>BMAV01009448.1:0-50561 GCA_019973955.1 Trichonephila inaurata madagascariensis
AAGCTATCATATTAATACCTAGAATATAACGGAGCACCCTTATATTTCGATCTTAATTTTTGTGTTCAAAGTGTGTATAATACACCGGATTTTTCAGCATTTTATATTATATACAGTAGTGGCTAAAATGGTGGACACTATCAAATTCTTATGCTTTTTAAACTTGTATCCTTAAAGAAAATTTTACATTGCACAAAATGCAAAATATTTTACATCATTTTAAAGAAAATTTATATATATAATATTGAATTCAATACAAAGAAAAAAATTTCAATACTTGCAACATAAAAAGTTATGCGGCAGTAAATGTCGATTTACATTAGATTTTGATAAAAGCAGTGAATTATCAGAGCATAGTGAGTTTGAATTTATTCTTTATTACAGCCTCACACCGATGTTTCATTGAGCTGAAAATATTTTTAAGCTCTTTCTATGTTATTACATGATGCCAGGAAACATTTATATCCTCAGTTCCTTTTTATTTATGGGTACCTCATTTGGACAAGAGTTTTTAAACGGAACCACAAATTTTCGATAGTTTTGAGGTTGGATATGAGCCCTATGCAAGTACATCTTTTATCACGATGTATAGAGCCAATAGTGTGCCCATCTTGTCAATCGCGTTTCTTTGAGGGCATCATGCAAGTAAACCTTTTTTATCCCGATGAATTGCTAATCATTACAGACCCAAGGGAATCTTTGAAGAATTATATTTTCTTACGCGATCTGAAAAAGAAAAACTTTGCTTAATACATTTTTCACTTTTAGTTCACTTGTTATATGTCAGCTCCATTATATAGTATGATACTTCATTGATAAGCATTTGTACCCAAATTTAAGGAACAAGCACACTATTGTGCACTTTTGGAAATCTTCAGAACCAATCCGTCACACTTACCATGAAAATAAAGTGGTCAGTTGGAGATGTCGGGGAATCGGAGATTATTAGACACTATATACAATCTCTCGTTACATTTCTTAGACTTATTTTGAATTACATGGAAGCAAATGCCCTGCTACTCTATAGTGTTTAAATACGTCAATGCAAACTCTTATAATTAGAAGCGTAAGAAGTATAAAATTTTCCACACACTCATCAATGAAGCACCAGCCTTTGGGAAGAAAAATAATACAATAATTTTATTTATTTTAAAAATCTGTATTCAAAACGATCTATTAGGAATGGCTGACAATGACGCTTCCTTCCGCTTTTTTCTTCCCACCTGATTAATAAACGATCTCGCTTTTAATTTACTTGCGTACATTGTCCTCTAAATTAAATGTTTAACTACTGAAGGAAATATTACTGCCAATATCCTTTAGGAAAAATAGATGTAGGCAGTTCTTTCTTTTGTTGATAAACAAGGATTTGCTATATCTTTTCTTCTTAGACTGAAAAAGCGTTAAGAGCTCATTTATGAATTGGAAAGTTTCCGCATTTTTCTGTTGTAGATGCATGCTCTCGACCATCATATGCAAACCATTACTATTGCAAGTGCAAGGTCGAGAGTCTGAAGATGAAACTAGAGAGATTAATTTTGGGTGATTGATTTTGCCTTTTTCTCACTTGAAATGTTTTCGCCACGTTTTCTTAGAAATACACGGGATACAGGATAATTTTCACTGAACATAGACCATACATCCATTCGACCATTGTATGTTGTTTCTTCACACTAAGACTACTTCCCCGAAACATATTTCTGTGAGTAATATCTTTTTTTTTTGGTACTTTCATAAAAATTTCACCAAATAATAAAGCAGCCTATCCTGTTGAAAAAATATTCAGTGTCGAATTTATGCTAGAATACAGATCAGAAATTTCGTAAGAGCCTCTTCAAAAACATAATAGATTTTCGTGTAAGCGTTCGTTCGAAGACTAAAATGCATGGGATGATAATCAGCTATCATTCTAACCTAAACATTCACAGGAAAGCGATGTTGTGATTTCATCTGAAGTGGTCTCCCGTAATTGTGTGTGCTTTACATGTAAATTTTGACAGATTTCTTTCTCCCGATCTCACACTGCCATCTTTGAAAAACATCGAAAAATAAACCTGAAACTTTGATTCTCCTGTTTGTGTTTCCATCATTTGAATTATCTTCTAGTTTGCTTCGGAATGAGATAAAGAGATAAATGAAAATAGCGAGAAAAAATTGGTTGAAGACAAAAATGTCCTATTAAACAAAGCAGAACCAAGAGAACAAAATGGCCAAAAATGACGTTTTCACCTACAATTGTTTCTAACCGTCTTTCATACCTCGTAAATAACTGATCCCTTAAATCATACGCCTGAGTAGTTCTCTAAATTAAGTTGAAAAATAGGAAACGAAATTCAATCAGTATCTAAAATCATAATCATAATACCCACTGCTGTTGCAATCAGTTTCGAATTATAGTTTTAACGTCATGGTTATAGAACGACTATTTTCTTTTACATTTGCATCATCATTTTCCGTAGGTCTTTTTCTCTAAATGCTTCAACTATTTGTGTATGATTATTTCTTTTCTTTATGACAGATCCTTCTCTAGAGTGGAACGCATTGTAATCAGTGTGAATTTGACCTCTGTGTCATTCCTTTGAACTCGATCCTGGAGGCTGATAAGGCATTATCTGAAAGAGTTTATTTATATTTTATCTTCTAGCTGGCTTCTCATTCATGAAGTTCTTACGTGAAAAAATGTTACAAAGTCCTGTAGGTAGCTGTACGATTACATTTTGGTTGTATTGTTGCACGAAGTTTGGAATGGTATTTATAGCTCATTTTTGGCAAACCATGGTTTGGACTCGCAACAGGCAAATGATCCACAAAATCCACATGTGAAAGTTATTTTAAGTCATAACCAGGGAAGAATTGCCCTTTATTCTAGTACAGAGACTATATATTAGTAATGCTATTAATATATAGGAAAAAGTTACATAAAAGAGCAATCATGTATTTGAATATATGATGGTTGATACATGAACATAGCAAATATTTCCTAAATTTAAAAAATGACCACTACATAAGATTTGGATAAAATGAACTGGAAGCTGACTATATATAGAGAGAATTCTGTGTGATAATTTTGAAAGAAATAGAACTTAAGTTGGATCGAGGGGAAAGGGTAAGAGTAATGCGGAGGTCTACGTTCCGCTTTATTTAATCTTGACTTCTGGTCACATGACTGCATTGGTTTTATTATTATAGAAATATTGAAATGTATTCAGCCCCCAATTAAAAGATTTCTGATATCAAGGGCTTTTCCAACCAAGAAATATGGAAGGGATCTGTAAGGAATACATTCTTTGCTTTCGTTAATTCATCCGTTGATTTCTCAATTTATTGCAATTACCATTTTGAACATAATCCAGTTGTTTTTCAAGTCATAAGAAATCAGCTTCAATGGCACTGGGGACTCAGACTGAATCTTTCTTTTGTTCTTATTCCGTAAGCTATAAGCTTCTTTTCGCAATATTCTATTTGGTGTGAAGCAAAACTAAAATTCTTTCACTCCTTCTGTAATCGTTTCTGTTTTATCCTTCATTTTCCTTTTCATCTTCTTTTTAACTATTCGGATATTTCTTTCAATTTCATGGATGTTCATTCTTAGACACCAAAACGATATTTTTTCTTAAGTATTCATCAGGTCTGGATATTAAAGCATATTTTTCTGGCTTTTCTCCATTCTCTCTCCTACAACTGATACTTAATCACTCTGTTTTCTCTCAACATTTCCTATGCTATTTTGCAAAGCATTGATGCATTTCATCACACAGCCTTCAACTGCACATACATCGTTCATGTTACAGGCATAAAATTCCTATTTCAGACACAAAAACACATGCAATGATGGTGAATTTTAAGTGAATATGAATTTTTCTTTATACACCTGGAGTTAGTTCTGAGCCAATAACATAATTTGGCTATTTTGGTGCCTCTTGAGTTGATTTTGGACATGCATTAAATTTCGATTGTGCCGGAGAACACGAATAAAGTTACTCCACAAGTACATCAAAATATTACTTTGTAGCAGTATCAGAAGTTAGCTTTCCAGTTACATCATAAGTTTAAATTCTTGACGTATCAACATTGGTAAAGCTTTGTCTTGACTTGCTTCATCTAATACTTAAAGGTAAACCTTTTATGTACATTGTTTAATTGGAGAAATTCTTTCTGTAAAGGAACTACAATATATACTATTAAGATTACTCTCTTTAAATTTAAGGGAATCATGTTCGGAGAGGAAGACAGAAGTATATCTGATGCCTTTAGAAGTCATTTGTCTTCTTTTGAGTCTATCATTTTTAATGCAGTAGACAAATGCATTACGGGAATACTATCCAGGCTGATTTTCAACAAATGGCCATTGCGGTCTAAATGTCTTCATGTAAGTGAAAATGGCACCAAAAACCTTTTATATGTTTTAAACTCCATGTATGATTGAATGGTATATAGCGATATTAACGTTAAAAAGTTCTATGATTCAGTATTTTAAAAGAAATCATGGATTCATAACATAAACCAGTCAATAGTCGTACGATTTTAAAACCTTGAAAACTTATCTTGAATATAGTTTTAAAAAAATAAAAACTCAGGGAATTATTCGTAATTTTATTGAAGGTTGAGTACAATATGCTTGATTTCATTTCTGCCGGAATTTATCTGTGAATAAAAAAAGACGACATCTGCTATTGTTTAATTTTACCGTAAAAACGTGCCACTAAGTGCAAAAATTTAAATTCATAAAATAAACAATTTTATGAAACATTACATTATTCAGAAAAACTCGTATAAAAGGATGAACAGTGAAACATTACATCTTAATGAGCACCATTTTGCTCACCTTCGAATCTATGTCTACTAAAAAGTTTGTTGCCACTTTCTGCTCAAAATAAGTTTCCATGTCCTCCCAAGCATGAGTGACGTAACGAAAACTTTGAAACTTATGGTGACTTAATAATGTTATAGTCACAAAGATGACGTTAACGTCATTAATGCAGTTCAATTTCTAGTTAAAAAATTCCTTATTTTATACGAGTACTTCAGATAGGTTTTTGATGATGCGCCCTAATTGTTCTAAAGCTTGGTGACGAGGACAATTTTATTTCTATTTTTTGTGCTTGGTTGATAAAACGAATACATGGATTTATAGATAGTTTTATAAATGTCGGAAACTTTTAGACAGTGTCAGCAGCCTTCAAGATCTTGAAAAGGGACCCGTTATAACGTTTTGTATTCACAGGAGCATTACAATTCCAAATAAACAGGGTAATAAATCAAGTGGTATGGGTCATTTGACAAGATCACGTCACCCAATCTATCTGCACATAAATTATTCAAATATTACGGGTAAAGGGCACTAACGATTATAAACACAAGACACTGGACAACGGTATTCTCCTTTAATTTATTCCTGTATTAACAATTGTTCAGAATGACCTCCGGTACATTGTCCGACACAACTGAGGCGACTCATAATGCCGTTACAGTTGAAAACAATATATCGGAATGAGAGAGAGAATTGCAGAAACATTACGACAGTTAAGAATTTTGAGTTCATTTAATAATGACGGGGAAAAACGTTAAAAAGTAATTTCAAAAAACTCTACAACCAGTAGTTATCTGGAGTGAGATCGACTGAATATGGTGGGCATGCGATCATACAACGAAGACCAATCACTTTGTTTTCACGAAAGGTACTCAAGAGAAAATATTTTACAATATATTTACCTAGTGTGGAATTTCTCTAATCAACATGAAGCTTATTACAGATAACAAACCTCATTGATTAGAAGTTTGCTCGAGTTTGGCAGAAAAAATATTGACAGAAGGCCCCGCAGTAACTATGTTCGATTATAAGCCAATTTGGGACATGATGGTTCAAAATCGAATTGTTACATGATGAAATAGGAGAAACCACAAACGAATATCAGCTTGGAGAGATGCAATGACTCTGTCGTTTATTCAAGAGGATTCGACGTCACCGATATACGAATATTCCTGATGTTGTGAATACGCGTAGTATGAAGTGAGCATCATCCATCCAGAAGATATTGAAAATCACTGAGAAACGCTTTAAACTTTTGCCGTTGCCCACTCGCCAAATATCACATACATCTCTTCATAGCTGTATCTCCGGATAGTAGTTCTGGCAGTGACTCTGATTTGAAATGATATACATGCAATTCCAAATGAGTGTACGTCGATTAGAGGACTCAGGAGCATAATATATTCTTCCAAATTACCAAGATTTGCTATTACCCGTAATTGAATTTGGGGGATTTCCCGTCAGTAAATAACCCCTGTCTCTCTCCATCTCGAGGGGCCTTCCAATGAAGAAATACGATGTTGCACAGAGCTAATTTCTTGGAACTGTTTGACAAAATTTGCTGTTGAAATATATGATAACCCCTCTTAAATGGATGCTAAGTGTAAACAATAATCCTCTCAAGAAGATGAACTAAAAGTGCTGGCCATATAATCTTGATTATATCAAAGGTGAGTGGTCAGAGTTTTTGAAATTTTAATAAACTTATGCGTTAGATTCAACAGTAAAATGCTAAACATATCAGTCTTTTTGGATTCTATATTGGAAGAAGTTGTAGCTCTAAGTCTAAAATAAGCTGTAGTAATTCATGAAAAATATGAAAAAAAATTTCCGTACACAGGACTCTGTACTCAGATCCGATAACGATGCTGTCGATTTCTTTCTTTAATTTTTCTTTAGAAACTTCATATTTTCTGTCAAATTTCTTTTATTCCCAAGTGGTATCACGGAAACACTAGCACGCAGAATTGAACAGGAAAAAAATATGAATGGGCGAAATTATAGGTGTGTTGTCACAGTTATTTAAAACTTATTTAACTTAAGGGTTAGACATAAAAGAAAATTATTATACATATTAGAGTCTTTTTGGGTTCCATATCGTAAGAAATTGTCGCTCTAAGTCGAAAATAATCTGTACTAATTCGTGAGAAATATGATTTCTACTAGTAGAAGAGCCGTCATGGGTTAGGCAAGTGAAGTAGACATCTAAAATTTAGTATTAGTTTAGTTGATTCCATCGTATTTTCCTCTTCATTATAATGTTGCTATTAGAAGTTTCGTAATGCAGTGTCGGTCTGTAATGACTAATATTTATTTCTTAGTATCATCATGAATATTTTTTGCTCTTTTATAAATAGTTTCTAAATACCTTCGTAATATTACGTCTATGCTGACAATATGAGTATCTTAAAACTTTCGAAGAATTTTACTATTAGAGTCACTCTGTAGTGTCTTATATATATGACTGCAGCAGAATTTTCAAAGCAGCATTTGCATTTAGTCTACTCTTTTATTGAGACTCTAAGTACCTTTGTAAATACTACAACAATATTGACTACATGAAAGTCTTAGAAGTTTTAGAAAATTTTCAAGATCACTGCTCAGAAAAATAGGGAAGCAAGCAAAATAATAAAGAAGCCTTTGAGAGATATCCTTGTATCGGCGTAAAAGAGAGAATACAGGTGAAACAAAACAGAAAAAAGAAGCAAAGACGAGTTTTATGGGAATTTTTATTAATTGGAATGGCATGATGAACAAGAAATGAAGCTTCTGAAAATCAATTTGACTACATGTAAATTACAAAGTACAGATTGTTAAAAAAATGATACAGGATGTTAAATATGGTGTGTGGTTCCAAAGAAATTGCGATGAAAGCTACATACCTGTTTGGCAGGGATGAGAGGAGATTATTGATTAGAGTTATACTTTCGAGGAGGCGCTATTTGCATGTCTTGGACCGTTACAAGACGTCTGAATGATAAGTAAACATTTTTTTTTTAATTTTCTTTTCAAATAGCATGGCTAAATTCTCACACATCTCTGAGCATATTATTTTAAACAGGCTGTACCAGTCAGAGTCTCGAGTAAAAGCATGTATTGAACTTAAGCAGGAGTATCCACACTGCATATTGGGATTGTTAAGTCCATGAACTTTCTGATGTTGCCTTGTATGGTTCAGATATTATGTCTGTTGTTGGTGATATTAGTCATTGCGTCGTTGACGAGGATGAAATCTTTATTAATTGATTCAGAAGGCGGTAAGCTAGGCCTGACAAGAATGTCCACAGCTTCACATTGAAGAATCAACTTTTCAAAGGTTGTTCTGCAGAGGTTGTACTCGTAGTAGACTGTTGGTTCATACCCGTATTAAAAACAATCCCTTGGTCTTGCACCAAGGAATCGTCTGAATGTGTCCCAAACATGCTTGACCCGATTAAAATAAATAGAGCTATATACGATGAATTATTTCAGCTACAAGAGAAAGTTCTACACATGAAGATTTGTAGAATATCCTGCTTAATCCTGCGTTAAAAGAAAGAAATTACGAAAGCCTGCATCGTAAGGTATGGCATAAGGTCTCAAAATCTCGCCTGTTTACCTTTAGGTCATTACATTACTTTTCCGAATAACATTCAGGGCAGTACGCCCACTGATGCTGATTTCAGACCAGACCACCTAACTACCTTCTATGTAATGCGATCTTTCCGGTACGAAAATAGATTTATCTCGAGTATTGTAATTGCCTTCTTAATTATGTCTAGTGTTTCCTTCCAAATGGAGTCGGGACTCGTCCTTAAACAGCACTTGTCTCCATTTCCTTTACATCACAGCTTGAAGTTAAGCAGCACACTTTCTTCCGGCTGCACGATGCCTTCGTCCTAACGGAATACAAACCAATAGCTTACATGCATACAGCATACCCGTATGAAGCCTGTTTCAAATTACTTGTCTTCATTCTGGTGCCGAAAGAAGCAGCTTTTGAATCTGCGTTTCTTCAAATGTAATATCCAATGGGCTGTTTACAGGATATTTTGAACATTATTTGATGTCATAATACAATGAGACTTTGTCCTTGACGACGTCGTGAACTCCATCTTTCTTAAAATCAAATAAAAGTCTTGCAACGAATCTTCTTGCCATCCCAGCATCGTCCTCTAAAGCTATTTGTGTTTTACTCGGATTCATGTCTCCTGATAAAACGCCAAACAATGAATTCCATTAGACCACGATGCTGTAAAGATTTCTAGTCGCTTATTCTCGACAACAGTCGAAAGGTTGAATTTGGGACAACGAAAAACAATAGCTTCAACAAAATCCCGATTTCTCCATTTATACCTTTTTTCTTGTTTTAAACTCCAGGAACGCTGAATTTTCATAAGAATTTTTCTTCTTTGGTTTTCTTCTATATTTTGACTATAGATCTTTTGTTTCACGTTAACTTTCAGAAGATATATTATCATCTAATGGTTTTTGTAGAAAGTGTGTGTGTGTGTGAATAATAATTTCGGACCAATTTAAATACCAAAGTATTTAGAATGTCAATCAATAACTTGCAAATATTCAGAATACTTTAAAGAGCTTTTCTCATGTGTCATCACTTTTACTCTAAGGGAGCTCTTATAACCTTGTTCCAAACCGTGATGAAAAGATGGCAGACAAGCTACGCTCATGAGTACGCAACAGACATGCAACACGACTGGAAACAGATTCGGCGTTCCGTGTGATTTTACATATCGTGAAAATATATTTTCTTTCTCACGTGGACTCAAATACTTGTTTTTGAGAGAAACAAGAAACACCTGCATCCCGGCCTTGGAATAATTGAAAAAAAAGTTGAGGTCCACTCTATACTCAAGCTTCGAGCAGATGAGTTGAATTGGTTAATATCGTGCCCTATTCCAGTTTGCTTACACAATGCTAATTTAAGAAACTCAGAAAATAGGTTTTTGAAATCTAATAATCAGCTTTCAAAACTTCCTCCCTAAAGATCCATTTTGGTAGCTAATTTCGGTTCATCTCCTAAAAGTAATGCTAATAAAATTTTAAATTTACAAGTTTAAAAAATGAAAAACTCGAATTTGGATTCAGAGGGCGTTGTTCTACAGCAAAACAAGCCAAAATAGGAAAGAACCGAAAATATTAAATTAGAAAAAGGTAATATCCCAATTAAGAACTATTTTTCAACACTTTCTGAAGTTCACCAAAATGGGTGGACTCAAACTGCCTTCGGTCCTAGATACCACGGCCCCTTCCCGTTTCGCTACAATTGAAATCAAGCTATTATTTACCACTCCAGGAAGACACTTTAAATCCCACTCGCAGCTGTCGGGGAAAGATATTAAGATTTATCTCTCCAGTAATGACGAGGATTTCGCCATAAACACACATTCCTAAGAGAAAAAGGAAAAGAACTATACCTCACGCAACGCCCAAAGCTGCTCAACCTGGAAAGTACGTAATAAAAGCTCTTCCAGATTTTATGAACATAAAAGATCTTAAAATAGACCATTCTTTAGGAAGTGGTTACCAATCTGTTAATTCTTCGGAATCTCTTATTTTTTTCAATTTGTGGCTTTTGTATGAAGTTAAAAATAAAAGTTCTTGTTCTTTCTCTTTATGTTTTAAGAGAACAAATGTGCCTTCCGAAGGACGAAAAACTGTCATTTACAACAAATTCACAAAGGGGAGCTCGATTATATCATGTGTATGACGTAATGATATAAAAAAATATATTCCTATCAGCTTTTTCATTCTCAAAAGTTCTTAGAAGATAGATTCCCATACCTCTGGAAAAAGGTTTTTGAAAAATGTTTCAACATAAGAATCCTAAGACTAAAATTTCAAGGGTAATTTAATATTTCCATAACATATTCGCATTTCTTCACTAAGCACTCAGGTCTAAAAAGAAGAATATTTTCAATTATGGAAACGCAAAAAAGTCTGAAGTTGCAACAGGATTCTGGAATATTTTTTGCACTGATAAAACAGGTTCGTTTTGTAAAATTTTGGCTTGGACTTGATGCAAATTTTTCATTAGCGTAGCAGTGCAAGCCAAATTCTAGACTGCCTGACTCATAATGAGCCTGTACTGCTTTTCTCTGGAAACAGTGCATGATTGAAAGGAACATTACGGTATTTTTCATAGAATTTCATCATAATTAGTTGGAATAAGTTTAAAATATTTCCGGGATTCTTTCCTCGTGCTCTTCTGCGTTTCCTATTATCTAAAGAAACATTGCTTGGATATTGATGACAATACCATAGCACGCAAGAGATTTTCTCCTTTAAGGAACTATAATTTCAAATAATAACTTCCGGACTAAAACTTATTGCCAAAATATGACTTCTTTTCAAGCTTTGTTTCCTAGGATGAGGAATCTACTCTTCACGACTCACTGTCCTCATTTATAGTCCAGTGTTTTGTTGAAAGGGCTTACAAAATCTTTAGGCTTTTTTTGAAAGAGTTTTTCCACTACCAGAGGAGCCGTCATGGGTAAGGCAAGTGAAGTAGACATCTATACACTTATTCACAGATTTGTAGAGTCAATTACCTTTTGAGGTGTAACTTAGGCATTTCCAGTATTTCACCTGAGTTATTTTCTCTGTTCTTTCATTGAGCTGCCTTTTAAATACTACAAAAATGCTGACAACATAAGAGAATAGGAAGTTTTAAAAAATTTGATCGCGCTCACTTTTGTCCTTTTATAACTGTCATATGTGACAAAAAATATCGTCTGTACAACAGAGGGTTCACTATCAATTTTTGTTAAATTAAGAACCACCTTTGTATCTTAGTCGGTGAACAAGAGGACTGGGTTGCTCGTTCAAGTCGATTTGTGGCATATCAGACTCCTGCTTTCTTAAATTTAAAAAGGGTATATAAATTGTAAATGTTAATTCTTGAAAATGTTAGTAAATGTTTAAATATGTCGCATTATAAAAAGAAACCTTTCATTTACAAACACATATGAAATAGTGATAAAAATATTGGTTGTTTTCGATTTAGCCTTGCTCGTAGGTGTGTGTGGAGAGAAGGTTAATCAACCATAGAGTAACCATATAAAGAAGACTCCCGTGACAGTTCTTTATGACAACCAAACGGCATAAAAAAAATTCCGTGTGCCAGATCGTGAAAACTGCCCACTATGCGCCTGTACCAATTCTGAAGTCCGTTGTGACACTGGAAGTGACGAATCATTTCTGAAACATGATACTCTCTTGTTTAGAGTACTATTAAATTTATGGATGGTACTATTTTAAAGATTTTAAGACTGATAAAATGAATTATATTACCTTCTTATAATTTACCATTTCTTATTAAAATTTTCATAAAAAATTAAGATATCAAGAATAACTTGTAACAAAAAATGGGAAATGAAATATGACAACTTATTGTGCGCCAGGTAACTCACCCTCTTAATGTCAACAAAACAAATTATTGCGAATTTCATTATGCTATAAACATGTTTCGATGACGATTAAATACTTAACAGCTTAGAGATTACTAAAAAGCTGAAATTCATTTCGACCTAATCACGTAATAATAACTAAACTGTCTTTAACGTCGCGAATGCAGTTCGAGTTCCAAATGACTACTCTAGTTCTACTAAAGTTTGGTAAGGTTGACGATTTTATTTCCTCTTCTGTGCTCGGTTAACACTCCGGATTCATGGTTTGATAGAACTTTCAAACATGTTGGAACATTTCATCTGATGACATTGTCAGAATCGCCGGCTGTCTCTGCCTGGATTGGTACAAAACTACACTGGTGTGCAGAACTTAAGCAACAGGTGGGTTTATTGCCATAACTTCACGAAAAATCATCTGAGAGACATGAAATTCTGAAATGAGGGAGAGTATTATGTACGTAAAGGATGACGAAAGCATCGGCGCTGAAAAAGGAATACAACGCATACGGTATGGAATCAAACAAAAACAAGCTTTATTGAACGCATATTATCGTGACTCATGATTGTCTATCCAACAGGAAGAACAACAAGCAGATGTTCCTTAATATGGTATATGACCTCCCCTTACTACAATGGTTGCTTTGCACCGTCTCCGCATACTCAGAACCAGCTGGTGCAACATTTCTTGAGGTAGGAGTGCCCATTCCTCAATCAACATCTGTTTGAGTTGTTGGTTGTACTCCGGATGATGTGAGCGTGTGGCAATACGTATCCCCAAAGCATCCCACACATGTTCGATAGAATTTAAATCTGGGGAGCACGCTGGCCAATCCATTCGAGTGATATCTTCACTTTCCAGCAGCTTCTCAACAGCAAGAGTGCGATGTGGCAGTGCATTGTCATTTATAAAGATGAAGTCTGGGCCAATGGCACCTCGGAAAAGATGCAGATGGGGAAGAAGCACCTCCTCACAATAGCGATCCCCGGTTACAGACCCTCTGTCGAAAATGGGAAGCTCAATTCCGCTGTTCAGCATAATGCCAACCCAGACAAGAACTCCAGGACCACCGTAACGATGTCTTTCCTTGATGTTACTGGGATAAAACCGGGTCCCGATCTCTCTCCAAATCAAAACGCGTTGAGAATCGCTTCTGGTACTGAACCGACTCTCATCCGTAAAGAGAACACGACTCCATTGATCAGTTGTCCAGTTTTTGTGCTCTCTGTCCCACTGTAAACGGTGGCTTTCAACGGGAGGCAGCGTTCAGGACGGCGGGTGAACAGGCCCCCTTTGTGAAGGCGTCTGGCCACAGTAAACCGCTACACTTGTCGACCTGTTGCTGTACAGGTTTCGAGCAATGGCGCTTGCTGACTAATGTCGAACTTTTCGCCTGGGATGATATATCGGTCATCCCCTGCAGTTGCCCGTCCTCGGGCGGCTACACCAACCTTTCTAACAGCTGTACCTTTGGTTTGGAACGCTTTCCAAGCGCGAGAACGACACTTTGTTGTTTCCCGAACTCTGCAGCTACACTGGTCACAGTACGGCCCTCCTCCAGCTTTCCGATCATTCTTTCACGTGTGAAGTCATCCAGATGATTTCTTCTAGCCATATTTCACGAACTGACTCACTGGCACTTGCAGAAAATATGGTGAATTGCGTCTCCGTCCTTCATTTCATTCTACTGTTGAGCAGCGCGCGCCGACATCACGCGTTTTGCGTACGCTCACATCGCTTCTGACGTTTTGTTCCTGATATTTGCATACGCATGACGTTTCTACTGACTTACGTGTTCCCTCTACTGATCTCCAGACCTTCTTTTCTGCAATTTCATGGCTATCTGCTAAATTTTTACATTGTTGCTTAAGTTTTGCACACCAGTGTATATCCATGACGCACCCCAATATAAGGATCTCATAAAATAACCGGAGTCCCAGCCACTGCCACCACGAATTTAGAATTAGAGTAAACATAATAAAATGCTGAACTTATCAGAGTTCTTGAGGAATCTATATTGGAAGAAATTGCCTCTCTATGTCGAAAATAAGTTGTACTAATTCATGGAAAATATGAAAAATATTTTCGGTTGCGCGAGTCTCTATGTACTTGCATTACCGTCAACAATCCTCTCGATTTCGTTCTTCACAACTTCTTCGGAAACTTCATATTCTTCAGCCATATATCTTTTATTCCCGGACGCAAACGTTATCGCCTAAATGTGAAAAAAAAGAAAAATATGTATAAAAGGATGCAAATTATTTAAAAGGTATCATATAGGGCGTCCCAAAATTAACGTAAGATTTCAATTAAATAAAAAGCCGTTTTAATATTTAAATTGTTTCGTACGGAATAACACATTGGGCGAATGACCTCCATGGCTTTGCTGGCACATACGCAGTCCTTCGTCGTAAATTTTCAAAATTTTCTGTATAATTGTGGTTGAGGAAATAAAACGTTGATGTAGCGTTTAATTTCTCCCTTGTAATGCACGGGTGATGGTTAATTTGTGGACATTAGACCTTTGACTTCAAATAACGACAAGAAGATATCCCATGGTGTTAAATCACACGATCCAGGAGGCCAAAACAGAACTTGCTGACACCAGAGACCATCTCACAAAAATCCCGAACCATCAGCCTTCGAACTTTCAGCATTTCTTTGTCCACCGACGGTCGAGCAGATAATTGTTCGTCGTGGGTGTCCAATTCTCAATCCTTTTCACCATTTGAGTACGTAAAATCCGGTGTATAACGCGCTCCCCCTTTATTGTGAAGAAACATGAAATGTATGTCTGTAATGCTCTTATGTTTTGAAGTCATTTATTTGAGGTATTATTACAAAACCTCAGGGAAAAATAGATTACTTTTAACTTACACTTCTTCAAGTTCATAAGGAATATCATTTCTTTAAAATGTACAATATTTTTATGTACTTAGGAGTCTATATATAATTTTTTTATGCTCATCTCTTCCTTTTTATTTTTAAAGCTATCATATTAATACCTAGAATATAACGGGTTACATTTATATTTCGATCCTAATTTTTGTGTTCAAAGTGCGTATAATACACCTCATTTTTCAGCATTTTATATTACATACAGTGGTGGCTAAAATGGTGGACACTATCAAATTCTTATGCTTTTTAAATTTGTATGCTTATAGAAAATTTTACATTGCACAAAATGAAAAATATTTTACAATATTTTAAAGAAAATGTATGTATATATATAATATTGAATTCAATACAAAGACGAAAATTTCAATACTTGCAACGTAAAAAAAGTTATGCGGCAGTAAATGTCAATATGCATTAGATTTTGATAAAAGCAGTGAATTATCAGAGCATAGTGAGTTTTAATTATTCCCTTTTTACAGCCTCCACCGATGTTTCATTGAGCTGAAAATATTTTAAGCTTTTCTATGTTATTACATGATGCCAGGAAACATTTATATCCTCAGTTCCTTTTATTTATGGGTACCTCATTTTGGACAAGAGTTTTCAAAGGAACCCACAATTTTCGATAGTTTTGAGGTGGATATGAGGGCCCCATGCAATACATCTTTATCACGATGTATAGAGCCAATAGTGTCCCATCTTGTCAATCGCGTTTTTTGAGGGCATCATGCAAGTAACCTTTTATCCCCATGAATTGCTAATCATTACAGACCCAAGGGGAAACTTTGAAGAATTATATTTTCTTACCGGGTCTGAAAAGAAAAACTTTGCTTAATACATTTTTCACTTTTTAGTTCACTTGTTATATATCAGCTCCATTATATAGTATGATACTTCATTGATAAGCATTTGTACCAAAATTAAGGAACAAGCACATTATTGTGCACTTTTAAATCTTCAGAACCAATCCTCACACTTACCATGAAAATAAAGTGGTCAGTTGGATGTCGGGGGAAACGGAGATTATTAGACACTATATACATCTCTCGTTACATTTCTTAGACTTATTTTAATTCATGGAAGAAATGCCCTGCTACTCTATAATGTTTAAATACGTCAATGCAAACTCTTATAATTAGAAGCGTAAATATAAAATTTTCCACACACTCATCAATGAAGCACCAGCCTTTGGGAAGAAAAATAATACAATAATTTTTTTATTTTAAAAATCTGCATTCAAAACGATCTATTAGGAATGGCTGACAATGACCTTCCTTCCGCTTTTCTTCCCCCCTGATTAATAAACGATCTCGCTTTTAATTTACTTCTACATTGTCCTCTAAATTAAATGTTTAACTACTGAAGGAAATATTACTGCCAATATCCTTTAGGAAAAATAGATGTAGGCAGTTCTTTTTTTTTGTTGATAAACAAAGGGTTTGCTATATCTTTTCTTCTTAGACTGAAAAGCGTTAAAAGCTCATTTTAATTGGAAAGTTTCCGCATTTTTCTGTTGGAGTGCATGCTCTCGACCATCATATGCAAAACCATTACTATTAGTAGAGCAATGAGAGTCTGAAGATGAAACTAGGAGATTAATTTTGGGTGATTGATTTTGCCTTTTCTCACTTGAAATGTTTTCGCCACGTTTTCTAGAAATACACGGGATACAGGATAATTTTTCACTGAACATAGACCATACATCCATTCGACCATTGTATGTTGTTTCTTCACACTAAAACTACTTCCCCGAAAAATATTTCTGTGAGTAAATCTTTTTTTTGGTACTTTCATAAAATTTCACCAAATAATAAACAGCCTAACCTGTTAAAAAATATTCAGTTCAATTTATGCTAGAATACAATCAGAAATTTCATGAAGAGCCTCTTCAAAAAAATAATAGATTTTCGTGTAAGCGTTCGTTCGAAGACTAAAATGCATGGGATGATAATCAGCTATCATTCTAACCTAAACATTCACAGGAAAGCGATGTTGTGATTTCATCTGAAGTGGTCTCCCGTAATTGTGTGTGCTTTACATGTAAATTTTGACAGATTTCTTTCTCCCGATCTCACACTGCCATCTTTGAAAAACATCGAAAAATAAACCTGAAACTTTGATTCTCCTGTTTGTGTTTCCATCATTTGAATTATCTTCTAGTTTGCTTCGGAATGAGATAAAGAGATAAATGAAAATAGCGAGAAAAAATTGGTTGAAGACAAAAATGTCCTATTAAACAAAGCAGAAACAAGAGAACAAAATGGCCAAAAATGACGTTTTCACCTACAATTGTTTCTAACCGTCTTTCATACCTCGTAAATAACTGATCCCTTAAATCATACGCCTGAGTAGTTCTCTAAATTAAGTTGAAAAATAGGAAACGAAATTCAATCAGTATCTAAAATCATAATCATAATACCCACTGCTGTTGCAATCAGTTTCGAATTATAGTTTTAACGTCATGGTTATAGAACGACTATTTTCTTTTACATTTGCATCATCATTTTCCGTAGGTCTTTTTTCTCTAAATGCTTCAACTATTTGTGTATGATTATTTCTTTTCTTTATGACAGATCCTTCTCTAGAGTGGAACGCATTGTAATCAGTGTGAATTTGACCTCTGTGTCATTCCTTTGAACTCGATCCTGGAGGCTGATAAGGCATTATCTGAAAGAGTTTATTTGTATTTTATCTTCTAGCTGGCTTCTCATTCATGAAGTTCTTACGTGAAAAAATGTTACAAAGTCCTGTAGGTAGCTGTACGATTACATTTTGGTTGTATTGTTGCACGAAGTTTGGAATGGTATTTATAGCTCATTTTTGGCAAACCATGGTTTGGACTCGCAACAGGCAAATGATCCACAAAATCCACATGTGAAAGTTATTTTAAGTCATAACCAGTTAAGAATTGCCCTTTATGCTAGTACAGATACTATATATTAGTAATGCTATTAATATATAGGAAAAAGTTACATAAAAGAGCAATCATGTATTTGAATATATGATGGTTGATACATGAACGTAGCAAATATTTCCTAAATTTAAAAAATGACCACTACATCAGATTTGGAAAAAATGAACTGGAAGCTGACTATATATAGAGAGAATTCTGTGTGATAATTTTGAAAGAAATAGAACTTAAGTTGGATCGAGGGGAGAGGGTAAGAGTGATGCGGAGGTCTACGTTCCGCTTTATTTAATCTTGACTTTTGGTCACATGACTGCATTGGTTCTATTATTATAAAAATATTGAAATGTATTCAGCCCCCTATTTAAAAGATTTTGATATCAAGGGCTTTTCAACCAAGAAATATGGAAGGGATCTGTAAGGAATGCATTCTTTGCTTTCGTCAATTCATCCGTTGATTTCTCAATTTATTGCAATTACCATTTTGAACATAATCCTGTTGTTTTTCAAGTCAAAAAAATCAGCTTCAATGGCACTGGGGATCAGACGTCTTTTTTTTTGTTCTTATTCCGTAAGCTATAGGTTTTTTTCGAAAATTTTCTTTTGGGGGGAAGCAAAACAAAAAATTTTTCACCCCTGTAATCGTTTCTTTTTTATCCTTCATTTTCCTTTTCATCTTTTTTTAAAACTTTTCGGATATTTTTTTTCAATTTTGGATGTTCATTCTTGACCCAAAAACGATTTTTTTTTAAGTATTCATCAGGTCTGGATATTAAAGCATTTTTTTTCTGGCTTTTCCATTCTCCCCTACAACTGATATTTAAATCACTCTGTTTTCCTAAACATTTCTATGCTATTTTGAAAGCATTGATGCTTTTCATCCACAGCCTTCAACTGCACATACACGTTCTTTCAGGCAAAAAATTTCCCTATTTCAGACAAAAAAACACATGCAATGAAGGTGAATTTTAAGTGAATATAAATTTTTTCTTTATACACCGGGAGTTAGTTCTGAGCCAAAAACATAATTTGGCTTTTTTGGCCTCTTGATTTGTTTTTGGGACATGCATTAAATTTCGATTGTGCTGGAGAACACGAATAAAGTTACCAAAAATCAAAATATTACTTTTTAGCAGTATCAGAAAGCTTTCCAGTTACTTTGTTTAAATTCGACGTATCAACATTGGAAAAGCTTTGTCTTGATTTCTTCATCAAAACTTAAAGGAAAACCCTTTTTATGTACTCGTACTAAGGATGAACAATGAAACATTACATCTTAATGGACCTTTTTGCTCACCTTCGAATCTATGTCTACTAAAAGTACTTTGCCATAGCATTCTGCTAAAAATTTTTTTCCCATGACCTCCAAAGCATGAATGACGAAAGCTTTAAACATGGTGACTTAATAATGTTTAGTCACAAAGATGACTTAACGTCATTATGCGTTCAATTTCTAGTTAAAAATTCCTTTTTTTTATACGAGTATTTAGATAGGTTTTGATGATGCCCCCTAATTGTTCAAAAGCTTGGTGACGAGGAAAATTTTTATTTCTTTTTTTGTGCTTGGTTGATAAAACGAATACAGGGATTTTTAGATATTTTTATAAATGTGGGAAATTTTTGACAGTGTCAGCAGCCTTCAAGATCTTAAAAAAAGGGACCCGTTATAACGTTTTGTTTCACGGGAGCATTAAAACCAAATAAACAGGGTAATAAATCAATGGTATGGGTCTTTTTGACAAGACCACGTCCAACATCGACAAAAATTTTGATGTACAGATGTTTAAGCATGAAAATTCTGTCAAGGAATGGAACCCTGTGTGTAGTGGTTTCGTATAAATTATACGTGATCAAATTTTGGTTGGGTTGATGCAATGTAAGTTCTAATTTCGTGCCGCCCACCGGTCTTTTTGTGACTTTGTTTGTGGGGAAAGACTTAAACATTTTCCACCTTCTCTTCACTTTTTATCTCATTAAAGTACCGGGTGAGCGAAATTTTAAGAAATCATTAAAAAAAAAAGATGAAATGATGATAAAAGAGTTCAGTTTGAAAGAAAAACCTACAAAGCTTCAAATTTCTTAAGCACAACGAATTTTTTTAAAATTTTAAAAACATAAAAGGGGACTAACGATTATAAACACAAGACACTGGACAACGGTATTTCCTTTAATTTATTCCTGTATTAACAATTGTTCAGAATGACCTCGGTACATTGTCGAACCCCTGGGGGGACTCATAATGCCGTTACAGTTGAAAACAATATATCGGAATGAGAGAAGTTTCAGAAACATTACGACAGTTAAAATTTTGAGTTCATTTAATAATGACGGGGGAAAAAAGTTAAACAAGTAATTTCAAAACCTACAACCAGTAGTTATCTGGAGTGAGATCGACTGAATATGGTGGGATGGGTCATGAAAACCAATCACTTTGTCTTCACGAAAAGGGACTCAAAAAAAATATTTTACAATATATTTACCTAGGTGGAATTTCTTAATCAACATGAAACTTATTACAGATAAAAAACCTCGATTGAAATTTGCTGAGTTTGGCGAAAAATATTGACATAAGACCCCGCAGTAACTATGTACGCTTATGCCAATTTGGGACATGATGGTTCAAAATCGAATTGTTACATGATGAAATAGGAAAACCCCAAACGAATATCAGCTTGGAGATGCAATGACTCGTCGTTTTTTTCAAAAGGATTCGACGTCCCGATAACAAATATTCCCGATGTTTTTTGTGAATCGTGTGGGTATGAAACCATCCATCCCGAAAAATATTGAAACCTTTAAACTTTTGCCCTTGCCCCCTCGCCAAATATCACATACATCTCTTCATAGCTGTGTTTCCTGGGTAGTTCTGGCAGTGACTCTTATTTGAAATGATATATCTTTAAATGATTACATCCTCTAGAGGACTTAGGATCATCTTATATTCTTCAGATTTCCAAGCATTCCTACTCCCCGTAATTGAATCTGGTGGATTTTCCGGCGTAAATAACTCCCCCCCCCCTTCTCTCTCTCCACCTCGAAAACCTTCCCAAAGAAGAAATACGATGTTGCACAGTGCTAATTTTTTGGAACTGTTTGACAAAAATTTTCTTTTCAATATATGATAACCCCCTCTTTAAAAGGATGCTAAGTGTAACAATAATCCTCCAAGAAGATGAACTGAAAGTGCTGGGATATTATTTTGATTATATCGAAGGTGAATGGTCAGAGTTATTTGAAATTTTAATAAACTTATGGATTAGATTCAACCATGGCGCAAAAAGGGGGGTGCCCGACCCCCCCCAAAGCCCTTTAAATTTTTTTTTCCGTTTGGGTTTATAATTCTATAAGTATATATTTCATAAAATTTAATTAAATATTGTTATTAATGTTTAAATTTTTTATTAATTAATGCTAATTATTTATTCAATAATTAGTTTTTTTACTTTTTTTGTTCCTGAAAATCAAAAAAATAAAAAAAGCATGATTCAAAATTGGAACTTTTAACCCGGGGCCCCCCCTTGAAAAAAATTCCGGGGCGCTACTGATTCAAAAAGAAAAATGCTTAATATGTCAGAGTCTTTTTGGATTCTAAATTGAAAGAAGTTGTAACTCTAAGTCTAAAATAAGATGTAGTAGTTCATGAGAAATATGAAAATAAATTTCCGTACTCAGAACCGATAACAAAGCTGTCGTTCTTTTTAAATGTTGTTTAAAATTCTCATATTTTTTTTGTCAAAAGTTTTTTTCCCGACTAGTGTCACGGAGCGCTATCACGCAGAATTGAACATAAAAAAATATGAACTGGAAATTTTAAGGTGGGGTGGCCACAGTTAAAATTTTAAATTTAAATTATAGGTTAGATGCAAAAAAAAGTGATACAAGTCTTTTGTTTTCTATCGGAAGAATATGTCGCTATAAGTCGAAAATAATCTGTGCTAATTCATGACAAATACGAGAAAATTTTTCCGCTGCAATAGCCCTTATGTAAAACAGGGCCGATAACAATCCTGTCACTTGTTTCCTTCACATCTCTTCAGAAATTTCATATTGTTCTGTCAAATGTCTCTTTTATTCCCGACTAGTATTGCGGAAACGCTGGCACAAACGATTTAACAGGGAAAAAAAAGAACCGGAGAAATTGAAGGTGTGGTCAGTTATTTGAAACTTGAATTAACTTACGTTTTACACATAACAGAAAAATGTTAAACATATCAGAGTTTTTTGGGTTCTATATCGGTAGAAGTTGCCACTCTAAGTCGAAAATAAGCTGTACTAATTCATGAGAAATATGAAAAAAATTTTCCGCTGCACTAGTTTCTATGTACTCAGGACCAGTAACAATCTTGTCGATTGCTTTCTTTAATTGTTCTTTAGAAACTTCATATTTTCTGTCAAATCTCTTTTATACCCAAGTAGTATCGTGGAAACACTAGCACGCAGAATTGAACAGAAAATAAAATATGAATGGGTGAAATTAAAGGTGTGTCGTCAGAGTTTTTTAAATCTTATTTAACTAATGGGTTAGACGTAAAAGAAAAATATTAAACATATTAGAGTCTTTTTGGGTTCCACACATATCGTAAGAAATTGTCGTTTACTTACCGCCTTTCGTATCTGTTAAATAACTGATCTCTTATATCACACGCGAGTGCAGATCTCCGAATTAGTTCCGAAAACATAAAAAAAAAATGTAGTAAAGAAAAAACTACTTCCTGATATCTGATACCATGTTTTCTCTTCGTTTAAGCTTCCGGTTTGGGGATGAGGTCATGTGTATTTCAACTACAAACACTCTGCTGCTGAATGAAAGCAGTTTGTTACAAATTAAACTTGTAGAAAATTAGGTGAGTATTATACAAGTATCTGAATACCATATTTATTAATGAAAAAGTACAGTTACATACACACGGATGACTACTGGAATAGAAATCTATTCAAAGGAATATAACAGATTATCTACAATTATGCAATAAGCGCTTGTTATAAACCATCATACCAGAGATAGCTCTTTAAATCCACTGTTTGTGAGTGAAACAGATAAAGTCTGCACACAAATTTATCAATCAATACACACGAATTAACTCTTTTGAAGTGACTCAAACGTTGTTGCAAAGGTCATTTACATAGCCTCATGGTAATATCGGGATGGAGTGAATTACAATTTTTTTCTAAAGAGCAGCAATTCTCTTTGCCAAATCAGGAACGTCTGCTCTGAAAAGAAAAGAAAAAAATTGTTTCCGAGAATCGAGTTTTAATTCCTCCAGCAGAGGAGCTATCATGGTTAATGCAAGTGAAGACGACATCTAAAATTGGATTCTTAGGTTTGATCTTTTTTTGAGGTGGAACAACAGCACATTTATACTATTTCACCCGAATTATTTTCTCTGTTCTTTTATTGTGAGTATGGAACTACCTTTGTAAATAATACAACAATATTGACGACTTCAGAGTCTAGGACGTTTAAGAAAAATTTGCCGATCACTGTCGATCTGTTATGTCTGTCAAATGTGATAATAATACAACTAAAGGTACAATATTTACTTTTGCCACGTTTGTATCTTAGTTCATGAACAAGTGGATTGGATTTCTCGTTCAGAGTTGATTTGCGTCATATCACACTCCTGCCATCCGAAATTTAAAAAGCGTATTTTAAGACTGATTACTAAGGTACTGTAAGAACCTTCGACTATGCGGAATCAGAAAATCTGCAATCATAGAAACCTGTTAACAAAGTTCAGCCTGTAAAACATATGTGAAGAGCGGATGTCGAGCTCTCGCCCTCACATTGGCCTTGTGACAATGTATATATAATGGTAAATATAAGCATAGAAGAAGTGGATATTTTTTTGAAAATGTAACCAAAAGTTTAAAAATTTCGTATTATAAAAAAAACCATTCATTCACAATCGCATATGAAATACAGATGAAAATTTTGTTTGTTTTCGAGGATATCTTTCTTGTGTAGACCAACGTGTAATGTATGTGTGTGGAAGGAGGGGGGGTTGGGCTGAATCAACCAAAGAGTTACAATATAAAAAAAACCCACTCCCGTCACAGTTTGCTCCTGAAAAAGAAGGCGCTATACACTTTCTTTCTGAACATTGCTCCTCCATTATTTCATCTTACATTTTACTTCGTGCAGATTTGGGAACCACTGTTTACCCCAAACGCTTATTTAGCTCCTCACTAACGTGAATGTTTCTTCATCAATGAAATCAAGCGATCGGCATAATCGCGTCATTTTTAAAACAAAGTGGCATATCGGCACAAAACTGAACACGATTTTTCGTTGAATAGGGGGAAATCTACCGGCTTCTTGCGATACAGTTGATCTTCTAAAAGTTTCGTAGAAAAAGCCCAAAATTTTATATTTTTCATGCAAGTGATAGATATTCCAAGTGAAATTTCTTTTTCGAATCGTGATAGAAAATGCCTTAGCACATAAGTTGTGGATCCCGTTTTGATAAGTTGAAAAACTCTGAAAGCTTTCTCCACTGCAGATATATAAAGATCTTTTTTATTGTAACACAGACCACTCTTTTCAGTCAACTAGCTGGCGGGAAACGTCGCTTGAACATCAAACAGATTTAATTGAGTACAAAGTCAAAACTTTCTTGAGTAATAGTCAACTACTAGAAGTTTTTAATGCTAACATCGAACTTCCTATGGGGGCTCTTTTTCTTTTGGACAAGTACGGATTTACGATTCCGAGTTGCCTTAAATATCTCCTTTTTTGCTTCGGCTGTTACTTGATTTTTGGTATGTGAGTTTTTATGAATCTGTGTAATGATTATACACATTTTATATTTAAATTCACATTGTCGTTCTTTTTTGTAAAATGTGTTGCGATAAATAACGTGATGTTGCAGAGCAATGTGACAAGATCAGCATGCTCAAACTTTTGGGCCAATTTGATTATGAGTGTATAATGAATGTGACAGCTGTGTCTACGCTTAAACTCAACGAGGGAGCCTGATCAAGAGGCAGTATTTGAAAGAGTTTTTTTGGCATCTTTTGTGTATAGGGCATAAAAGGTTATGTGTTAAGAGTTATAACAAAACCCTGTGGGTAGCTGTATAATTATAGTTGGGTATGTATTGGGTGCTTCCTCAGCGAAGTTCTATGAAGTTAAAATGGAATATGCTGCTAAAAACCTTTACATAAATCCACCTTCAATCTCCACCTCGTTTCATCTTACGACGGTATCCATGATTCATCCCAATATCAGAATCCAATAACATAATCAGAGGACCCAAAGCTTTTGCGATGAATTTCGAATGAAAGTGTTCCCTTCATGGTAATCGCACGACTGTCTACTTTTACTTTTATATCACCATCTTCCGAAGGTCTATTTTCTCTAAATGCTTCAGGTATTTGTGTATTCTGATTTGCTTTTGTATATGACAGTTCCTGCTCTAGAGTGGAAAGCATTGTAATCAGTTTGAATACGACCTCATTGTCTTGAACTCGACCATGTGGAGGCTAGTAAGGCATTATCTGAGAGAGCTTTTGTTTATATTTAATCTTGTACCGGACTTCTCATTCATTAAGGTCATACGTGAAAAGTTGTTAGAGAAACCTGTATGTAGCCCTACAATTATATTTTGGTTTGCTTTGTTGCACACAATTTGGATTGATATTATAGCTCATTGTTGGCAAACCATGGTTTGGACTTGCAACAGGCAAATGATCCACAAAATCTAGTGAAAAGTTATTTTAAGTCATAATCAGTGAAGAATTGCTGTTTTGTGCTAGTACAGAGACTATATATTAGTAATGGTAGTAATATATATGAAAAAGGTACATTAAGGAGCAATCATGTATTCAACAACGTAACAAACATTTCTTAAATTTAAGAGAAATTGCCACTTCATTAGTTTTGAAAGGCTTTGTTTTGGAAAAAAGTAAACCGGATATATAGAGATATATAGAGAGCATTCTATTATAGATATATAGAGGGCATAGAGCTTCTATGTGATCATTTTGAAAATAATAGTATTTAAGTTGAATCGAGGAAAAGGATAAGAGTGAAGAATATGTGAATTATCACTATCTATTATTCGGAATATTTCCGTTTTTAAATATATGTCTTAAGATACTTCATATAATTCTGCGTCATTCCATTAGATTTTTATAATACTTTTTAGCATAACAGGATGCCACCCAGCCAGTATAGTGGATATGTCCCTCAGGTTGTAACCGAGTGGGTTCGGGATCTAATCCCTGAGTAAGACATGGTTGTATCTTCTTCGGGGAAAAAAGTCAGCCTGCACACCCCTTCTGTTAGGTGTTGGGATCATCATTTATGTAATAAATGTCTATACTCTTCTGTTTGTTTAATATGTTTCCGTTCTTTTTCCACTCGTATTTCATATGTATTTCAGGATAAAAAAACAAAAACAACCAGAACTGATAGTGAAATACGCAAATATTTTACATCGCCTTTCCTCTTTTAGATGTGATATGTTGTGTATTTACATTGGAATCGAAGTGATACTCTCCGATATTCTTTGTATTGGAGTCTACCTAAAAAAAAGTAATATTTGAAGTAATTATTGTGGATCAAATAGTCCGTTGAATTTTTTTCAA
This sequence comes from Trichonephila inaurata madagascariensis, assembly GCA_019973955.1. Taxonomy (NCBI): domain Eukaryota; kingdom Metazoa; phylum Arthropoda; class Arachnida; order Araneae; family Nephilidae; genus Trichonephila; species Trichonephila inaurata. Next base: position 26,613 of record BMAV01009448.1, read on the forward strand.
CTTTATATTAATGTACTGAATATATTTAAATGTGTAATGTAGTAAATTCAAAATGAAAATAATACTTATCTTTTAAGAGTAAGATAGCTGGTCATGACATATAAATGCCGCTTCTTCTGTCAACAACAACAGTAGTGACTGTTCGAGCTTGCCCGCTGGTTTCTCTACTATTATTAATAAGACTTCATGGTATAAGACTGATTCTATGGTTTCACCTTGGAATCACTCACATGTCAAGACTAATTGTTAAGATTCTCAAAAACTTCGTACGGTTCCTTTAAGCCGTGACTGAATTAGAAGCCTTCCGTTTTTCCTTAAAAGAAGTGAGAAGAATGCGCATGTTTGTTTCTGTTGTAAGAATCTCAGCTACTATGTTGGCTTTCGACTGAAGGTAGGTTTGCAGCGTTTTTGTTCGCAAAGTAACCATTACAATTTATTGCGTAAGTCAATGCGAATACATGTTTTCTAAAAAATGGGAGGATTTGAGTTTTCATTAAGAAGAGTTTCGTCTAGAAATTTCCTATTCATGAGAGGATAAATCTCATCCAAGATCGTAATCTACCACATGTATAAATCAGGTAAAGAAAGTTTTCAAATTTCGACATTGGAAACTCATTTAAAATTTTTTCACAGCTAGTCCACTTAAACATTAATCGTTTTCTAAAGAATTCTTTCCTCTTCATTGCTAAGAGTATGGGGACGTACTCCTGATTTATAAGGATGGCTCGAAAGAAGCAGGATATGTTGTTGGTGGAGTCATTTCTAATGATGATGTACGGTTATGAAGTAAACACATACTGAAGCATTTTCACTGTTGATGCCTCATTATTTTTAGTGAAGTCTTTCATTAATACACTTTAGTTTTTTATATACAGTTATACCTCAGAAATACTTTGTCTAAAGAGACAGCATTAGTATGTTAGATATTTTGGACACTTTTACTAATCACTGTCACTCTGTGCTGTCTGTTATAAGTGACAACATCAGCATATCCATCGCTAGTACTATTTTCTCCGTTTTTTAGTGACACCCTAACTACCTCAGTATATTCTACAACAATATTAAGGGCACCAGAGTCCAGAAAATTTTAGATAATTTTGCCCATCACTGTCAACCGGTAATGCCTGTCATATGTGACATAGAGTCTCGCCTGTAGAATAGAAAAGTTACGTTTCCCCCATTTCTTGGATACTGAACCACGTTGAAAATTTTGAGAGATGGACAAGCGAAAAGGTTTGCTTGGTTGGCGTCGATTTTACTGCGCACCACAGTCTTGCTTTCTGATTTGAAAAGACGTAATTTAAAACAACATTAAGATATGACAAGAATTTACGGATAAGCTGACTGTCAAACTTTTGCCCTTTCATTGGTCTTGATTAAACACCGTATATAAATGGTAAATGTAATCACAGAAGATCTGGGGCTGGTTTGCCAATAATGACTAATTATAACTTTATAAAACTTTGTGAGAGAGGCATCCTTTGCTGGCACACCTTTTGCACGCACTCCTTCATCAAAAATTTTCATGATTTTTCATCAAAATTGTGGATAAAGAAATTAATCGGTGATTCAGTGTTTATTTTCCTCTTGTAATGCCTGGTGGTTGCAAGCAAGTTGTCATAGACTTTTGACTTCAAATATTTCCATAAGAAGAAAAGTAATGGTGTTAAATCAAGCAATCCAGGAGGCCAATTCTGATCACTGAAACGAAAGATTACACGACCAGGAAATGTCTTATTCAGTAATAGATTTGTTTCACTGACTGTATTGCATTTGGCAATGTCTTGTTGAAACCACATATTGGCTACATCTTAGCGTTTTAATAATGTCAACAAAATTATTTCTGGCGACTTTCATTATACTAAAACATGTTTCAATGACGATTAAATACTTAACAGCTAAGAGATTACTAAAAAGCTGAAATTTTTTCGACCTTATCACGTAATAATAACAAAACTGTCCTTAACGTCGCGAATGTGGTTCTAGTTTTAAATGAAGGAAGGATGTGTTCCTTATTTGATCATACGGCTACTTCAGACAGTTTGCGGAAGATTTATGCTAGTTCTACTAATGTTTGGTACGGTTGAAAATTTTATTTCCTCTTCTTTGCTTGTTTGACACTCCGGATGCATGGTTTGATAGAACTTTAAAACATGTTGAAATATTTCAGCTGATGAAATTTTCAGAAATGCCGGCTGTCTCTGCCTCGATTGGTACAAGACTATATCCATGACGCACACTAGTATCAAGATCTCATTATATAACCGGAGCCCCTCCCCCCTACTGCTACCACGAATTTAAAATTAGAGTAAATATAATAAAATGCTAAATATATCAGAGTCCTCTAGGAATCTATATCGGAAGAAATTGTCGCTGTCAGTCGAAAATAAGTTGTACTAATTCATGAAAAATATGAGAAATATCTTCCGTTGCACGAGTCCCTATTTATTTTGCAGGACCGACAACAATCCTCTTTATTGCTTTCTTTACAACTTCTTCGGAAACTTCATATTCATCAGCCATATATCTTTTATTCACGACTGGAATGATGGAAACGTTATCACCTAGAATTGAACAAGAAAGAAACAAAATGTGTAAAAAGATACAAATTAATTTAAAGTTACCATATAGGGTGTATGGAAACACAAGTGTTAAGTACACAGGATAGGGTTATGTACAGAATAACTCATCGGGCAAATGACCTACATGGATTTGCGGGCACATACGCAATCCTTCATCGAAATTCTTCAAGACATTTCTGCATAATGGGCTCAATTCATGTGACAGTACTACAACAATACTGACAATATGAGTCTTAGAAGTTTTCGAAAATTTTCAAGATTACTGCTCAGAGAAAATAACAAAGCAAGCAAAGGAATGAAAAAACCTTTGCGAGATAGCCTTGTATCGGCGTAAAAGCAAAATACAGGTGTAACAAAACAGAAAAAAGAAGCAAAGATTAGTTATACGGGAATTTTTATTCATTGGAATGGCATGAAGAACATGAACTGAAGCTTCTGAACAAAAATTTGACTACATGTAAATGACAGATTGTGAAAAAATGATATAAAATTTTTAATATGGTGTGTGGTTCCCAAGAAACTGCAAAGAGAGCTACACACCATTGTGGCAGGGATGAGAGTAGATTACTGATCAGACTTCTGCTTTCAAGGAAGTGCCATTTGCAAGTCTTGGACCGTTACAAAAAGTCTAAATGACAACTAGGGATTTTTTTAAAAAAATTTTGAAATAATGTTGCTAAATTCTCACACATCTCTGAGCATTATTATTTTAAACAGGCTATTCCAGTAAGAGTCTCGAGTAAAAGCATGTATTGAACTTACTGCAGGAGTATCCACACTGCATATTGGGATTGTTAAGTCCATGAACTTTCTAATGGTGCCTTTATGGTTCAGATATCATGTCCGTTGATGGTGATATCAGTCATTGCATCTATGACGAGGTTGAAATCTTTATTAATTGATTCAGAAGGCGGTACGCTAGGCCTGACAAGAATGTCCACAGCTTCACATTGAAGAATCGCATTTTCAAAGTGTGTTTCTGCAGGGGTTGCACTCGTAGTGGAATATTGGTTCATATCTCCATTAAAAATAAGTATTTCAACTTACATAAGTTTCATTTACATTTTAGGGATTTGCAAAGAATTGCATTAATAATGCAAAAATCATGAACTTAACAATTAAGTAAAGGTATACAATTAAGTATATAGGATTGATTTTATATCAAGAATTGTTATTGATTATATATAATAAGAATTTTAAATTTAAGTATACTTATCGACTGTGTACTTTATTTGTACTTTCGAGGAAAGGCCTTTGAAATCTTCAACCTTCCATGTCTTGGTCTTTCACCGGGGGGGTTTTGAATGGGACTAAACATGCAGGATTAAATTAAATAAAGCTATATACGATGTATTATTTCAGCTAAAATAGAAATATCTACACATGAAGATCTGTACGATATCCGGCTAATCTGCTTTAAAAAAGAAGGTTTGGGAAAGGCTGCAGCTGTTCGACATGTGTCAGAATATCGTTTTAAATTACCTTTAGGTCATTTATTTTCCAAAAAACATTCACGGCAGTAAGCCCACTGATGCTGATTTCAGACCAGACCATCTAACTGCCTTTTATGTAATGCAATCTTTCTGCAATCTTCTTTTATCTTGAGTATCCTAATTGCCTTCTTAATTATGTCTAGTGTTACACTTCAAACGGAGTCGGGACTCGTCCTTAAAGAGCACTTGTGTCCATTCCCTTTATATCACATCTCAATGTTAAGCAGCACACTTTCTTCCGGCTTTTCGATGTCTTTGCAACAACGAAATACACACCAATGGCTTACATGAACACAGAATACCCGTATGAAGCCTGTTTAAAATTATTTATCTTCATTCTAGTGCCGAAAGAAGCTGTTTTTGAATCTGCATTGCTTCTTCTGTTTTATCCAACGGACATTTAGCATAATAATTTGGTCACTATTTGACATCGTAACACATGTAAACTTTGCCCCAGTGACGATGTCGAAAACTCCATCTTTCTTAAAATCGGATCTTGCAACGGATGTTTTTGCCACTTCAGCATCGTCCACTAAAGCTATTTTTGTTTGCCTAGATTCTTGTCTCCTGATAAAACGCCAAACAATGATGCAATCCGTTAGATACTGATGCTGTGATATTATCTAGACACTTATTCTCGACAACAGCCGAAAGGTTGATTTTGGAACAACGATAAACAATAGCTTCTACAAAATCGAGATTTCTTCATTTATACTCTTTTTCTTGTTTTTAACTTCAGGAATGCTGAATGAATTTTCATTAGAAATTTTCTTCTTTGGTTTTCTTCAACACTTTGACTATAGATCCTTTATTTTACGTTAGCTTTTGGAAGAAATATTATCATCTATTGGTTTTTCTAGAAAGTGAATCATAATTTTGGACTAATTTAAATACTAAAGTGTTCAGAATGTCAATCAATAACTTACTGCTATTCAGAATACCTTAAATAGCTTTTCTCATGTGTCATCACTTTTATTAAGGGGGCTCTTATATAAGCTTGCTCATCACCGCGATGAAAATATGCCAGACAAGTTACGCTCATGAAAGCGCAATAGACATGCGATACGGATGGAAACAGATTCGGCTTTCCGTGTGATTTTGCATATCGTGAAAATATATTTTCCTTCTAACGTGGCCTCAAATACTTGTATTTGAGAGAAACAAGAAATACCTGCATCCCGGCCTTGGAATAATTGAACCAAAAAAAGTTGAGGTCCGCTCTGTACTCAATCTTCGATCAAATCATTTGAATTGATTAATATCGTGCCCTATTCCAGTATTCTCCAGCAATGCTAATTTAAGAAACTTAGAAAATATGATTTTTAAAACTGATAATCTGCTTCCAAAACTCCCTCCCTAAGGATCCCTTTTTGGAGCTAATTTCGGATTCTTCCTAAAAATAATCCTTGTAAAAAAGTTAAATGTACAAGCTGTAAAAAATGAAAATTGAAATTTGAATTCATAGGGCGTGGTTCTACAGCAAAACAAGCCAAAATAAGAAAAACTGAAAATTAGAAAAGTTATATCCCCCCAACACATAATTAAAAACTCTTTCCTTGAACACTATCTGAAGATAACCAAAAGGCAGTCGACTCGAACTGCTTTCGATCCTAAATGCCACGACCCCTTTCGGTTTGGCTATAATTTAAATCAAGCTATTATCTAACACACCAGGAAGACACCTGAAATCCTGGTCGAAGCTGTCGATATTATCATTTATCACTCCAGTAATAGCGAGAATTTCACCATAACCGCATTCCTAAGAAAAAAAGGTGAAGAATTATAACTCACGCAACACACAAAGCTGCTCAACACCGAAAAGTCGTAATAAAAGCTCTTCAGATTTTATGAATGTCAAAAATTTTAAAACAGACCATTCTTTAGGAAGTGGTTACCAATGTGTTAATTCTTCAGAATCTCTTATTTCCAATTTGTGGCTTAGTATGGAGTTAAAAATTAAAGTTCTTGTTCTTTATGCTTTAAGAGGACAAATGTGCCTTCCGAAGGACGAAACACTGTCATTTACAACAAATTCGCAACGGAGAGCTCGATTATGTCATGTGTATGATCTAAGGATATAAAAAAAATATATTCCTATCAGATTTTTCATTCTCAAAAATTCTTAGAAGATAGATTCCCATACCTCTGGAAAAAGGTTTTTGTAAAATATTTCAGCATAAGAATCCTAAGACGAAAATTTCATGGGCAATTTAATATTTCCATAAATATTTTTTTTATATATTTCTTTACTAAGCACTCAGGGCTACAAAGAAGAATATTTTCAATTAAGGAAACGCAAAAAAGTCTGAGTTTGCAACAGGATTCTTGAATATTTTTCCCACTGATAAAACAGGACTGTTTTGTAAAATTTTGGCTTGGACTTGATGCAAATTTTTCATTAGCGTAGCAGTGAAGCCAAATTCTAGACTTTCTGACTCATATTGAGCCTTTACTGCTTCTCTGTAGAAACAGTGCATGATTGAAAGAAACTTTACGGTATTTTTCATAGAATTTCGTCAAAATTAGTTGGAATATATATATATATATATATATATATATATATATATATATATATATATATATATATATATATATATATATATATATATATATATATATATATATATAAGTTTTAAATATTTCCTGAATTCTTTCTTCGTGCCCTTTTGGTTTTTCTGTTATCTAAAGAGACATTCCTTGGATATTGATGAAAATACCATAGTACTTAACAGAATTTCTCTTTTAAGGAACTATAATTTCATATAATAACTTCCCCCACAGAATAAAATTTATTGCAAAATATGATTTCTTGTCTCAATTTCTTTTCTAGGAAAGACAAAAATGAAATTCTATCACGAAAATAAATGGAACCATAGTACAAAAATTTACACCTTATAACAATCTTAAATACAGTATGATCGTTAAATAACTGTACATTTTTATGGCAACCATAATTTATTTTACTAAGCATCTCAGGGAAATAGCCGGAGAGACAAAAGTCCGTTCAAACTTTACAAAACCTCTAAAAAGGAAAAATAATGAACAAAAAACTAGATTTGCAAGTTTCCACAAAGATGTTAAATGTTTTTAGCAGCAAAAGCAATTTTAAGTTTTAGAAATCACCGGTAGACGTCCCAAGCGATCTAAACAACAATGTTCAAGAGAAAGCAGTATTTTCTAATAAATTATTTCTATAATGACAGTTGTTCAACATGACATCCAGCACTTGACCGATATAACTAATGTGACTAATGATACTTCTTACATCTAAAAACGACATATCGGAATGAAATGCAGTAACATCCCAAACAGATAATATCTTTGAGTTCAGCTAATGTGGACGGATAGCAACGGTACACAAGTTATTTCAAATAGATCTACATCCTAAAGTTGACCTGTAGGAGATCGATTGAACATCGTGGTTCTGCGATCTTACAACCTCGATCAAACACTCTGTTTTCTCCAAAGTTACTAAATAGGAATCTTTTTGTGGGTTTGGCATAGTGTGGAAGTGCCTTAATCTGCATGAAGCTTGAAAAAGATAACAAACCTCATTGATTGGACGTAGAAAATACTTTTGCAATTTTAAGATTGATTTAATTCCCAGCATTAACTGTGTACATTTTTCAACCAAATTTTGGACACTATAGTACAAAAACGAACAGTGTGACAATGAAACAGGTGAAATAACACCTAACCTTCAACTTGGAGGTATTCAATGGCATTGTCGTATATTCAAGAGGATTCGACGTCATCCATATATGAATAAACTGAATGTTGCTCATGGTACGTGTAATGTCATGATAGAGCATCGTTCACCCAGAAAAGTTGAAAAAGTACTGAGAAACGTTTTCAACTTTGGCCGTAGCCCACTTGGCAAATTATGCCCTCATAGCTGTGTCTCCGGGTAGTAAATCTTTCAGTGACTCTAATTTGTAACGCGATAGACGTAAAATATCTCATTCAGTGTAAGTCTAACAGAGCATTCAGACACATAATATATTCTGCCATGTTTGCATGCATTGTAACTTCTAGTAATTGATTCTGGGGTATATCCCCTCAGTAATTCGGTGTTTCAAGGATCTTCCACAAGGGTCCCATTCTACAAAGAGCCAGTTTCTTCACTGAACCAGTCTGACAAGCTTTATTTTTCCAGTACATGATAGCAACCATTACATATGGATAAATTCAACGACGGCATAAATCATTTCTAAACCCATTTACATGACACGTCGGCCGATTTGAAAAGTATAATTTTTTGACCTGCGACTGAGCTTAATAATATATATCTCCAAGTATTTTATCAATTTTCAAAGGTAAAAAAGCACTACTCTTTTCTAAAGCCAAATGTATTAAATAGCACACAAAAGCCATAATTATGTACAGATTTTTAAAATTTAAATACTATTCCTATTGCTAAATTGCATTACAGCCCCATTATCTGCCATAAATGACACTAAATATGTTCTAACATGTTCATCACTATCATTTAAATTAATTGGCTAATTTTGTTACAAATTTGATTGGTAGAAAGGCAGCCGATGATTCCCAATATTTGAATAACAATTCTTTTTAACGGAAAAGAACAAACAGATGATTACACAAATAAAAATGTACTCAAAGAAGTATAACAGATTATTTGCAATTCTGCAGATTGCACTCGTTATAAATGTTCCTTACAACGTTCCAAGAGCACTCTTCTTGACTCGCTAGCAATAACTCAAACAAATAACGTAAGTCTTATCCCAGTCAACGCACATGATTAAATCTTTGTTGCAAAGATCCTTTATATTGCATCCATGTGGAAGGTCCTCCACGTCATTTATAACATCTTGTATCATCGGCCTCAAATTTATACAAGAATATTAATCAGAAATTTCGTAAGAGCCTCTTCAAGCAATGTAATATACTTCCGTGTAACCGTTCATTAGAAGGGTAAAGTATAGGGGGTGATAAAATACAATCAGCTTCCTTTCGCACCTAAACATTTACAGCAAAATGATATTGTGTGGCACAACATCTGGTCCCAAGTGATTGTTTGTGCCTTATATGTATTTGTTGTGAATTTTGACTTTTTTCGTTCTTTCGACCTATCATCTTTTTTATGCACGGTTTGCACATTTTTTCGTTGTACATTTAAAGGCACTTTGAATAATGTCGAACATTTAGGATAGCAGCATAAGTCCTGAAGAATTTGGAACCATTTCAGAACGAAATAGCGTTCCTCAGACAATGACGTTAACAAGTAAAAATTCGCAAGAAAAATGAAAGGGAAAAGGGGTTCCGAGGATTGGGAAAATACTACCCTGCCATTGGAAACTGACAAATAAGCCGTTCAGGCAAGCGAAGTAGATATCGAAAAAGGGTTTACAAGTTCATTAGAGTCAGATTGCATCTGTGGAGGCCAGGAATGTTCTTGTTTCCTTGGACGCAGATCGTGGTACTCGGATGGTCAAGATTATTCAGAAAGGATGTTGTGGCTAATTCTATAATCGGTTGATTAGGGTGACCATACGATCTTGCAAACTCGACCAATCACTCAGTCTTTAGCAAAGGTACTTAATAGGAATCAATTTTCTAGACTTTTACACAGTGTGGAAGTACTACAATCTACATGAAATTTATTACAGAAAACAAACATCATTTATATTACGTGGACATGACTTTGGCATGCAAATGATTGACATAACGGCCAACAGTAACTGTGAAAGGTTTTCAGCCAAATTATAAACTTGATTCTTCAGATAAGGATGGTTCGACAATAAAAAAGTAAAACCACACCGGACTGTCAACTGGGAGGAATGCAATGGCTTTGTCGTATATTGAAATTGATTCGATATCGCCCATATACGAGTTTGATGGATGTTGCTCTGGGTACGTGTAGTGTGAAGTGAACATTATCCATCGAGTAAATGTTGAAAAACCACTGAAATATGCTTCCAACTTTTGCCGTTGCACATTCGGCAAATTATGATGTCATAGCTGTGTCTCTGGGTGGTATCTCTTGCAATGACTGTAATTTGTAATAATAAACAAACAATATCCCATTGAGTGTACTTCGATAAGTTAGGCACAACATATATTCTCCCAGATTTTCAAGCACTGCTACACCCCTAAATTGATTCTGGGGTATTTCCATGCATCAATTAACTGTACTATTTACAGGGGTCTTCCACTGTAGAAGTCCAATGTTTCAAAGGGCCAATTTCTTCGAACTGTTTGACATGATTCACGGTTTCAGTACATGACAGCCTCTTTTTTGCATTTTTGACATGATTGGGAGTTTAATAACATATATCTACAAGTATCTTATCAACTTATGTATTAAATGGCCCAAGAAATCTATAATTAAATACATTTTTTTATAATCGGTTACTATTCCCATTTCCAACTAGCATTACTGCAGCTTTATCTGCCGTTACTTAAAACGAAATGATCAGGATGTACACCACATTTTTTTAAAATCAACTGGTTAATTTTGTTACCAATTTTCTGGATAGAAAAGCAACCAACTAATTCCAAGTATTTGAATAACAGATTTCTTTTAATGCTAAAACAATAACAAATGGCTGTTCGGATACAAAATTACGCAAAGAAACACAGGACAGATTATTAAAATTTTGTCCCACTCAGATGGGCCCTTGAAAGTATTAATGGGGACGGAAAGAAAATCAGGAAGGATCTGATGAAGAGAAATAAAAGTCCATCTTCGTAGCTGGGATAAGACCTGGAAGGAGATTGTTATTGTTATTCCAAAGTTGGAATTTAGAGTAGAGAGAGTGAATAACTATATGAATGGAGGGAATGCCTGATAGGATATTAAGATCGACAGTAGGAGAGTTTTTATAGGCTTTATTGATTTTTAATAAGTAAATCCTCTGAATTGATTTAAGTTTTTGGACCTGGATAGAGGTCAGGGACCCAACCACACTCCTTCTCCGTAAGAGATGATTGGTTGAACAACCGAAGTATACCAAAGTTTCATTAAAGAAATATGCTGGTAATTGAAATTTTTGGAAACACGCTAAAAGCTGGAAAAATCCAGAGAATCTAATCTTTGATAGAATTTATATGGGGTGTTTAAGATAAGAGATTGCCAATGTTGACACCCAAGTATTTGAATGACTTGGAGATATGGATGGAATTGGAACCAATTTTAAAAATGGGATTCCTCCTAAATTTCGAGCTCCCATGAAAACCACGGTATTGAAGAAATGGACATATGAAAACAACTGAAACGGTTTTAGCAGTTGCTATTGACAAATTCTCGGAAATCTTAGAATTGACTAAACTAAGGATTTTATTAGTATTATCCTCATATTCCCTACGCGAAAGGCCAAAAGAGACAACTGCGAGATTGTCCGCAAAGGCTTGCAGAAGAAACAGTTGAGAGTTAAGAGAAAGGATAGGATTAAAATAAATATTCCAAAGGGTAGGTGAAAGCACGGACCCTTGTGGGCAGCCTTTAAAAATTTGTTTTTTAATGGTATAAGCATTATCAGTCCAGATAATTACCCTGTTAGTGAGGTAAGAGTGAATGAATTTCTGAAAGTGAAGAGGAATACGGTATGAATGAAAAATATCAAAAAGAGTCGACCAATCAACGTTGTCAAAAGTAGATTTGATATCAATAAACGTAGAAGCAATATGTATTTGCACCCTGGTATTTTTAATGGGATGCACTAATTTATCCACGGCCTCAATGCAGCTGCGGTTTTCCCTAAAGCCGAACTAAGATCTATGGAAAATATTATTCTTAGTAATCCAAAGGAGAAACCTATTAAGAAAAATTCTTTCTAAAATTTTGCCAAGGGTGGAGAGCAAACAAATTGGTCGATTGGAGAGATTAGACGATGGGTCACTCTCGGGCTTTAGTAAAAATTTAATTTTAGTGTTCTTAAAAATGGAAGAGAAGTGATTAAATTGGATACAGAGGTTAAAGAAACGAAAGAGCAAGTTGGGGAAGGAGTTATAAAGATCTTTCCAAATAGCGTAGTCAATGAGATCAATACCCGGGGCTTTACCCACACGAAGTTTCCGGAAGACGACGTCAACTTCACTAGAACTCAGGCGTGAAGGAGGAGAGCAATCACATTGAGGACAAGAGGAATAGGAGAAGCTCCTGAAGGAAAATGAGAATCAAGAAGAAGGCTAATCTTACTATGGAACAAAGAGGCAGGGTCACCAGTCGAAATCTGATGAAGATTAGTAGGGCTGGTTAACTTTCCGAAAGCTGCTTTAAAAGTAAATCCGAAATTATTAGAATTCGTAGAACAAAAAGACTCCCAAGCTTTATTCTTGGTGTCAATTATTGATTTTTTATAGTTGGCCCGGAGGGCTTTGCACCTGGAGCGCATGAAGGCAATCTCGTCGACGGCAGGCCATGCGTAGTGAGAGAAACCATCCCCTCTTGTATGCATTCAGCTGATTACGCTGGATTCTTAGGGAATTGTTCCACCATTTGAAAGAAGGGGTATTTAAAACCCGGCGCTTTTTAAGACTTTAGAGGCAGAGGCATTTGTAGTATTATTTAATAAACTAGCGAAATCACATCCATTAGTTCAATTGAAGAGATGTTGGTCAAGAAAGAATTAAGAAGGTTATAGTATAGTTTTTGCTAAAATTATAGATAAATTTATTAATGCCATATTTGGTTTTAAATACAAAGTCGAAAAAGGTTAGATCACATCGGAGATGAACACTGATAAAACTATGGTCGCTAAGGGATTCGGTGGAAAGAATTTCCCAATTCTTAACAAAGGAAATTAGGTCGCAAGATGTGAGGGTAAGATCGGGGTTCCCAACCGCGGACCTAGGGCCGTGAAAGGTTGGTCTCAGTCCTGGAATATTGCACAGATGCAAATTGTTGGAGAGTAAGAAATCCTTCAAGATATCCCCCATCCTGTCAGTGTTCTTATACCCCCAAACAACTGACCTTGCATTGAAATCCCCGTCTAACAAACAATTCTTATTAATTCCTTTATAGAGGTTCAATTGATTAAAATAGCCTCGGAGAAATCATCATGCGGGGGAAAGTAAACGTTGATAACAGTAAGAAGAATTTGGCTTAATTTAATGTTGACGGACACAGTGGGATCTGTTTTCATGTGAAAGTTGCAAATGATATTCCGATTATAACAAACAATTACACAACTGAGGGCATTTGAAAAGAATTGAGATGAATCAAGTGGGGAATTTAAGGGAAGATTAAAGTCAGGGTAAGGATCCTGGAGGACAAGTAAATCGAAACCCATCTCCACTACAACCCAGTGAGCTTGAAGTTGGGCAGACCGGGAGTGATTCGTATTTAGTTGTAAAATTCTAAGAAGATCTGCCAGAATTATAAAGAAGGAGTGGTTATACCTGAAATGGATAAGCAAGAATTGAAAGCATAAAATAATTAAAGATAGCGATAGTAGTATATATGCAAAAATGAAAATCAATACAAATATAAAATTATAAAAATCAATAAAAATACGACACTAATATAAATATATAAAAATGATATACAATACACGAAGTACATGAAAAATACATAAAAATGAAATTCAATACAAGAGGTATATGAAAAATTCTAAAAAAAAGGAAATACAATACACGAAGTACATGAAAAATAAATAAAAATGAAATACAATACACGAAGTACATGAAAAATACAAAAAATGAAATACAATACACGAAGTACATGAAAAATACATAAAAATGAAATACAATACACGAAGTACATGAAAAATACAAAAAATGAAATACAATACACAAAGTAAAATGAAAAATACAAAATGAAATACAATACACAAGTCCCTGAAAAATACATAAAAAAAAAATACAATACACGAAGTACATGAAAAAAAACAAAAAAAAGAAATACAATAAAGAAATCGAAAAAAACATAAAAAAAGGGGAAAAACAATTAAGAAGACGAAAAAAACATAAAAATGAAATACAATACACGAAGTACAGAAAATTACATAAAAATGAAATAAATAAAGAAGTACATAAAAAACAAAAAAGAAAAACAAAACAAGGTAAATGAAAATACAAATGAAATACAAACACGAAGTATTTGAAAATACATAAAAATGAAATACAATACACGAAGTACATGAAAAATACATAAAAATATAGTACGTGAGTAATGATAACTAAGATAAAAATGACAAGGCACGAAACAATGCAAATTTACAAATAGATAATTTATTAATAAAGAAGAATAAAATAAAAATTGTAGTTACAGAGTATAATAAAAATATACCGAAGAGAAAAATCTCTCTAATTATGAATAGGGAGAAGAATTGAGTGGACCCTCGAGGAGGGTTCAGAGACTTACTATAGTTAATATAAGGGCCTTTTTTGGAACAATAAAATATCTGAGCCAAGGTCCACGGCCACCACGAAGGCCTGAAGGTGTGCGGCCCGTGAATGATTTACATTTAATTGTAAAATATAAATAGCAGGATCAGCCATACCCTAAGCCGAGGTATATCAGGAATGTTTGGGAAAGAACAGCAGCGAAATAGGTAGCGGTGCGCTAGTAATTAAAGTAATAAAGAAGAGGAGGAAAAAGTTATTCGACAAAATCTGCCTTGCAAAAATTTTGAATAAGGAAACGAATAGAAAACAAATAAAATCGAATAATAAAAACTAATAATGCAAACATAATAAAACGCATAAAATTGTGCCTTGATTAAATAAAAATAAGAGGTGAATCAGAAAAATTTAAGAACATATATAAAGAGAATATATCAAAATAATAATTAAAAATATATAAATACATAAAGTTAAGAAGGTATTTCAACAGTAAATATATTAAAACAAAAGATGCACACATAATATACAAAAAATGAAGGGAAAAAATAAAGCATAAAATGCAGCCAAACAAATAAACATGAAATGAAGTTAGACAAGTAATTTTTCAATATGCTGATAAATAAATGGAACAATTAATCATAAAAATGATAAAAAAAATTTTAAAAGGGAAAAAGGTGAAAAAAGGGGAAAAGGAAAAGTTTAAACCCGTCCGTATCTTTGGCGATCCATTGTACTTTTTTAAATTAAATTAAATCGGGCATTTTTTATCACGGCATCCGGGGTTTTTTTCTGAAAAACCTGATTAAACCTTCTTTTGGAAAGTTTATCATCGAGGATCCAGGAGGTTCCATCATGGGTCACCCAATGGGCTACATCTAAAAACAAGCAATTATTGGAGCAATGATTTCCTTGGGGCCCCAAAAGTACCACAAGTAGAAATTGCATGACAATATAAATGTTTCGATTCAAAGCTCTCTCAAAATTTAAAATACAGAAGCCGTGATCTTTGATAACGGGGTAGAGATCGGGAGTTACAGATATGCCCCAAATTATTGGAAGATTTCGATTTTAAGAAATTGACCTAAAACAAAATCTTTGAATATATCATTTTTTAAGTAATCTTTGGTAATAAGTCTTTGTTGTGTGATGAATCCACAAAATAATATAAACTGTCTTGGGGATTAGTTTGGGAATTTGAAAAATTTTGAAAAAGTCAGCATTATTGGAAGTTTTTGGGACTTTTTTGCTTACACCCTCATCGGTGGTCAAACAGATTGCAATTCCACCATTTTTGGGATTTTTTTTAATTCTGGGTTGGTCTAAAGGGGGTAGAATTTTGCTCAGCAGAAAGGGAGTTTTTTGTTACGGGTGGTGGAAGAACCGGCATTAGGTTCCGGAGGTCTGACCAGGAGGAACCTTTTCACTCGGTGCGGAGGGAATGGTAAAGGAGGAAAAAGCGCTTTCCCGGTAAAAAACGAGCTGTGCGTTGCTAAGGGGAAAAAAGGCGATGATGGCTGGGAAGGGGGGAGTGAGTTTTGGGGTTTTGGGCGCAAAAAGCCAGTTTGGCTTTTTACTGCGCCAAACATTCATAGGTCCTTTGGGCTGGACGATAAAAAAAGAAAAAAGGGGAATTGTGCATGACAAGATGGAGGGTGAAAAATAAACACTTGGGGTTCCCCGGAGTCAATGGGTGGAAGAGGCGAGAGCATCGGGGTTATCTACATTGAGGGGTCTAAGATCGTTTACACAGGAGACGGTTGATTCTTGTGTGAAAAAAAGGCTAGAAATGACCGGGAAACAAGCGTTCCTGTAATTTTTTCCCCTTTGGATGAGCCACTTGCCAAATCTCGTCATCCAGGGCCTTTATGGTAGAAAAAGGTTTGGGAAAGGTCTTCAGTTGGAGGGGCCGAAAGGCAACCCTTTTGAAAATGGTAGCTTCTTGACTACGAGGCCACTGAAGGAATTCCATAAGGGATAGGGAAAGGGAAACCCTTTATGCGTTTTTGCATCGGCTGCCTGGAGGAAAGGTTTCAAAAGCTGAAAGAGTAGCCTCCCTTTAAAAGGATTCTCATTTTCCCCAGCTCCGGGGAAGGGGCTGAAGAAGGCTAGTAATATAATGCTTTTTATCCTTGTCTTTTTCTTTCTTTGTTTTCTTAATCTTGGAAATGTCTTTTTAAAAAAAATTTTCTTTAGACGTGATGGAAATTATGGGCGTTATAAATAAAACGAAAAATTTTGGGAAAATTTTTAAAATAAATTGAACATGGTAGTTTATATATACAAATTGGGTAAAAAAAAAGCTATCAAAAAATATTACAAAAAAAAAAACCAAAAAGCTTGCTAAAGGGGGAACAAAACCCTCGCCGATTGATGAACCCGGGGAAAGGGCGAAGGCTGCGGCAAGGGGTAAGAACCCAATTTCCGGTGCCGAAAAAAATCGAGGGGAAAGCCCACCTCTGTTCGTGAAGGCAGAACGGAAGCATGAATGAAATATTGTTGACGAAGAGCTATTGCGGTAAATACTTTTTGAAAATTTGCATTTGGGGTTTTTTTTGTATTCATTTTATCATTTTATTTCTCGAGCCACCGACCTAGTTTGGCCAGGTTCTCTTCCAACTGATCTCAAGCCAGTTATGGGGTGGAGAATTTCTGAAAGAAGTCTGAGTCGCGTCAGCTAACAAGTTCACTTTGATGTGGGTTTGGAAAAGGTATTCAAAAACACTACAGCCTGGGGGGAGGATATTTGTTGGGGCGGTATGATCTGGAATTTTTGTCAAAGTGTCGCATGATGAAGCATTCTGGTCTATTTCTGAATATTTTGATTAAGATATTGATATGACATGGTTCGGATAAGTTGGGAAGACTATAAAATGAGCAGATTGTGAGGTTGTGCGGAGTTCCCTTTTTGGGTTTGCTGTATTGAATGGGTAAAGATGATAACTACATGATGATTAAGGAGGGAATTCTGATTGAGAATGGCAATGCCTCCCCCTTGATGAGTAGAGCAGTCGTTTCTTTTGACGGAGTTGTTTTCAGCGGGGTGAAGGTAGGTTTAATGGATAGCAAATTTTCGTGTGGTGTACTTCTGCGTAGTGGATTTCTTGTTCTTTACTGAAAAGTAGTATTAGGATTCCAGCTGATTAGTTGAAATGCTGTGATGTGTTCCTTATATTGTTGGGTGCAAAAAATAAATAAATAAAAAAGTTTCCGACCTGGAGCTGAAATGTTCTCTATTGATTTTTTGGCTCAGAATTTTGATTTTATTATATTTTTTAACTGGATGAATTCAAAAATATCCTGGACTTCAGGATCTTGAATCTGCTTGAACATACTGAATCTGTTTAAAGCTGAGTTGAAACTGGTGGAGGCTTGGCTAGGTGTAGACTTATTTCCAAAAGAATACTGAGTGTTGATCTTGACACATGACTCGGCAGGAGCGAGCTCGGGTGTCGAAGAAGACAAAGTGGTACTTTTTCCAACATTTTTCAGCACTTACTTCCGAATCTTTGCTTTTTCTTTCCAGGCATCTACTTTTCCAGCTTTCTGAATGAATTGCAAGGACAGTTGGGTGCTCTCCTTGAGAGTTGCAGCAGTAGTCTTTGATATCTCTTGTTAAATGGAGCTTTCCCCCGTTCACACATTTCGGGTGTCTCGGGCAGAATTTGGAGATGCGAGGAATTTTGATTGTGACCAATCAGTGCTCATTGATATTAAAATTTTTTTTGTTATGTACAATCTATAAGAGAGAGATCAGAAACAGTGGAATAGACAGGTGCGTTTTCCTGTTAATCATGATGTAGCAATAAGACACAGTGATACCAAGATTTAACACATAGTCCATGAGTTCCTGACAGGAAATGTTGAATGATAACTGAAGCACACAGGACGACTCGGAGTTTTTTTTTAAATCGTCCAGGGGCGTTGTAAGGTTTAAACTTCTAAATTTTCTTCTGTAATGTATTTCTGGATCATTTTGTAAGCCAGAAAAGTTTTAGGGTAGACACGAATAATTTTACCGTTTTTTTTAGTTTACCGTAATTTTTCCGACCATGACTTTCTGGTTGTTCGGGCTTGCAAGTTCTTCAGTACTTGTTGCTGAGATAGATTAATGAGGTGGGTAGCGTTGGAGATCATGGAAAATATTTCGGATCGGTTCATGAGCATTTCATGAGGGTCATCGCACTTCTGTAAGTGTTTGGGAGGTTCATTTATGTCCACTTCACTGGACCTGTTCATGCATGGAGCATCGTCGATTTTTGTTTCTTAGCAGTGTCGGAATCAAGAAGAGATTCGCAGTTTCTAGTTAACACTAGAATAAAATTATCATTATTTTCATTGTGAAAGAGAAAGCCCCATTCTCTGCAACAATTTACTCTTAACTTTACAGCTCTGCGTCCGATTTCTTTTTGTTGAAAACTTTCAGTTGCTGTCTCCTTCCAACAGCAAGAAGAGTGGAATGCTATCCTGGTTTTCTTCCGAATTGTTGTCAAAAATAAGAAAGGCTGTTCACAAAATGTACAGTACAGGAAGGGGCAGAACTTAAGACATTCCATCGAGATGAAAATTTCTTTTGAAGTTTGCCGAAGTTTGAGGGGGTTGAAGCTGGGTTACGGAGTGAGTGAGTGAGTGAATGTTGGGTTTTATGGTGCAAGAGCCAATCTTGGCTAAGCTGCGCCAAACATTCGTTAAAATATGAAAACAATTGTTAAAATATCTAAAAGTATTAAAAATATACTTTAAAATTTAAAATATAAAGAATTTAAAATATCAAAACAAGTATAAAAGACATATTCTAACGGTAAAAGCAAACAAACTTTGGTGGTGTATTACCCCCACCAAGACAAACAAAATCTTAAATTTAAGAATAAGTGTATGCATAAAGCAAAGATTACATGTAGATATTACAATTGAGAAATGTCACTTTTTATATTTCGTAGGGGTTATATAAGTATATTTCACAATATCCTGTTTTATTTCCCTAAGGTATTGAGATTCTTCAATGATTCCATCTCTTATTCTATGTCGTAAATAATCATATCTTCCTCATCTGTTGTGTATTCTACCGGTGCTGATTTCCTAGGTTTATGAAGCGCCATCTTAATTTCTATTTTAGGTTTAATAGTGTTACTTGTGTTTTAAGAGGACGTATTTTGTTATGGAGTTTTGAAGTTAATTTGTATCCTGGGATGTAGAAGGTATGGTATTGGATGTAATGGTAGCAGTTTGAGAAACAGGACATGTAAATATTGATACTCTGGATGAAGAAGATTCAGCAGAGGTAGATAAACTATTAGAAGTGGTGGAAATAGTATCTGTTACATAAATAGGGGGTTGAGATTTTGATGATGTAACTGTGGTAGAAGATGTGGATGGTAAGAGTTATGCCTGAATTGCGGTTGATGATTTGGTAACTGTAGGAATTTTGGAGGACATTGTTGGCTTTGGAATGGATACTAAAGGTTGCAGTAGTTTTAAAGGCGGACATACTATTTTTGTAATATTTTCATCGGTTTGGGTTGTTGTGGTTACAGTTGAGGGTTTGGCCGCTTGTGCGTATGTTTGGGACAATAGAGGAGCTATTAATTCCGTGCTTCCACATACGATATATTTTTATTTGTTTTAATAGTTTGAATTTCTTTTCCTGTTTTCCATTTCGGCATAATTTCGAGTTTTGAGAATGGGATTATGAGCAATTAATACATTTTGGCTCCAGACTGCAATCCGTGGAAAAATGCTCAACGGTTGCACATCTAAAACATGTTAATTGACCGTGGCAGGAAGTTTGGGAGTATCCGAATCTCTGGCACTTGAAACAGCGCAGATAATTTGGAATATATGGACTTATTTTGCAGTTTAGATATCCAGCGTTTATTGGAGTAGGAAGATTTGGGCTATTGAATGACACCACGACTGGAGTTTAGAGTTCTGTGAGAAGTAAGTGCAGAATCTAAAATTTTTCTTGTAGATAGATAGGATTTTGATTGAATAGCTGATTTTGTCTCCACAAGTAGGTCACCGGATCGCATTTTTTTTAAATAGATTTTGACTCGCCTATAGCTTGGAGAGCTTTGAAAATTGCAAAAGGGGATTTTTTTTAAAATTTCATTATCGGGTAACGATAGAATAAGAAAACGGGCAGTACTAGCTATCTGATCAATGGTTTGATATTTGGGTAAAACAAGGCCTTTACCCGGGCACAGCTGCATTGGATCCATAAGTAGGCGTACAAAAAACTTTCATGACTACCTAGTACTTTACACTGTCTGCTTTAACTCTGTTATAAAAGCACCAGGATGCTTCTGGTGCGTGAAATGTCTAACAAAAAGACTCTGTGTGTATTCTTTCAAACAACAGTGGTACATAGTCTTCTATATAGTACTTACACGCCAAATGAAAGCCTTAAAATATACTCATGTTCTCATCCAGAATAAAATTTCGAGCCGTTTTAAAATCTATGATACAGTAAAAGTTAAAATCACCATGAGTGTCTAAACTGCAGCAGTCGATTTTGATGTACTCGTTTTTGTGGGTTTACAGAGGAATTCGTATATTGTTATCTGACAGTTATCTCCATGAAACCTGCACATTTTGTCGAAGTCGACACTTTAAGTAATATTTTTAAATATTTTAATATTTTTAAATAATATTTGCATGCCAAAAATAAGCGGTAAAAGATACTCCCGTTCTCAACCAGAATAAAATTTCAAACCGTTTTAAAATCTTTCATACAGTGGAAGGTAAAATCCTCTTGAGTGTCTAAACTGCACCATCAAGTTTCTCTTTTAAAGATTTGCGTTTTTTTCTCTCTTGGCAATATCAATGATCATCCCGATCTAAAGTTTGTCTTAACATTTGCTGGAACCATGCTGTGGGGACTTTTGCTCTTGGTGTTCTTCGTGTAAATTGTTTTCAATTGCTAAGGCGTATATACTGATACAAAAACTGTATAAAAATGATGGAATGTTTCTGTGGTTGGTTTAATGAAGGAAATTTTTTTGCTCTCTCTACAAGGAGGAAGCATCTGTATACAAGGCGGGTCTTAGAGGCTTGATTTTATTTCAAGGAGGAGGGAAGTGGAATGGAGGGAAGTAATTAATATTCATGATTGCTTTTAGTTCAAATACTGGTGAAAAACAAGGATTCTGCTCTTGAGTAATTATATCATAGATAATATATTTGATACTTCTGTGTCTCATCTAATTTGCACCAAAGGTTTCATCCAGAATAAAATTTCGACTTCAATTCCAAAGTTCGCGGGTTCGAATTCCACCTGGAATGGCCTAATTTAGATTTTATTTTTTCAGTTTTCTTCTTCAAGTACAGGTGAAGATTTCAATAACACAAAATCTCTAGATGAGATTGTTTCTCATCAAAATAACAGATATGACATAAACACCACTCACGCATTTCAAAACGGCATAGAATATATTCTATCGGTTGAGATGAACTTTTGCTTATATGTTTGGTCGTGAGGGAAGACTCTTTATACTGAGAAGCAGCTGATCCATTGACGCCGTGTGGAGCCATCCGGCTTTATTCTATTGGTTGGGATGAACTTTTGCTTATGTTGGTCGTGGAGGGAAGACTCTTTATACTGAGAAGCAGCTAATCCATTTACGCCGCGTGGAGCCCATTTGACTTTATTCTATTGGTTGGGATGAAGTTTTGCTTATGTTGGTCGTGGAGAAAAGACTCTTTATACTGAGAGACAGCTGATCTTTGACGCCGTGTGGAGCCGTCCGGCTTTATTTCTTGCGTTTTTAAGACTTCTTAGACAGTTCATTTAAGAAGCAAGTTCCAATGCTTCCAGACTTTTCCAAAGATGATATAGAATGCAACTTAACCACTCTTTTCTTTAAAGGTGCCATTTTGAACAGTTCTTTAGAAACATCACAAAATCCTTCAAAACAGTATCTTTACTATATCCCCAGTCATTTTGCTGAGAAAATTCTTAAAGCATTTATATAATGATTGAAAATTAATTCTTCAGTGAATTAAAAATTGATGTGTTATGTTCAAAAGCATTAACTTTCAACCCGTTACGTTTGATGAAAGGTTACACCAGAAAAGAACGTGTGCCTATAAATATTGAAAACCACCCGATTTAGCGAAATTGAATATCAAAAACTTTTTTTACGTTTTTACGATAGATACAGTAAAAGTTAAAATCATCTTGATTGTCTAAACTGCACCAGTCGAGTTTTTCTTTTAAAGTTTTTGCGTTTTTTCTCTTAGCAAGGGTAATGTTGTCTCGATCTCAAGTTTGTCTTAATATTTGCTGGACCTTTGCTGTGGGGACTTTTGCTCTTGGTGTTCTTGGTGTAAATTGTTTTCATTTTTAAAAGTTTATTCTGATACTAAAACTGTACTATAAAAATAATGGAATGTTTCTGTGGTTGATTTAATAAAGGAAATTTTTTTGCTCTCTCTACAAATAGGAAGCATCTGTATACAAGGCATGTCTTAGAGGCTTGATTTTTTTTCAAGGTGGAGAGAAGTGGAGTAGATGGAATAAATTAATATTCATGATTGCTTTTAGTTCAGATACTAGTGAAGAACAAAGATTCTGCTCTTGAGTAATTATATGATAGATAATATAGTTGATACTTCTGTGTCTCATCTAAATTTGCACCAAAGGTTTCATCCAGAATAAAGTTTCGACTTCAATTCCAAAGTTCGCGGGTTTGAATCCGACATGGAATGGCCTAATTTAGATTTTATTTTTTCAGTTTTCTTCTTCAAGTTCATTTGAAGATATCAGTAACACAAAATCTGTAGATGAGATTGTTTCTCTTGAAAATAACAGATATGTCATAAACACCACTTGCGCATTTTAAAACGGCATCGAATATATTCTATTGGTTGAGATGAACTTTTGCTTATGTTGGTCGTGTAGGAAGACTCTTTATACTGAGAAAAACCTGATCCTATGACGCCGTGTGGAGCCATCCGGATTTATTCTTTTGGTTGGGATGAACTTTTGCTTATGTTGGTCGTAGAGGGAAGACTCTTTATACTACTTTATTTGAATTGTACTTTTAATCAGTCTTTTAATAATATATATGTATACATAGGTGGAAGTATTTTTATATATTTTAAAGTAAAAATTGTCTTCTATTTTTTTAAGGCGTGTTTGGCGCAGTTTGGCCAAAATTGGCCCTTGTATTATTAAATCTCATACTCAATCAATCAATCAATCGCCATTTGAACGAGGATTCACTTCTAAGTCTCCTTTACCTATTCAACCTAATATGGAAGGGGCAGGTGTATTCTACTCAATGGCCGGAAGCCATAGTGATCCCCATTCTAAAACCTGGAAAGGATCCAATGAACCCTCTCAGCTATCGACTAATAGCACTCAAGAGCTGCCTTTGTAAGACACTAGAAGATATGTTCAATGCCCGTCTCGTTTATGAGCTAGAAAATAATCGATGCATTCCTCTGTTTCAGAGTGGCTTCCGCAAAGGAAGATCCATTTTTTGACCATTATCCTTTCCAAAATTCCAAATCTTTTCTTCGGGGGAACCATCTCGTTTCTATATTCTTGATATCGAAGGCATATGACC
>BMAV01009449.1:0-16792 GCA_019973955.1 Trichonephila inaurata madagascariensis
ATCCTGTGATGACCATTCGCGGTTCCGCGTAAGCTAGAGGTGTGGGATTATCAAAAGATGAGACATAATTTTAATAAAACTTTTTTGAATAGCATATTACTTAAATTCTAATTTGAAAAATTTTAAATTAAGTAGTCAAAAAATTAAATCACGTATTTAAGTCAGATCACGCAACTAGATCTTCTATCTCAATTACCCTAAATAATTCTATTCCTCTAATTACTTATATCCAATATCCCTTTTTTCAGTTCTGGTTCCTTGACCTAGAGAATATATCTATAAACTTTTATATATGAAGATTCTTGATCCGCAATGCAGCTAATTCTTGATCCGCAAGATTTCACACTAAGCTTTGTCACGCTATCGATCAGAATGATTCCACACTAATATCTCTGAGCCTGCCGCGCTATCGATCAGAATGATTACACACTAATATCTCTGAGCCTGCCACGCTATCCTTTTATAGTATATCTCATTTACATATTATGATCGTTTATCTTCTTGGTATTGGGTTGGAAAAGTTTTGCCATTAATCGTGGCCGTCAAAGAACATAGGAGTCATGTTAATCAGAAAGACGCGAGAGACGTCACAATTCATCCAAAATAGTGTAGTAGGTTGAGTTAATCATGAATTAGGATCCATTGGACCAGACCATTCAAGGAAAAACAGTTCTAGACCCTAATTCTCTCACTAAATTTAGATGTGCACGTATTACAATATGTCAGCGTTTTTCAAACTGTGGGACGAGCCCTCCTAGGGGGACGATAACCCTACGTGGGGCAGGCAAATCAAAAAGTCGAAAAATAAAATATTTAAAACAATGATCAATTTACTGAAAGGAAGCAAAACAAAATACATTCTGACATAATAAAAAATAAAATACATATTCACATTCATTGATGTAACATACTTATAAATGTATCAGTACGGAAAAAAGTGTTTGATAATTAATTTATCAATATTAAATTAAAAACAAGTTTTGTGGTACATGCCATATATGGTCTTGTAATATACAAAACTATACACAAAGTTTAATATTGTTTGATAATTTGTGCGGTTTATAATTAGTAGTCGCATTGTAGCTTTAACGTCGAAGCACGTTATTATTACATTCAATACATTGTTATTGTATGAGGGAATGCGGTGAAAATTATAACTGAAAATGGGTTCGCAATATTGAAAGTTTGAGAAGATCTGCATTTTGCTATAAGTCATTTTCCTGACAGACGCCGAACCCAGACCCTGCCATCCGAGCGGTAGAGAATGGACCTTTATTCATAACTCCAGATCCATTGACCTGACATAGAAGGGCTTTGCACTGGCTTTACCGAATAGAGTGGTTGAACTTTGTGATCAAATGCTTATGGGTGACAGCATCACTATGAAAACCAAGATGAACTTCCTTATGGAAGGTATTTTTTGTAGTAATACATCCAGGTACCTGTTGAAACTCTTGATGTATGTATGCCATTGGTTGGGGTGGTTTTACCGGACAGTACCCTTCTCCCACTTTTGTGGGTCTGTCAATTCTGGAAATATTCCGACAATCACTACTCTCCTCCCCCTTCTGACACACATAAGCCACAGTCGATTTTAAGTGACTAAGTTTGCTTTATATGTCCCTTAAGAATGAACCATTTCTGGGGTGCGCGATGATCACACCATTTTCAAAATGGAGTGCCTCTACTTTTCACAGCAATTTGAATACGATTGATGCCAATATTGCTTCTTACTTAACGGTAGAGAGTGGGATATATACCAGAATTGTCGATATTCCCATTTACATAGTGTTAGAGTTCAACTATAGAGGGCGCTGTAAAAAAGCGCGGCTATATAAAGATCTAGTGATACACCCACAGACACTCAAGATAGTAGAAGGCATGCAATCTGTAGCAAGTTATCATATTACCGAGTATTAGCGTTTGATGATTGCATAAGTAAACATGTTTAATAAAGTCTTGTTACGTTTGTAAAGGAGTGTGGAGGCCGCGGTAGCCGAGTGGTATAGGTATCGGATCGTAGCTTGCCTTGTCACGAGTTCGAGCCCAGTACCACTAAACACCCGCCGTGTAGGGCAGCGATGCACGTTAAATCTATCGAGAGCTAAAACGTTCTCCCATTGGTGTGGTGTGGTAGTTAGGAGAGGTGGTGTCAGCTCAGGTGTCGTCCACGTCACTTGACCATGGTTTAAAGTGACGTGGTCCGTCGCTAAAAGACCTCGTGTAGCTGAACAGTGTGGCTTTAATATTCAATCAATCAATCAATCAACCAAAGGAGTGTGGAAATTAATAATTTCAGTATAGTGAGTCATTCCATCTTGACCAAAACGCGAGATCACCACGCATGAGTGCTGGATTCGAGTGAGGCCACAACAATAGGTATCCAAATACTTATTTGTAGATTGTTTATGAAATGTTTAATTAGTGTAATGCTAGAAGCTGCAGGAGTGGAAACGAAAATGTGATTTTTAGAGATATTGTACCCAATTATATTCCCCACGAGATTATTTCATTGCAGAAAAACGAAATGACAAAATAAAACCCCATTTACTTTAGTTTATACCAGGTGACGTGTATGGGGTCAAGGTATGATATAAAGGTAATTCTTTTGCTAAAATGAATTACTTTTGCTGTACTTGCAAAGGCGGAATAATCGTGGCTGTCAGATTTATGGTTGGATATATTAAAGTCGATTTCTGATGTTATTAAATATTTCAAGTGACATTAAATATTAAGGAATACAAGCCTCTTGAAGTTCTTTCAGAGTAGGAGAAAGAATATATGAGGTTCCAATTATTGTCTTTTTCACTTGATTACAACTCAAATTATTTAAAACCATTCCCAATAGCACCATGCAGTTTTTAGGACAGCCTTAGTGCAAACCCGAAATGGAGATTTATTCTTCAAAATTATATATAGATGAAAGCAAATAATAATAATCAATAGAAGATAAATTTGAATACAATAAAAAATATAAGTATAGGTTTTCTAGCTTAAGGAAGACATTTTAACCTTCATAAAACACGATCTGTTGTTTAGAGATTCATTCAGTCAATATAGTCATGGGCAATTTAGAACATCAGTAAGGTGTAGAGGAAAACGTACCATCCAATCAAAAGCCTCCCGGGAAAGTAAATCGTCCGTAAACAATAATGATGAATGTGGCTTGAATATAGTCACTATTTGTTCAATGCCTGAAGCAAGTTCATCATACTGAGAAGAAATTATTTCATTTAGAAGAATCCAAATAAAAAAAATATTCGTTTGAAATTGGATTTTTGATCTCAAATGCGCTAAAACACTACATCATTTTTAAAACCTTTAAAATAAAGTTCTTTTGATTTTTAACAAGAGGTTAGGAGTGCAATTCAAAATTAAATTTCAAATTTAACGCGCGAATGATTTAAATTTCATGAAAATGTTCGTTTTTGTTAAGTTTTTCAAACGATGTTATTTAAAATTGGAAGAAAAGCTTAGATTTTTTACATGGACAGTTAATTAGATTCACATAATATTTAGGCTCTTTCACATTTCCTGCTTATGGGTCTTTTTTCTGCAAGATGCAACATCTATATATATGCCGCAGGGAAATGACGAAATTAGGAATTTCATCAAATCCCTAAGGGAGATGATCAATTGACGGGAGATGTTAAAATAACGTCTCTCTTCAAGGTCATTTCCCTGATGAAAGTAAGTGATTTTATAAAATTCTTGAGCTGTTTCAGTGAAATGATGAAATGAACTAGTCAGGATTTGCGTTGGCAAAATGCTGTCCAGGAGGGGGGAGACACCTGGTGGTCGAATCCTTGTACTTCCTAACCAAACAGGCAGTACTATCGATCCTTTAAATATCAACCCCAAACCCCATATATTTTTTAAAAAATGGCACCATAGGATTGACATAGAGATTGATATTTAAGTGTGTAAACAACCGAGAGGAAAGATGTTACACATAAAAAAACACCAGCCTAATTTTCTAATTATTTGTTATTTAGTTTCGAATAAATAATTTGTATTTCATTGACTATTGTGTTGTATTACTTACTTCTACTTTTAATAATGCACCATATTTGTTAAATAAGCTTTTGATAATATTATTTCACCATTTCACTGAAACAGATGAGGGATTTGTTTAAATCGCTTAATTTTATCAGAGAAATGACCTTGAAGCGACGTTATTTTCACATCTCCCTTAGGTATTTGATGAAATTCCTGATTTCATCCTTTTCCTGCGACAGATAACAAGGAAGACGACAAAAAATGTGAAACCTTTAAATCAAAGTTTATATTGTATAAATGGTACCATGTACCCTAAAAATATATCTAAATAATGTCCCCATACCTTACTATTAGTGTTTCATTTAAGAATGATAATAAGGTCACAGAAGGCAGGAGGTAAACTTGCCTTCCCTTAGTCATTGCAGTTTAAGTAGATTCTTGGTTTCCGTAATTAATATTTAAAGTGGGAATTATAAGGTAGTCGTCCCTTGATATGTGGTAATGCTTAGGAGCAAAATAAAAGTTCAAGCACATACCTTTTCACTCGATTGTCCCTCGAAATTATGAGGTTTGTCTCAAATAGCTTTTGTGTAACTGCAGAGATTAATTTATTCAAACCATCCAAATTAGAATAAGATTTCTCTGAATTGCAATCTCAGAAATAAACCGGTAAATAAATAAGCGACTCATTCAATTCGATTTGAACGTCTTAAAAGTTTAAAATATTTGCCCAAAACTCTTAATCTTAATTGCCGATTAAAAGTTACGCTATTCCTTCCTTAGTTCTATTGTTTTTCCTTTAGGTGCGTGTATGCGGTGTATTTGAGTGAAATAAAAACATAAACAAGCAAATCCTTCTCTAAAATAAGTAAATTATATTGGCAAGAGGACATTTTATTGCATTCAGCAGCCTTCGGAACAGTTTTATAGTAAGAAGAGAAAACAAAAAAGGATCGTATTTCGAAAAGACGTAAATATACGCCAGGGGAAGTTATTGTACCGGACTGAGTGAGGCGTATATAAGCACCGGTGGAAGTTAAGGATTAATCATAATAAAGCGTATTAATAAATCCCAGGCCAAATCATTAATTATAAATACATTAGAGTTAGAAATCAAAGAGATTATGCTCTTTTTTTAACTACATTTATTTTTTTAAAAGTAAATGCTAAGCTTTTATTGCTTATTTTATATAGAAATAGTTTTGCATAATATGCATTTTTTATATTCCCAACATTGGCAAATACAAATATATGCTATTTTTTTCTGAAATTCATTATCATTTCATACACAAACCATGTAAAACATAATTAGATTTAATATTTTGTATGCAATGTCTTTTATAAGATGATATTCTGCATAAAAGATTTGTTCTGAAAACTACAAACGTCTCTCAAACTACGGGTCAACGGTCCTGTTTTTCTTACTAAAAAAGAAAATCATCGTACTAAAAATAAATAACTTTCATGATTAAAATACTTTAAGTGGAATTAATTAAATAAGTATTTGATTCTCTGTATTGTATTTAATGGTAGATGAGAATATCCAGGTATAAAAGATTAAGAAGTAGACGGCGTGAGAATAATCTTCTGCTCGCGTGAATGTATTTTAATTTTCTCAAGTTTCCATTTGTTCCGCTTCAATTACATTTGATCTTTCCACTCGACCCTAATGACGGTCAATTGTAGTCAGAGATGCAATTTTTGAAAGTGCTTTTCCAGTTCATTGGGAAATCGAAGCATGGAGGTGACACTCCCTAACGACTTCAAAGTGAATCGAAAAAAGCACTTTCTTATTTCCTTCGATACTTCAGTTGTGCAGTCTCTAGTTCAAAGGAGGTTTTCTGTGATTTTTACAGTTAAAAAATCATCATGTTCATTTTATTATTCTAGCAAGGGAATTATAATGAATTGATGTGTTGAAAAAATTCATCGATTTTTGAAAAAAATATTTTTAGTTAGTTTGCAAATAGTTAGATATGTACTTCATTTAAAACTGTCTTATGTTAATTATTTTTACCACAAGTTTCTTCAAATGTGTTTAAAAATGACAATTGATTTAATTTTCTATTATTATCGCTCTCTCTATAAGAACTCAAAGCGTATTGGCAACTGACCTCGTAATTTTGAACCTTGTTCATGTGGTGAGGTCGAAACTTGAGCTGTTCCCCTTTCTCCAAACGTTCACTCTACGCCAGGGGTCGGCAACCTGGGGCTCGCGAGCCACATGCGACTCTTTGGATGGAAGCTGCGGCTCTTTAGTTCCATAAGCAAATATTATTTATTTAATAAAAAAAACATTTAAAAATCGTTCTGAATCGATTAACGAGGATTAGGGACCGTTTCTATCTCGCAGCCACTTGTACTCGCTTTTCACCGCGCCCCACCCCCGTGACACGCGTCGCCACTGTCGTCAGTTCGTTGGAAGCTCTCGAATGACGCCGTCGTCAGATGTTTCTATGTAGGTTTTGATTCTCTTTCGACTCAAGACAATTTAGCGTCTTCACCAGTGCTTTGGCTGCGACGTATAGTTTGTTGTTTCAAGTAGAAGAGTTAGAAGCGAATTATCTTTTCAAAGGTATGTATGTATATATATAATAATAAAAAAATTGAAGTAAAGTAATTAACCAAATATTATATTTTTAAAGTCCCTATTATACATATTTTTTTCCAAATAAGATACCTAACTACTTTTTTGAAGTCAATAAGAATTGTCAAAGAGAAAATAAAATACTACTGTTGGATATTACCGCGAAAGTGTTTTTATTAAAATATATATTTGATAAATTATCTATTTTATTATTTATACATTTTATAAATTATTATTACTTAAAAATTAGCGTTAAAATAATAATTATAAGTGTAGGTACCTATAAATTGTTATTTAATAAAATAATAAACATATATTTTCGAACTCTGAGGATCAAAGCAGATAGGTATTTGAAGTTTTATATTGTTTATATGTTTGGCAATTTTCATTGATTTCTGTATAGCTGGGTATAACACCTTTACTCGTAAGAACAGGTTCCACATCATCTTTCAACAGAAATGATAAGTTGAAAACTGATGACAAATCAGAGAGACCACCGGTATCGTGTTATAGTTGCGGTAAGCTAGGTGTTACGAAACCCAGATGTCCAAATTGTAAGCCAATATCGAATAGGGACTCAGTAAATTTTGGCAATATTAGTTTGCATTCATGCTCCTCAACTCCGAATCAAATTGTAGTGCTGAGGTTAACTGTCAATGGCACATTAGGGAACTGCATGCACCGATAGTGAAGCTAGCCCCTCCATTGCTGGAGAGACTTCATATCGCCTTTTATAGAGAGAGGGAGGCAAATTTCAGAAGACTCAACTCTCTATGTCCCTTGCTGATGGGTATAAGTCAGAAGCAGAAGTCCACACACACACACACACACACACACACTTTAAAGAATTTCCTTTTTTTTTCTTAAACTCTGCTTTTTTTTGGTGGGGGTGGCTTAAATACTTTAAGTAATTCATTTTAAGTTTAATTGATTTCATTGTGAATTATTTCAAACCTCACATTCTTAATTTTTTCCATGTCATGTTTTCTGTTATCTATATACAACTTCATAGAAAGCATATTTTTGCTATATATATTATCCCTAGGATGCATTTTTAAATTGTTTTAGATAATAATGTGGGGTTTTTACCTTGTCCTTTGCCCAACATGTTTATTGAGGAATTCGAGCAAAAAATTCCAAGCAATCAAATATTTCAATTATAATAATAAGACAAAAATGCTTTATTTTGCATATTATTAAGATATAGAATAAAATAAACATTTTATAAAGTATATTAACTTATAACTATATTTCTAGTAATACGAGAACTTTATTGTTGCCTTTACTGATGTACCTTCTTCGTCTCTTCCTTTCTCTCAGTCTACCTCAGCAAAGAGTAACTATGCGAGAGATTGTTTATCCTCGTCACCATCACTTATTGGTTCGAGCCTACCTAGTATCTCTTCTAGAATGAATAGACCTGTACCTACAGCTTTTCCTGTACCTCCTGGGAACACCTTATCGAAAACAAGATTATCGTAAGCAATACACTGACAAATGCCGTACGTCTGGCTACAGATTCATCATTGGTGACAGAGTTTGGGTTAATAAACATCCTTTGAATAGTTCTGCTCGACAACGAACATCAAAATTTATTCCACGCTATGTGATTCTTAGCCAACGATCTCCTACTACATTTGAGGTGGCCAATCTTGAGGATCCTGATGTTCTTATTGGGGTCTACCACACCTCAGCATTGCGACTTAATCAAGGTCCATCGTCTAAGCCTTTAGCTCCTCTTCGTTAGAGAGGCAGACGAAGAAAGACACTTCCTGCCCCTCGCCGAGGCAGCGTCAGGGCCAGAAGGGAGACTGTATTTATAACTGTAACGGTTAGGATTACTGTAACCGTAAAGATGACGTTGTAGCTATTAGATAGTCTGTTTCTGCCCTCATTTGTTCAGTTTTTAGTTAGTGCTGCTGACGTCTTGTTGTTGTACGATTGTGTGTACTTATATGTAATCCTGTGCCTGTCCTGCTGTCGACCCAAAAATAAAAGGTTTCTTACCGGAGAGGGAATTGTCTTCATTTGGACCTTGCCAACAAGCATTTTCATTCCCATGCATCAAGATGTTATTACAAACTTTAATTACTAGCAACAAAATGTTTTTTAAAGTTATTAATCTCGCGAAGCTAATTATCTAATTAAGAATTATTAGTCTTATTTAGAATAAATACCATGCTTTATTTATATATATATAAAGGGCCCTAGGCATGACAGGCATGTTAGGAAAGTTAAGCCAATTTTAATTGTATTTATATATCCTTATTCACTTATGTTTTTATATGCCATATCCTTATTAAAGTGGAGCTGTTTTATATAAATAGAAGAATAAATATTATTTTTTAAAGAAATAAAATGGTTGCATTTTTAACTTTCTTTTTTAAAATTTCAATATTTTTAAAAATATTGTGAGTAAAAAATTATATATAATACTAAAATTAGGTAGGGTCTAAGAGTATGATAAATTGTATTATTCTATAAAACTTTTTGCATCAAAAACTACTATTTTAGAAAATATGTGCAACGTATAAAATTTGCTTAATATTTCTTACATAATTGTTCCTTATTTTCATATGATTATAATTTTTTAAATTATGTTTACATATTTTAAACATTTTACACTCTTCTTGAAACCTCCTTCCTTTATAAACAAAGTGTAAAAGAATTGAATTGTATTTAATTTAAAACATCAAAAAAAAAAAAAAACGATATTAATCGATATTTTTTTATATTTTCAGTCTTGGGTAGAAATTTAACGCACCTGGGATCCCATCATAGGCAGTTTATAAGAAATGCAAAATTATTCCACCAAAGTACATTATAACAAATGATTTTATTCAAAAAGCAATCCGATGCCAAGTTCGTTACATTATGAAAAACAATAATAAAATAAGTGTTTAATAAATAAAAATTGCTTTCTAAATTGGTAAAATTTTAGAATTAGTTTCTGCCATTATATTAAATCATGAGTAATTTAGATTTAGCTTCTAATATCTAATACACAATTGAAGAATCTCAAAACCCACAATAAAATGAACACACAAGAAATACATGTATAAATTCTCAATTGGCTTTAAATTGGGAAACACGTTTGATGTGTATCTAGTCACATTGCAGAAATCATCAAGTTGTCACCCAAACATCATAATATCACTTATTTCATAATCCCTCTAGTATCGAAATTCAGCAAAAAAAAAATGCAAATAATATTTGAAATTATTCACCGAACATCACACAACCTCTTTTTTCTTTCTTTTTGCAATTTTATGCTCAAATTTTTTCCACCGTTTTGCAATGACATCGAACTAATGATTGAGAAAATAAAAATCGAACAGAACGATAAGGCGGGAAAAAAAGCCGCTTTTTTCGAACGAGATCATCAATCATGCACGCATTTGGGACGAATGAAAAATGACATGTTCAAAAAATTTCAGAAGTATTCTTTATTATGCTGAATGTACGTCTATTCTGAAACTTTGATATTACTGACAAGCACTAAATTTTAGATAAGAGAGGCAGAGATAAAAAAAAAAAGAAAAAAACACTTTTTTTTCCCTAAAAAATATCTTTTTCGAGTTTAAATCAAGTAACACTCGATGCTATCGTTTTGAAGAAGGAAATAAATGTGTAGGCTCTCATCAATCCTGCATAATGTATCTATAGATATCTTTCATAAATGCTATAACAAACACTGTACATATATAAATACTTCTATGCCAAGATCAAATGCAGTATTTTCAAATCCAAGAAATAAAATCATTTTTTGAGATATGTATGTAATATGTGCGGGTGTTTTTTAGTGTAAAATATCTGCACATCATGAAATAAATAATTTGAGAAAATAAAATCAGATTTAGATATACTGGATAAAAGAAATTCCCACACATACACATATTACTCATCACGAGATCTCCGGAACAATTAGCATAAAAATTTGAAATTTGGCAAGCCTGTTTTTGTGTGTGAGTATGGACTAGTGATTCGCTCAGAACGGGTTTTGCGCAAATCATCGTTTTCTGAAAAGGGTTGTGGGGACGTTATGGAGAGAAACTCCAGTTTTTGAACGATTAGAATTTTATACTTGAAATGTGGCAGACATAATTCTTTTGTTTAGTAAAGTTTCGCTAATAACAGGTTTTAAGTAATCCACTCACAAATAAGGATGTGGTAGTGTTACATTTAAAAATTATTTTAAGCTATTCAACCCACAGACTTAAAATTTGGCTGGCCA
Organism: Trichonephila inaurata madagascariensis; assembly: GCA_019973955.1. Taxonomy (NCBI): domain Eukaryota; kingdom Metazoa; phylum Arthropoda; class Arachnida; order Araneae; family Nephilidae; genus Trichonephila; species Trichonephila inaurata. The sequence goes on from BMAV01009449.1 coordinate 10,821, forward strand.
TTTCAATTACTGGATACCGATTTTTCTAAGAGAGGATTTAGTGTAATTCTTGAAATATTTTAGACAACAATTCCTTTTCCAATGCTTTGAGATAACGTAAAATCCGGCGTAAAACGCGCACCTATAATTTCAAGCTAAAATTTTTAATTTTGACGTATGCTCGCCGTATAATGCGCACCACCTTTTTTTTCTGAAGAAACCTGAAATTTAAATAAGTGCGCAATGCTTTTGTGTTTTGAAGTAATTTATTCGAGGTATAATTTCAAGCTTTTGAAAAGCACTACAACCCCCTTTAAGTTCATTAGGAACGTTATTTTTTTTAAATAAACAGTATTTTGATACATGTAGAAGTCTAATTTTTTTCTCTGCTCATCTTTTTATTATTTTTAAAGCTCTCCTTTTTATACCCGGCGTATAACGTGCACTCGTAAATTTCGATCTTATTTCTTGCGTTAAAAGTGCGCGTTATACTCCGGAGTTTACGGCAATTAAAAAAAATAACAACAATATTCTTTTGGTTGAAAAATCAAGTTTATCTAATTTTCCACCAAACATTAGGATCACTTTGGATTTGATTTTTAGTTTGATTTGCATCAAATTAGTGTAATAAATAAATAAATAAAATAAGTTTGAAATTGCTTTTTTAAAGCCAGTGTAAATTACATTCTAAAATTGATTTACAATATTTATTAGAATCTAAGCCGTAAATTCTTCCAGTATTGATGCTTCTGAAAATCAAGTGAGGCTTAGAAACGAAGACTGCAAAATTTGTTGGATGGGAGAAATTGTGAATATGGTACTGAAGGTCAGAGCAATTACAGTATTATGTATGTGTTTAAAAGTTTTCAGTATTGGTAAAATAAATTAACTTCTTCACTTATTATTTTTAATTTTATTTATTTATTTATTTTATATTTCATAAATATCTGATATCAATAGATCCCTTTACACTATTTTTTTTTATTTTTTCACAAACTGTGTTCAGAATTTTGGGTGTGTCTTAGAATTTCTGGTGGCTTAGATTCGAATAAATACGGTAATTCATAATTTTTTTATCGATATTCTTATATTTTTTGAAACGTAAATTTTCATTCATCGCAAATATAAATAAACAAGTAAATAATGGTTGTGTGATGGAGAATATCGTTGGAAAAATACTCCTTCTTTATCCTCTTCCATGTTTAAGTTATTGAATGTAAGAAAACTTTAGAGTGTAATGTCATTACAAAACGGTTGAAAAGTCTTCTTCCAAAGTACGATTTCCCCAAAAGTGAAGTGAGTTGACGTGAAATGATTTATCACGGCATAATTTCCCCTAGTTTTCACTCGCTCACTTCGATGATGCGGTGAATGTCAAAGAACTCACGTTGGGATACTTTGAGAAACCACTTGACAAGTTCTTTGCACCAAAGACTTTACTACCGAAATGAAAACTATTGTTTCTATTTATTCTAAAACAACCCTTTTAAACACACTCTTTTGTATCAATGTGTCAAAAATGTATTTTTTCAATATTATGAATAATGAGATCACAAATTAATTTTTCGTTTATTAAATTTTATGGATTAAGAGGAGTAGGAAACCTCTATACTGACAATGTTAAATTGGCTGTTTTCGATGTAGCTTTTCTCAAAATCTGTTATATGTACATGTTTGAAATTTTTCATAAAGTACACCTTTCTCATTATATACTAAAATAAGCTTTTAGTTAATTTTGAATTTTTTCATGATTTATAAAATATTTAATCAAACATAGTGAAATTTGACCCATTTTTCACATAAAAAAATTTGTAAAAATAAATTTTTGAGTTTTTACAAAAAGCTCCCATTTTGGTAAATATTAACCATCATTATAAATATACCATATAGCATTTACATACCTATGAACAGTAGTTTCTCAGAAAAGGTACATTGAACATGAAAATATTTACATTTTGAGATAAATTTATTTTAATACATACAGTGAGACTTCTAATCTGCTAGGAAATAAAAAAAAGTAAAATACTCAATTTAGAATAAGAGATACATATTTGGTTTATATCAGACGTTCAACTTTTAAGCAAAAACCAAGTACTTTGTTTATTTTTATCCGCCATTCAAATAGGCGTGGCCCAGTTTCAGGGATTATTTAAAAATAGGGTTTAAAGGCTTTTAATTACCCTAAAGGTTAAAGTAAGGCATTTTTAGAAAGGATAAAATCTATACAATTTAAAAATGTAAAAATCTCAAATTGTCAAAAAAATAAGATTTTAACTTTCCAAAGTTCCCAGTAGTAGTTTTTTAAGTTCATTTTCTTGAAGGAAAAAAAAGAATATCTTTAATGCTTTTTGTTTTCACAAAATTTCGGAAATGACAAAAGTTAATTTCTTTATGTATGGAATCATTTGTATTAGAGTAAAATAAATAAAAAATATATCTTCTTTATTTTTTAGCTTTTTTTTCCCTTAAGTTAAAATTTTTCTTTTAAAATTATAATTAAATTACACAGGCTTAAGTATTGTGTAGTACTTGATCTTTTCTTTTGTAAAAATTTCTCGATCTTAATGGCATGTTTTCTACAACTATCGAAGTCTTCAAGGCTTACTTTATTCAGATAAAACCATGTATTGTACACTCTCTACCAATATACATTTAGACATGGCTAATGAGTATATATCCGGTCCAAAAATATCGTGTCGGAAACAGCATTGGTATTAATCGCATGCGAGATGCCACGAAATTCAGAGCTGTGTGACTTCGAAAAAAGTGTAATTGTCGGATATTATAGAAATATCCGATTCTTAAGAGACATATCTAATGAGTCAAACACTGCAAAATCGACTGTGACTTTTGTGCTTAAAAAGTGGAAGGTGGGTGATTACAGTTGGAAGAGTTCAACTCACGGCAGACACACACGAAACTAAGAGATAGAGACCGACAAGGGCTAACCAAAGAAATTCGAAAAAATCACCAAAATTGATGGTCCGCATACTCCAAGAGTTCATACAAGAATCCAGAACTGTTGTTTCGATAGATGCAACCCACAAAGAACACCCCTTGATGGTTTCGTTGATCGCGTTGAAGCCCACAAGGTGTTGATTACAAAACCCAATAACGCCGTTAGGTTGATGATGCAAGACACTTCAAAACTGGGCCAAAGATGAGTGAAAACAGGTTCCCTGTAGTGATTAATCAAGGTTCAAATCTCTACCAGTTGGACAGCAGAATCTGGGTTTGGCGTATAACTGGAGAAAGACTTTTGTCCGAATGCATTGTGCCTACAGTAAAGTTTGGCAGAAGTAAAATTGTGGTCTGGGGATGTTTCTTGTAGTTTGCACTGGGGCCCTTAACCCCAATTCATTGTAAGCTCAACGCCGACACCTACTCCTCTTTTCAAGACAGCAATGTGCTTCATGGGCTGAGGCCAGTGCCGATTTAAGCTCGTTTCGGGCCCTGGGAGCAGAACATCTATGGGTCCTCTTGGCACTGGTGAATCCAGGGAGGGGCTATTGGATCCGGTCAAATCCATCTTATCTGGGATCTTACGAGCCCCTGGGCGTCCACACCAAGTGCTCAGTGGATAAACTTGCACTGGCCGAAACAATTTCCTGTTATAAATCATTGTTACTTCTAAGATGACAATGAAACTTGTCATGTTGCTAGGTCCACCAGCGATTGATATAATGACAATAGGATGAACCTACTGAGCTGGCCTTCATAGAATGCAGGATTGAATCACATAGAAAACCCTGGAATGAGTTGAATCGCTGAATTATGGGATCCAAATCGTCCAAAATGGATGAAAAAGTTTGCATGTCTTATCGAAGCCAAGTGAAGAAAAATACCACTATCCATTGCCCAAAAACTTGTGGGAAACATGTCCGGAGTGGTAAGGCTGTAATAGTGTCAGGTGGAGGCTCTGCCTTTTATTGAATATGAATAAATTTTGTTTATTTCTCGCATCAAAGGTGTCCAGTTACTTGTTGGTAGACAGTATATTCGCAATGCAAAATTTTGAAATAGGGAAGTCTCATGGTACAGGATAGGGAAAATATAATTACAACCTTGCTCTCTAAGATTTAAAGATTTCCTTTTTGGTTGTTTATCACAAAATCCCTTAGTATAGTTTTGAAATTAGTACAACAATTCTGAGAATGTATAATGCAAAAAGTTTTGTATAAAAATAAGCAAATAAAGTATTTTTGAGGTGGAAAATAATTTGTGTCTCAGAATAATAATAATAAAAATGAGTATAATGCTGTTAAACAAATAGGAGCCCAGAAGCTTAATATGCACCCATCAAAAGTATTTCAAAATATTTAAGATTATGCATGTTAAATGTCAGAAATAGTGTTACATATGTAAATGAATGCAGTGCAACATTGTTAATTGGCTAAATTTTGAAGGTCAGATGATAAATACGATCACGTGTTCTCCATTGAATTTGAAAAAGGTGTTATACTTGAACTTGTTGTTCTCTTTAACACGTCAACTGCTGTTTCAAAGTTACTCAATTCGCTCCCCAGTGCTACCGTTTTCACCTTGGTTCGCGTATGCGGAGCATTGGGGTGAAAGAAAATGCACAAACAAGCAAATCTTTTTCTTCTATTCCAAAGCCTTTGGAATAGAAGGAATACTTTTACTGATAAGCAGCAATAAGAAAAGAATCGTAATTTGTAGGCCGTATGTATACGTCTGGGACACTCAACCCACCGTTTGAACGAGGCGGATATATAAGCCGGAGGCAGTTAAGGGGTTGAAAATTTAGATAAAATTTCAAATTTGGTTACTTGGTAAAAATTTTCAAGTACTATGATTCTTCAAAAATTTTACAAAGTTAAGAAAAAAAGTAATATAAAAAAAATTAAAGTCAATTCCTACTTACATCCCAAAAGAAAGATTTCATTTAGCTCCTTTTTATTAAATAGTTACAATTCATATAAATATGTATATACATATGACAGAATCACAACATTAAGTGGTAATTCATTTTTATTAATTATCATTAAAGTATCGTATTTTCATCCAAAGCAATCGTGTCTATAAAATTTAATGATGTTAACTGAATGCTTTAAAACGTGAGAAAAAAAATCTTTTCAAATTTTGACGCAAGTCGCCAAAAGGGTTGCTAAGTCGCCAACGTGGCTGTATTTGTAATTCTTTAGATAATTAGTTTTAATCAATTAATTTTTATTAATTATAATTAAATTATTGTACCTTTAAATTAAACATGTTAAAAAGCCAAAGGGTTTTATTACGATTGAAAATTCCACCAAGTTAAATAAATAACTAAATATATAGTGTGAGTTAATAGTAGGAATTGAAAAAAAATTTATATTAAACGTGTACACTTTTAAATTAAGTGCCTTTTTGATCTATGAGCATTATTTCATCGAGATTACTGATGTATATTTTTTAAAAGTTTCTGCGAACCATAAAGGTTTGTAACACAGACGTGCATGGAATTATTGGCAGAAAACACGTGATTGCATTTGTCATGTGACTATGACGTCACATAATTTTAAGAATTGATTAGCTTGATACACGTGTTTGTAGTTTCATGTGACATTCATGTTATATATTATGTTTTAATTATCGTGTGTGTTTGTGTTATCACGTCACTCTTTTTCAATTCCTATTATTAGCTCACACTCTGTATATATTTATTTATTTATTCATTTACCTTGAGGGAATTTTCAATCGTTAATAAAATACATTTTAAAGCGCCCAATTGAGCTGAAATTTTATATACAGGATCATTTTGGATGACAATACAATAATTTAATTATAATTAATAAAAATTAATTGATTAAAACTAATTATTTAAAGAATTACAAATACAGCCCCGTGACATCAATTTTGGCGACTTGTGTCAAAACTTGAAAAGGTTTTTTTTGCATGTTTTAAAACATTTAGTGAACAGAAATTTTATAGACACGATTGTTTTGGATGACTACATATTTAATTTTAATTAATAAAAAATTATTAACTTA
>BMAV01009450.1:0-58772 GCA_019973955.1 Trichonephila inaurata madagascariensis
TTAAAATTATTTTTCAGTAATTTCCCGAATGAACAATTTTTTGGGTTTTGATTGCTGTTTGGAGACTTATTATGTTTTATAAATGTAAAAGAGAATATTAAAAAAGGGATTTACCCCTATTAAGGAAGTTGAAACTGATCAAGCAATTGAAGAACCTGCTGAAATAATAAAATTTATTATCAAGATAGCGAAAGTAAATATGAGAAAAGCGTTAGATAGAAACATTTGAGTTGATTTGAAATTTTAAAAATGCTGCCTAAAAGATTTTATGAAAAAAAACTATGAAGAAATGTAGCACTTCGCCTTGTCAAAAGACACAAGGAAAAAAAAAGCTCAAATGCTATTTGTAGATCATCAAACGACAGCTAAACTAAAAAACGTAACAAAAATATAATTTTGGTGGAAAATAATTCCTGTATTATTAGTGAAAAGTTTCTGTGTTTTTGTTTTTTATTGGATACGAAAATTTTTGGGGAAATTTTTCTTTAGTTTTTTTTTTTGTTTCTCAAATTATCAAAAAAAAATTAAAAAGTCCTTAAAAGTTATATTTTTCTCTTAATTAAATTATTCACGGGAGTTTGTGTTTTTTATCGTGTATAGTAAAAAAATTATAAAATAAATTATAGTTTTAAAAAAAATTAAAACACGCTTTAGGAACCCAAAAAAAAGTTAATATATATATATATATTACTTAAAAAAGTAAAAATACAAAATTTAATACTTATCTTGTTAATTTGTACGGTTTATAATTAATATCGTATTGTAGCTTTAGCGCCAAAGTGCATTATATTATTGCATTCAATACACTATTATTTTTAGGGGGGCGCAATAAAAATTATGGTTGAAAACTGAATCGCCAGTAGTGAAAGTTTAAGAACCCACTGTGTTAAGACCTTGAGCTTGAAAAATTATTTAAAATAAAGGGCAAATTTTGTTTTATTTTCACCTAACATATTCTACATGCACAGTTGGATCATCATTAGAATTCCATATGAGTCAAATAGAATTTGAAAAATATTAAAATTGGAAGGGAAGCATAAAATTTTAAATTAGATATTTGTTTTTTTTTTAAATCAAATGAACTCAATGCATTAATTTTAAATCAAAATAGAGTTGGACCTCTGTTTAACAATGTCGCTAAATTCCGAAACAGAAATTCGTTGTGTAAAATTCATTAAATAGAGATTCATCTTTTAATGTACTTTATAAAACCCACATAAAACAAATTTCAAACTCCATAAATTATGAAAAAAAGCAATTATCCATATACTTTTTTGTTAACTAGTATCTATTTATTTTATATATCTTGCTCATCAAAAAGAAATCTACAAGAAAACAAGAAAGAAAAAGCATTGTACAGGAATACGCTGCACTTTCAAATTTAAAAATAATTTTATATTTAAAATTGATGAATGCTTTTATTGACATTTTCTAATTTTAAGCCTACAAGTAATTTTAAACATAGATAATTTTATAACCACTAATTTTAAGTATACACTACCACATGCGTCTTCAGATTTACTCGAAATTACTGAGAAAATCTATCACCGTAAAATCCTGCGTATAACGGGCACCCATACTCTCAGGCTACATTTTTTAACTTTTAGATATATTCGCTGTATAATGCGCATCCCGTTTTTACGATGGAACCTGAAATATACAACAGCAGTGCTCTTATGTTTTGAAGTCATTTATTCAAGGTATTATGCTAGACTTTTGAAAAAAATTTAGTATACTTCTAGAACAACCCATTATGTTCATTAGGAATGCCATTTTTTAAAAAATTTATATATAAGTCTAATTTTTTTTCTCATGCTCATTGTTTTAATTTTGGAGCTATCATTTTAAAACTGCGTATAACGCGCCCCCGTAAATTTCGATTATATTTTTTGTGTTCGAAGTGGCGTTATACGCCGATTTTACGGTACCTTAAAATTCGGCGTATAACGCGCGCCCTTACTTTAAAGTTGTATTTTTTTAACTTTTAGGAATATTCGCCGCGTATAACGCGCACCCCCTTCTTTAAGAAGATATACAATGTCTTATGTTTTGGAGTCATTTATTTGAGGTATTATCCCAAGCTTTTGAAAAAATATAGTATACTTCAAGAACTATAACTCTTTCGGTTCTTAAGGCATGTCATTTCTTTTAAATAAACAGTACTTCGATATGTGTAGAAGTAAATTTTTAATGCTCATCTTTTTGTTATTTTTAAGGCTATCGTTTTTATATCCGGCGTATAACGGTCACCCTTAAATTTCAAACTTATTTTTGTGTTGAAAGTGTGCGTTATATATCGGATTTCACGGTAATTTTATTTGAGATTTTTGTTTAAAATCACTGCAACACACACACTTTATTGCTTTAGGAGAGTTAGGCACTTGGAAAAACCAGTTCAAGGTCATTGTGTTATGAGAGCCAACCATCAAATGTGTTAAAAAGAAAATAATTTGAAATATCCAAAAATATTTTTAAAATATTGAGATAAGAAAATCCAATCACAAGAGAAAAAGCTCGCTAAATAAAAATACACTACTCTGCTTAGAAGCACGAAGAAAATAGAAAAATGTCCTTGGTTCCAGGAGAAAGCTCGTAAAATAAAAAAATACGCAAAACACACACACACACATAAGTTCATAAAATGGAGGTCCGACTGTAATTTTAAAAAAAACGACAAAATATCAAAAGTTGCATTAAAAATGAAAACAATTTTCTTAAAAAATTAAATTTAGGAGATAAGCACAAAATTTAGGCTGGGAATTTTGTTTGGACAATGGCAGAGAAGCATATAGATTTATTATATATAATATTACTTTCAGCCAACTTACTGTAATGTAGTAATAGGGCTCAATGCAGCCACACATTTATATGAAACGGATCTAAATATATTTTTTAATTTAATTTAAATATCCAATTGATTAATAAAGCCTCCACTCAAGATAAACAGAATATTTAGTAAATTGACAGGATTTATTATAGAAGAAAAGGTAAGTTACAATCAGAAACTTTCAAAGTTGATAAATTATCTCGAATTCAAATTCGACGTACCTGAAGTTAAATCAGCAACATCAATGGAATAGTTGGAGATAACTTCCTTTGGAAAGAACAGGACATGTTTCTCCTAAATTCTATCTCTGTACAAAAAACGCCATTTTATAGTAATATAGCAAATGCAATTCACTTAAAGTCTTAGATACTCTAATAGCAGTAAACTTATATACAAGTAGAAATGAATAGATAAAACAACTAGTATATTATCGCTTGCAAAATATAAGCATAAAACTAAAAATTGTTTTATTTTATTATCGTTTGATTTTATGTTTTATCTTGAAAACATTATCTGAGGTTAATTATTTTCTGTTTGTACTGAATAATTATGTTTTTTACTGAAAAAGTTTCTTAATGTACATTTTTGCTAACTATTTCTTACCTTCTTTTTCGCATTTCAATTTTTTTTTTTTTTTAACTTTCGAATACGAGCTTCACTGCTGGATTATTATTAAATTCATATCCAAAAATATTTTCAGCTTTGCATTTCACTTTTTTCAGAGAGCAAAAACTAATTTATTTCACACTTCAAAAAAATAAAGAATTCTATACTATGTAAATTAGATCTCTGGCACTCATTGAGATTTCATTTTAAAGGAGTATTTTTTTGAATTGCGCGACAATGGGCTGCTTCAATGTGCTGTTTTTTGGGGGAAAAAAAATTTTGGGCATTTCAAAAAATTTCATTTGAAGATTTTTTTTTTTTTTTAAAAAATTTTTTTTTTATGCAAAAAAACTCAACCCGTTCAAGATAATATTTTTTATCAGTGTTTCCTTAGAAATTCTCAAATTCCTTCATCAAATTTGTTTTAACAAAAAACAATTTATTTTTGATAAATCTAGCATGTGCGCAGATTGATGTTTGTGTTTGGCTTGTTAAATTTAATAATATTTGTATCTGAAAGATTTTTGTGTTTATTTTTAATCTTCTCGCTGATGTATTTCACAAGAAAATTCCACTGTGCCTTGAATTTTAAAGTTATTTTTTTAAACAAAAAAAAGTTCAAAAATTGAATTATTATAAATATATGAATCAAATCAATGTTGTTATGTTTTTATTTCCCATTAAATTCTTGAGATATACTTTTCTGTGCTTATTTCATCTAACAATGAAAAAGGCTTATGGAGTGATAGCAATGTTTTCTCAGAAACAAAAAAAATGTCTTCTTCGTTATTAAACCAGGTCTAAATTTTACGAGGCGTTGCCAATACCCCTCATGTTACTTCATATTGCACAGTTAACAATTAATTAATTAATTAATCAAAAATAAAATAGAACCTCTAGCCATATTGCACTAAACTAATACACGTAATTAATTTTGTTTTGAAAAATGTAATACACCAGGTGTTGCCGAATTCGATAGATAAATTCAGAGGGGGGTTATAGTAGGCAGCATGGGGACAACAAATCAACGTAGAACATTGGGTCGCAAACGACGTTTAGTCGGAGAAAATCGTGATAAAAGTAGCCGTCTGGCGAATGATGCACCAAATGGGAGGAGTGGCTAAACGAATGTGCAGACTTGGAGCCATGGGAACATTAAAAAAACCTGCACGTATGCAAATTTCCCACTCACCCCGAAGTTTTACAGGGAGTACCACCCACTGAGTACCAGAACATGCGGTTCAAGCTCGATGGTGCACCAGCACACTTTTCGATTTCAGTGCTAAGCCACCTCCACGTTACATATCCTCGGAGATGGATTGGTCGTAGTAGACTTATTACTTTGCCTCCGAGCTCCCTGGACCTCAATCCCTCGGATTTCTTCTTCTAGGACCACCTTAAATCACTTGTATATGAGTCGCCAGTGGCTATCGTAGAGGCTCTCGTCACGGATCGTCACTTCGGCTGACATCGACAGCACATCGAATTTGTTTGAAAGCGTCTCTCAATCTTTCGTCCAACGGTGTCAGCTGTGCTATGACCTAAGCCACAGCAACTTGGAACAATTCCTAGGGCAATCACTTGTCATTGCTTTTCTGACGTTGAGCGGCGATGCATTATTCGAATTGTAAACAGGCTTTATGTGTAAAAAATGTATGGGGAGTGTCATGCCGACTCATTGGTGGGGGGAGTGTGTGGCGGTGGTAACTATATAAGACCAGTAACAGCCTCCAGACTGAAGTGATCATTTTGGTCCAGTGGTATGTTACGTGCTTACCGAACCGTAGGTCAGAGATTGATCGACATTGGTGAACTTGACTCAGAACTTAGAAAATACGCTACCTTCGCGCAGCTGTTGTGACGCCATCTACCCGCCGCAAGAGCAACCAAATCCGGAATACACACTTGACGCAACAAACAAAGACGTCAGACATACTTGACGCAGCAATCAAATCCGTCAGACCCAATTGACGTAACAGCAACAACTCACACGCTTGCCAAAACAAGTATATCGTTCGTTCGCCTATCCACCGACTCATTGATAGGGAGTGTGTGTGGGTGGTAACTATATAAACCAGTAACAGCCTCCAGACTGAAGTGATCATTTTAATCCAGTGGTATGTTACCTGCTTATGGAACCATAGGTCACGAGATCTGTCTACCACAAATATATTTATTATATTACTTCTTATTTGCTCTTTTTGTTCTACTCGACATCCCACCCTTCATAACTGGTTTTGCGAATTACTCCGACTAAACGTGACTTGTGACCCCATGTTCTATGATGATTAGTCGTCGCCATGCTACCTACTATTACCCCACTGAATTAGTCGATCGAATTTGGCAACACCCTGAATAATTTTCTTGTGTGAAACAAGAGTTCGGAAATTCACATTTTGTCAGCAGAATCAATAAAATATCTCAATATTTTCTTTAAAAAAAAATATTTGATCGCATTCAATTCTCTGTTTCCAACAGTCTTCACTCCATCATTTTTTTTTTCATTTTTTACTCGAATTGTTTTGTAATTAATGTAATGTAAAAAAAATTCTTAATTTATTATCACACTTTATTCTATATGTTTATAATTATATACATGTGTTTAAAGTTTTTAACATTGGAACTTTAAATGGAGTTATCTTAAAATGTATTCGAATTTCTTCGACTCAAAACAATTTAATTAATCAATTTTTGTAACTTTTTTAGCAAACTTTTTCCTGTTGTCCTAATTTAAGTTTTGCGTGCTTAAAACTCATAAAATGCTCGCAATCTTAAAAATGCAATCCTGAAAAAGAATCGTTGCAATTTAATATTTCATCATTAAATTAATTATTCATATATTTAAGACTTTGCTTATTTGACATGTTTTTAGAGTTTTGTTAAGAGCTTCTCAAATTAAATTATTTCGCTTTGTACTTGATTGTTGTTTTAATATAGACTAAAAGAAAATTATTTATTCTTATTTCAATTTTTTTCTTTATTTTTAAATAATTTAATTTGCTGCTTTTTTTAATTTTTTTTTTATTATTATCAAAGCACTTTAAATTGAATAATGTATTTTTTAAAATTCAAAGCTACATATCTCTACTATAAACGTGATTTCAAAGCTTCCTGCTTTCTAACCATTGAATTTTAAAATTTTAATTTGAAAATCCTTTTGAATTCTTTTTAATTTAGTTATGCTTGATGATAAATTGTTTGAATTTACTCAAACGGTAGGGAAATGCCAGATGATTAGTTTTAAGCTAAAAAATGTTATAAAAAAAATTTAAATAAACTTGGAGAACAAATTAAAATTCTAATTTCTTTTCATTTATTATGAGTCTTGGAAGAATTTTTTTTCTACAGTTTTCAAAAAAATAGAGTACGCTTAACAATAACACAAATCTGAATAAAATGGAAATGACATTAGAAAAGCAAAAATTATGGTGTAAAGGAATTAATTATAATTAAATTAGATGATGTAGAAAACAAACCTCTAAAATCTTTTTCTCAATTAAAAATCCGATTTTTTCAAAATATAACTGAAGACAAACAATATAAAAAAATTTTTGAGTCAATTCCTACTTAGGTCAACAACAAAAAATTTTATTTTATATAGTTACTTTTTATTAAATAATTACAATTAATATAAATATGTATATACATATGACACAGAATCCCAATATTAAGTTTCAAAAAATAGCAAGTTATTTTCCTTTCTATATATGGTGTTGGACTATTTTTTTGTTTGTTACTATTTATTCATTCATAAATCACATTCTCAGAAATTAGGCCATCCCAGGTAGGATTCGAACCCACGACCTTTGCATTATAAGTCCTACTAACTATCCATTGCGCTACAGGGACACAACGAGCCGTTTTCCTTTTTATATATGGGGTTGATTATCATTTTTGTTTGCTACTATTTATTCATAAATTAAATTGAATTAATGAATTAATATTTGAAAAAATGTATTGACATCAAATGCCATCCACTGCAAGTTTTGAAAAATGTATTTGAGCTTGAATGAGTGAATAACAAGTATTTTATTAACGATTGAAACTTTGAACAAGATATATATATAAATCACAATTCTATAATTAAGCAAAAATTTGAAATTATATGAATCCTAGAATACAAAATCCCATTTAAAAATATCAATGGCGAATATAAAAAATAATAAATACCAACGTTATATATATATATATATATATATAGAGAGAGAGAGAGAGAGAGTGAACTATTAATAGGAATGATATTGATTATGTTCTAAATGTCATCTAATTTAAATATTAACTCCCGGCATGTCTGAAAATTATTGTTACAGATACTTATTTCAGATTATTTTAAAGGAAAATGTACATAAGTATTCTACCGTCAACCAATTTCGCCAAATCAAAAGACGTCGCCAAATGCCACTATATCCAGCCAGTTTTGAAAACCGCTCCCTAGCAGATAATAATAAAGATTATAATAAAGATAAACAGCATTTGGTTATATCTTTTGATTTGGTGAAATTCTTCGACGGTATAGTACATAAGTACCTGTAAAAATCAATCTCCAGACAAGTAATATAAAAAAAATAAGTCAGTTCCTGCTTAGGTCAATAGAGAACAATTTTATTATAGTTACTTTTTGTTAAATAATTACAATTAATATAAATATGTACATACAGGTGACAAAATCACAATATTAAGTGACAAAATAGAACGTGATTTTCCTTGCAATTTTCTATTTTCCTTTCTATACATGGTGTTGAACTTTTTTTGTTCTTACCATTTAATCATTAATTAAATTTAATTATTCTAATAAAATATGCAGTAAAAAAAAGACATCATTCTCAGAAATTAGGCCATCCCAGGTGGGTTTCGAACCCATGATCTTGCATTTTTAGTCTTACAAGCTATGCATTGCGCTACAAGGTCAACAACGAAAGGTTTTCCTTTCTATGTATGCGGTTGAACTGTTATTTTCATTTGCTACTATTTTATTCACATTTAAATTTAATTAATGAATTAATATTTGAAAAAATTTGTATTAACATCAGGTGTCATCCACTACAAGTTTCAAAAAGTGTATTCGCACTTGAATGAATGAATATATATATGTATAGTCTCTTGTGTAGCTGAACGTGTGACGTTAATATTCACTTACTCATATATATATATATATATATATATATATATAGGGAGAGAGTTAACTAACAGTAGGAATTGAAAAATAAACTGCATCTTTTATTCAGTATAATTTTTTAACGAAGTTTTCCTATAATTATGTTTTGTTTTAGTATTTTTATTAGTTACTTAATAAAAAAAGGTATATTTTAAATACATTTTTGTAAATCCAAACGCTGTGCATAAATTAATAAAGAACTTGAATCTGAGAAGTTAACAATATCCCATAAGGAGAGTTAAAGATTACATTAAAGAATACGAAATGGCTAGCTGACAAAAACTTTAAACCTGTTTTGCTCGGTTTTAAATTTTTATTTGAACTAATTATTTTATGAAAATTTAGATTCACAAGATTTTTTCTTCTCTTCTAAAGTTGTGATACCGCCCCCCTTAGGTGACCGTTTCTTTGATTGTCAGCGTGGGCTAGAGGTGTAGGGTTTTGCAAAAGGAATAGACATTTTAATTTAATATGATTTTTATTAAGAATGAAACTTAAGGTTTAACAATTTAGATGAAAATTTTTAGGCGAGAATCTACAATGAACAAACACACAGTAATAGTTAAACCGAATCGCGTAACTTAGACCACCATAAATATTTTAATCCCTCTACTCTCATTTAATAATATTACAAGTCCTAATATCAAATAATCAACCTCCCTTTAATCCAAATTTAGTTTCACTTATGAAGAGGCGTCTGGGAGCTCGTGCAATGGTGTGCACCTTGACCTAACGGCTTATCTTCAAGGTAACTTCCCAATTCGTCAATTTCGCTTGTATTACTCTCACCATAAATTCCCCAATTGCCACGACTTACTGGAACTTCTGTTATTTAAAAGTGTCTTATTTGCATTTTTGTTCACATTTGCTTCTGGTTTTGGTTGGAAAAGAGTTGCCATTAATCTTGGCCCCCAAAGAACCCAGAGGTCATGTTAAAGAAAAGACGCGTGAGCCCATCACAAAGTTATTTAGAAGATTTTTAAGCAGCAATTGAAAAATGTGTTTGTTACGTTCCACATGTGTAATCTTGTTTAAGAAATTAATAAGATTATTGTTTTACAAAATATTTTAAACACTTTTATTTATATTTCTATAAAAGGCAGATATAAACTTTTGCAGTTTCATAGTTTTTAATTAAGATTTGATTCACAGAAAACAGAGCTTGAAATTTGAATTTTCTTCCAAAATTTGCTATAATCTTAAATTTAATTGGATCTAAACATAATGAATTTACTTCAATTAAAAACAAATTGATTAAACAGAACAAGATTATCATAATAAAAGTTGGAACAAGTATCATAATCATGAGCTTCACGACTAAAAAAAAACATTTTACTTCAATGACACTCAAACATTTTTTTAATATCATTACCTATGTAACATAAATTCTCAAAATTAATTTATGATTGGCAATTTTAAACCAATAAAATCCATGTATCGCATTAAATTATTTAAATGTTTAATACATAAGATGCAATTGTCACCGTAAATTAACTGGGGGAAATATCGTTAGAGAAATGTCATTCCGTAATTGAAGATTTATTATTCTGCGTGCCTGTGTTTAATTCGAAATAATACCATTTTAATGAATAGGTGTATATTACATGACGTCAACTTGTATACACATTCGAATGCATAAATTGAAGATTTATCAGTCCCATTGCTAATTAGACATTATGATTGCTGCAATAATTAATTATAAAAGTAGTGTATCTTTTTTAATAATTATTAATTACAAAGTATTATTTAACACCTAGAAATTTATTAGAGGATTTTAATGTTTGAAAATTGAATAAATATCATTTACTATTATTGCAGAGAATTCTTATGAAACTAATACATTTCGTCTATACCGCTCTTTGAAAACCTGTCGTAAATTTAAAACTTAAAGCGGTAGAAAAATTTTTTTATCATAATTATTTTGATTTTAATATAGTTCTACCTGCAGGAATTAATTTTCGCTTGATAAAATAATTTCTAGGCTTATTCGTTCGCAGATTATGGAACAATGATGAGACAAATGTAGATTAAAATATTAGATCTCAACTCAAGACATTTATTGATTCGAAATGAAGACTACTACTATTTATACGCATATTAAGAGAATGTTCCAAACTTGTGCAAAAAGTCAAACAATTCAAAGTAAATAGATATTCTAGAAAAATAAATAGAAAGAGGCAAAAAAAAATAAATGTTAGATAATTGCCTTTGCTAAAATTCGATTTAAGCATCTTTTATGAGTTAACTAAGCAGATACTATGCCTCTAAATTATTTTGTCTACATTAGGAGAAACAAATTTTGCTATAAAGTTGTTCCAAATTATTCTTCAACATTGGGAATGATTTCATTTCATATTAACGTCCCTATTTAAAGCGATTAAAACAGCCTTCTGATTTAGGATCTCGATCAAGCAAGAAGTCGACGCCTGAGCTGGCACCCCTCCCTTTGAACTTCCACACCAATCAGAGAACTTTGAGCTTCTCCAGATTTTACGCTCATCAACCCTTCCACACCCTAAACTTAAGTGCACTAGGACTCGAGTCAAAGACTTGACTGAATCGACACTAGCTACGAGTTCGTGATCATGATCCCTCGGCTACCATGGTATGTATATATATATGTATGAGTATGTGTGTGTGTGTGTGTGTGTGTGTGTGTGTGTGTGTGTGTGTAATTTGTTGGTGAATGTTTTGAATGGGAGTGACGTGTGTGTAATGTTAAAGCAGTCTGTACTCCAAGCCATGACAATGAGTCCTATTTCAGCGTCGACAAGGAGCCAGTGAGTCGTTCGTTCACGTGGTTGCGTAAGTCCATCGAAGTCAGTACTGTATGCGAAGGTGTGGTTGGTTGTTTGGGAGGTGAGTTTCTCAACTGACCTTTGAAGGGTTGGGGTGTTCATCGAATATATATGTATAATGCATTGCTGATATATATATTAATCCATTAATTAAATTTAATTAATTAATTTTAGTTTTATATCGGAAAAATTAAATTTGTTCCCAAATAAGGCAATAGATGGCGACAGTATGCATTGAATACCCAACTACCAGGTATGAAAAGCTCAATTTGTCTTTCAAGTATTGCAAGAGATGGTGGATTTTTCTTTGTCAATTTAAGTAGGAATTGACTTTAAAAAAAAATTATATTACTTGTTCTATAAATAGTGAATGTTCGAGTAACATCAAATTCTATGTTATCTGCAAACCAAATAAAAAATCAATATGATCTAAAAGTATAATCAGAAACTCTTAGACTTCCTCTAACAATTTGGAGGTGGGTACATTTAACTAAAAGTGGATGCATGCTATGTATAAGGCAAAATCCCATTGTAACCTCTGTAGAAATATGGCTTAGTTAGATGTACAACCAATGTAGCCAGGAAACATTATAAGGTATATTTTTTTATTGCAATTGTGTAAAATTAGAAAAGTTAAATTACAAAATGTCTGGGTTACAAAATTCGAAAAAACAACAACAGAAGCATTAAAATTACAAATCATTGTGAAATTGCTCGAATTGTTCCGTAGGACAAAAAGGTATTCCGTTAAGTGTCCTGTCATTTTTGTTTCCATTTCTTCATCTTCTTCGTCGCAAATAGATAAATCCGTACGGAGTCACTGTCGTATTCATTGGTTTCCGGCAAATATATCATTAAGCATCATTTTCGTTGAAATACAACGACGGATGCTCTAAATAGCCGTTGAGCCGCAAATCCTCTCGTGAGGTTGGTGGAAAGGGAAGAGAGGAGGGAGGCCCCTGACCACCTCCCCAGGGTGTTCTCTCTCAAAACTGGAAACAAACTAAATCGCACTGTCACCTACATGGTGTTCGAGCTATGAGGCTCTAGCTAACAACAGGCGTACAATCTAGCACTTTGCCATGATGAATTTCTGGGCCTCGATCTGCCACATGCCGATCAGGTGGCATTGGTAACAACAACTATAGGGCAGATTTTAATGAAATTCAGTATGTACGAAGGATTGATATAAATGCAAAAAATAACATTCAAGTCTTGTAAAAAAGCATTGTTCCAACTTAAACTCTATTGGAATATTTCCAAATTGAGTCGTAACTTCGATCGCTTTTTTATAGAGTCCAAAGATATTTGAATATATTCAACGTAAGAAACGATTGAACAAATGAATACACCAACGCCGGCTCTAGTAGTTTTGCCGATCCGGACAAAAATTGAAAATTCCGCCCCTCTCTCTAAAGCCAAAAATTATACTTAAAAAAGAGGAATTGTTCTCATAGATATACACCTATAGAATAATTTTTGCGAACTAAAGGGGAGAATAACAGTTATATATATTATTTTAAATCTTAAAAAATACAAAATAATTTGAAACTAAGAACATAATTACCTGTTATTATTTGAAACGAGTAAAATGTAAGAGAAGGAATCACCCATTTCAACAGGTCAATTTCTTCGAAAAAAAAGTCTACTGATGGTGGGGATCACAAGCGTTTATTTTAACTTTTAGTAACTACACTCGAGACTAAAATAAAACATCTCATTTGGCTCTCTTTCTACCAAAAACTCTTATTACCCCTGTCCCCTTTTGGATAACTGAAACCGGACATCGTATAAATGAAAGGAACGTCCGTTGTAAGGAGGTGTTTGTTGTGACCCCACTCCGCACTGGGGAGAATACTAATGAAAGATGTGTAAACATCCAATTTTATGATTTAACATGTACTCCCGCCTCGAACCCTTCAAGTTTCAACAGAAGAGAAAATTGCATTAAACATTCAGAGCATAAAATAAGGAAATAAAATACGTTCAGTAAAATACTAAATTCCAACCCAATAATATTTCAGAAAATATATAAAAATTTTTGTAACAAAAAAATATTTCTCAAATTGGATCCAAAAGCCGCCCTTAAAATTCGCCTTCCCGGGCATGGGTCCGGTTTGTCCGGCCCTAGAGCCGCCCCTGAATACACAATATTATTCGCAAACAATTCTACTTCTCATTGACAAATTTATTCGAATATTTTATTTAAATTACTGGAAAATCAAATAATATCCGTAATTCCAAAATTTTACATTTAACTACTGGTGAATTTAATCTTTCAGGCAGGATTATGCTTAAAGCTCAATTTAAACTTTCAGCAGAAAGAGAGGTAGGAAATATTTATTATAATAATGGCTTTCTAATTTCCCATTCCCTCCACATCCGAGAATTAATTTACTCTTGTGAAATAGCTTTCCGACGAGAGATATCTTTCGAAATCATTGCCACTGACAGAAAGCAAAGAATAAATCTCCCTCAATATTCTTGAAATTTCATTCCGATTTAATCAGTTGTTTTCTGCTAACTGGGCATCCGTGGAATATTGCATCAGAATAATTGGAAATGTACACAGAATAAATTCTCGACCGTCATCCCTTTGCTTTTATATAATCTGGAAAATGGCGGAGAGAAAGCTTTATGCTAATGCGATTACAAACCTACGTCATCATTTATTCTTAGGATGAAGTGAAGTGAAATCAGAATTGAAGCAAAGTCGATATAGTCGGTATGAAGTCGGTTATAATTTAGAGAATAAAATGTAAAAGGTAAAGGGATAAATTATGTGAATAGAATAATTTTACAGCGACTTATTTAGTTTTTTAGTGAAATACAACGTATGATCAAAAAGTACGAAAAATTTTTTTCACAAAACCAATTTTAAAAACTGTAAGCTTGAATCATTGTTTCCCTTTAATGATTCTTAAATATTTCTTGGAGGGAGCTAAAATTAAACAGTACAAAACTGGAACCCATTTTT
This sequence comes from Trichonephila inaurata madagascariensis, assembly GCA_019973955.1. NCBI lineage: Eukaryota > Metazoa > Arthropoda > Arachnida > Araneae > Nephilidae > Trichonephila > Trichonephila inaurata. The sequence goes on from BMAV01009450.1 coordinate 14,364, forward strand.
CGAATATCTACATCAGGCACCAGCAACCTACAGTACGCGTGCCACATTTTGGCACGAGGCACAATACTCAGTGGCACTCTACCAATGTGTCATTTGTTGAGTGGATGGAAGTTGATGGTTTGAAGTAGAGTTTAGTGGGCTAAAATCTTCAGGATTATGGAAAGCAAAATGTACTGAATTAAGAAAAACTGAAGATAACTCTAACGAGAAATCGAGAGCTGTTTCAAAATAATGAATGCCATTTCGGGAAGGATTTAATTGAAGAAAATTGGATGCACTCTGCTGCTTGGTTTTGGCTCCACATATCTGCGTAAGAAAATCTCTTTTCTCATATCAATAATGTTTTCAATCGGCAAAGAAGTTGTTTTACAACTGAATGTTCAGAATCATGTCAAACAGAACGCAGAAATTATACCCCACCTATTACTATTTGGAGTAGAGCAGTGCGTGAGCAAGGTTCGTATTAAAACTGCGTTTCTCAAACTGTGGAGCGCACCTCCTAGGGGGCGTGATAACTCTACAAGGGAGACGCGAGCGTATTGGAAAGTCGAAAAAACAAAAGATTATTTTAAAAATTATTAATTTATTGAAAGTAAACAAACAAAATGCATTCTGACATAATGAAAAATAAAATACACATTTACACTGATTAATACATTTATAAATGTATCAGTATTGCACAATGTAGTTTATAATTAATTTAACAATAATAAAAGCAACATTAATAATGACCAATGACCCCATGGGCTTGTCATAGATAAAATTATATACAAAAATTAACACTTACCTTGATGAATATGTACGGTTTATAATTAATCAAACTGCCGATCAAAAGTAACGCGATTCGCTCCCCAATGCCACCGTTTTCTAGTAGGTGAGCGTCTGTGATGTATTAAAGGGGGGAGAAAAGATTTGAATAAACAAATCCTCTGAAATGAGGGAATTGCAAACACTATCAAAGTCCTTTTATTGCATTTTAAAGTCTTCGGAATAATTTTATGGATAACAGAACACAGAAAAGATCATACTTCGGAAAGACGTATATATACATTTGAGGCAATTAATGCTTTGGCTCAGTGGGACGTTTATATACGCCTGTTGCACTTAAGGGGTTAAGGTAGAGTTGTAGCTTCAGTGTCAAAGTGTATTATTTAATTAAATACAATGTTATTGCATAGAGAGGGGGCGTGATGAAAATTATAATTGAATATTGGGATATTGAAACTTTGAGAAACATTGTACTAAAATATTCATTTTTTATTTAACTATATTGAAGTGGAATACTTATGTTTAATGTTATTTATTTCTTATTTTAATTAATATTCTGAAAAGATACATAATATACATGCAATATATACACAATTTTATTTGTTATTTATGTTGAAGGAAACGTTACACTTCATGTTTTTCATCAATAAATATTTTTAAATGATCCAAAATTAATATACAGGGTGTTACCACATTCAACGGACAAATTCAGAGGGGTGATAGTAGGCAGCAGCATGGAGACGACACATTAACATAGAACATGGGTCGCAAATCACATTTAGTCGTAGTAATTAACTTAATGTGTTATGAAGGGTCTGATGTGTTGAATGGAATGAAAAGAGCCAATAAGAGAGAAGAAATTCATTTATTACACACAAATCATGTTTACTATACGAACAATGTATCACAGCTCGACAACAGAAATGCAACGACACATCATTGTCACAGGAATTGTTCGAAATCGCTGCCGCGTTAGTCATAGCAAGCCGACACGACGGACGAAAAGTTGTCAGGCCCGTTTAAGCATATCCGATGTACTGGCGATGTCAGCTGAAGCGACGACGATCCATACAGTGAGATCCTCCACTGTAGCCTGTATACACAAGCAATATCAAGTGGCCCAAGGAGAAGAAATCAAAAAGATTGAGGTCTGAGAAGCTAGGAGGCTAAACAACAGGTCCACCACGCCCAATCCATCTCTGGGGATATGTAGCATACAGATGGTTTGCACTGAAATCGAAAAGTCTGCGGGCACCATATGTGCACCACATGTATGAACCACATGTTCTGTTGCTCGGTGGGCGATACTCACTGCAGCAACTCCAGGGTTAGAGTGGGAAATTTGCATACGTACAGATTTCTTTAAAGCTACCATGGAGATCAAGTCCACGCATTCGTTTGGCCACTCCTCCCGTTTGGTTCATAGTCCTCTCGACAGCTACTTTTATCACGATTTTCACAGACTAAACGTCGTTTGTAACCCCATGTTCTATATTTATTTGGTCGTCCCCTGCTTACTATCACCCCTCGGAATTTCTCTGTCAAATTCAGAAACACTTTGTATTATGAAATTCTAAATCTGTATTCCTAGTCTTTAATTCCTGATTTTGCTTGCATTGCCACTAAACTCGAAGTGCTTCAAATATTTCCTACAGTATGGCACCCTTAATCATATTGGTACAGTGGTTTGGCACACCACGGCAACAAGGTTGCCAATCCCTGATCTACACTGTCTGGTCAAAAGTATCCAGAAACCCTTCTAAAGAAGTGAATCTGGCCCATGACGTAATTTGATGAGTAAAAGAAAGCTACAAAAGCTTTGGTATTGGTAGTATTTATAACAAAAATTTTAAACTAATATTAACTGTCGGAGCTGTCGCGCTGGGCACAGAGTCACCATAGGTACGCGAAATGTTTTATTCTGGGAAAACTATTTATATGTTACAAAAGACATCGTCAGTATCCTCCTACATGACAGTTTTATGGGAACTAAAATGTATTTGTCATATATATATTCTCTCTCTTTTTTTGGGGAGTGCAAACGTTTATTTACAATCTTACGGTACTTGGTGGGATTGAATTCCCCGTACGACCACTTCTGTTGCAAATTATTTTCTACAAACAAGCAACACTTTCCCCCTGTGAACAACTTAGTGGTTTTGATTGCGGTGTTGTACTACTCATTATGGTTTATAAATGTAAATTAAGAGAATAAAAAAGGAAATGGGCATCTCCGATCCCTATTGGAGGAAGTTGAAACTGATCAAGCAAGGGAAGAACCTGATTTAATAATAGATATTAATCATGATAGCGAACGAAAATTTGAGTAAAGAAATGAACATAAAACATTTGAGTTGAAAGGAAAATTTTCAAATGCTATCTAAAAAGAATTCCATCAAGAAAGATATGAAGCCACTTGTGCACCACAAGACACAAGCAAGAAATAGTTCAACATGCTGTTTCTTGATCATCAAAGGACATAAAACTACAATAACTTGAACAAAATATGACAGTTTTGTCTGTAAATAGCATTCCTGTAATATCAGAGAAGAGTGTCTGTGATTATTCTTCCTAATTAAAGCCACGCACATTCGAAACATTTTAGTTCAGTTTGATTGGATTCTTCTCAAATTATCAAAGAAAAATTGAAAAGTCATTAAAAGTAGGTAAATATACTTTCTCTTAGTAAAATTATTCACTGGAATTACGATTTTTATAGTGTACAATAAAAATAATTATAAAAAGATTGGGTGACTCAGTCACCCTGCGCGACCATTAATGTTAGTATTGAGTTCACGACTGCTCATGGATTAAGTAAAATCTACCATTTGTGACATATGCTATCTGTCAAATAAGATGAAGTAGGTTCTTTTTTCTTTCGACCAAGGAAGCTGAATCAAAATATGATTAATGACATTTCAATGGTATTTTGAAAAAAAATACTTCAATCTTTTGAATATTAAAACTATAGTCTAATAATAAATTGACAGAACTTAGAAATTAAGTTTGATAAAATTCGTGAACTAGGAGCAAAAGAAGATAAACTTTGAAGACTACATTTAATAAATTTATTCTAAGAAATGCCAATTATAAGTTATTGGATAGGTATTTTAAATTTTTCAGCTATTGAGCATATTTTTACAAAAAGAAATATTAGTTGAATAATTCATACAATTTGAATATTTAATAACATAATATATACACTAGATAAACTTGAGATAAAGTTAAAATAAAATAAGTTTTTCAAACGATATTTAATTTCCGACTATAAATGAGATCACAATAACTGTTTTAAAAAGAGAATTAAACATATTTTAATAATTGAGTTAAATATAAGTTTAAGATTGATGACTTTTAAATTAATTCAATATTTTTTTAATGACGGGCTATTTTAAATGAATTTATGATTTTTGATGCATTATGTACAACATTTCAATTGCATTTTTTCGTTATTTTTAAGGAACTCAAGACGCAAGAAAGGCAACTTTTGCGAAAAAAGTTGTTAAAAATCTGTATAAGCAATTTCGTATAATTAAAAATACAAATTATTGGATTATTTTTTAATTCTTTCGTATTTTATAGGCTTGGAAGCGTAATACAATAGAATGACTCCTCAAATTGCTTATAGTCATTTTCTCAAAATGATTTTTTAATTCAATATCCTCCTAATAATTTAAATTTTGTTTAAAAACTCCAAAGGTTAAATTTTTATTATACAGTAAAAAATTCCCCCATGATTTTTTTTACTAGTAAAGTATTTTTAATGATATAGATACTTAATTATTAATTTATTTAAAGCGCTTCTTAAAAATGGAACTGAGCTGAAAAGTTTATTTTATTTTTTTCCATTTATGTTAATGATTTTATCGCAGTGTGAGAAACTCCCAGCAATGTGTTTCAATTTTAGTAAAAATTGTATAAAAATATTATTTTAAATTTTATATCGCACAAGGCAATTTAAGTATGTAATGAGTAAGGCTTGGTATGACTGTATAATTTGTTAAGTTTGATATAACCTTTTTTGTTAACTAATTTTTTGTGAGTTATAATCAGATATTAAGGATCATTTAAAAGCGTTGCAAATATCCTAAATCTAGTGATTTAACAACTTAATTCCATGTTCCTTTATAAAATATTTTGGGATTATCATCATTATTAATAAGTTCACATATATATTTTTTTCTTTTAAGCATTAGAAGGTGGATAAATTAATACTAAAAAAATAATTTAAGCGGTATTCAATAATGTTTTCTATGCAGCTACAGCTTAATCCCTGTTCAACACTCTTTAAAAAAAAAAGGTTCAAAAATTCCTGCTATTTTCATTTTGCCAAGGAATAACAAAAAAGAAATAAATAAAGCTATGTATATATATTTAAAGCTATAATACTCATGGAAATAATTGAGGTATAAGTCATTTGTGTACCTTATTACTGAACAGTTATAAAATAATGACGAACAATATAATAATTCAAAAGATTTTTCCAAACATAAAAATGCATAACATAATCCTGTATTTGCGTAATTCGTGCTGAATTTTAGGATGTTTATTAAAAATGACAAATTAAATTTTTAAATCCATTTTAAGTTCAGTATTTCTTAAATTTATTTCTCTTGGAGGTTTTATGAATAAGAAAAATAAATTTATCTTGTTCAATAAAAATTGATTTTATTGATCACATTAGAACTTGGATAAATTTTTATTGTGATTGAAAAACTAAAAGGAATACAGAAAACTATTAAATAAAAATTAAAAAAAAGAATGTACAGATAAAAATGAATTATACGAAAGAAGAGCTCTATTCCAAACGTTCTATGTTATCGAGTTCTTAAAATAAAACTAAGGCATGAATTAGTCTTACTAATAACTTCACATTCGAGCAAACGTATTTTTATGATTCTTAGTACCAAAAACATTGTTAGAAGTTACGTAAAATATTTTTAATGTATTAGTCAATAAGATACGAGTTATTTTAGGAAAAAAGAAAGTTTTATTTTCAGGATCATCTTCACCATTTAATGAATCTCAAAGTTATGAGGTCTGTCACCAAGAGTCATCGTATAGTTTTGCATCATGTAGCTCTACAACTGCTATGTTTAATAATAATGAAACCATCAAATTTTGTTTATTTAAATGCTATTATCACCAGATACATAGATTTGTTGTTGCTGTTGTTGCTAATGTCACCTGTCTGACGTAGTCAAATCGAAAATCCCACTAAATTAATTGTGGCAAAAGACTCTTATTGTTGTCCGTAGCTTGAGCACTATACAGGTGACAGTACATTTTGCCTTGGTTTCGCCTCAATTTTGAGGTAAAACACCCTGGAGGGAATCAGGGGCCTCCCATCTCTCTTTCCCTTCCACCAACCTCACGAGAGGACTGACAGCTCAACGGCTATTTAGTACCCCATGCCGCAAAGGCGCTACACATTTATAAACATCCATGCCTTCTCCGGGATTCAAACACAGGCCCAACGGCACAGAAGTCAGCATCACTAACCATTATACCAGATGGGCGGTACATAGATTTACTTTTAGTAAATGGTAAATTATTTCCAAATATACTTTACAAGCATTATAGAAGCAACAAAAAAGATCTGTTTGGAGTGGATTGTTTTTAAAGAATAAATATATTTATTTTTCTTGCATATAAAAAACTTTTAAAACCTTTTAATGTACTATATCGTTTAATCTTATATTCAACTAAATTTCTTTGTATTATGATTTTAAAAAATCTGTCAAAATGGTACAGTAAAAATGTCGATAATTCTGTTTTTATTTCAAATAGCATTATATTACTGGTAAGAAAAACGCACGAATAAACATCCAAGTATATATTTCTCTTGCCTCTCTTTCGTTTTCTGGAAAATCTTCTTTACAAAACAAATTCCATGGTTGAAGAAACATGAAAGAATCAAAAAATCTAAAAACAAACAAGAAAATGTATTTAGAAACGGTAATTGAATAAACAAATCCTATCGAATAACATTTACTTATGTATTATAAGCTTAATTCTGTCAAAGTAAACTCTTTTATAGAAGAAGAGTTTTCCAATAATTTTGGAAACTTCTTTGTATTTCTTAAGATTTAGAAATAAAACTCTGAAAATAACTCATTGTCAAAATTCTAAGAACTTATGATTAAAATAAATTCAGCTCAGAGTATAAACTTTATTTGCCGTCAAACATATTTCGAAAAAAATGTAACTTAAATAGTTTAATTATGAAAAAAGCAAGATTAAAAAAATAAAATGACATGATGACTTTATCCGTAATTAAATTATATTACAGATACAATATATAAGTCAAAATTATAAATTAAATTTAAAAAATGAAATTTTATACGTAAGTGTCTCTTTAAAATTACTTTAACTCTTTCTGAATATCGTTTGCTAAAAAAAAACACATTAATTATTTGAATGCATTTGTCCTATTAAATACGAAATATTTATTCGCATATATTTTCAAGTAAAGAAAATTAACTGCAACTGTGTCTATAGCAGTGCTTCTCAAACTGTGGGGCGCGCCAACCTAAAGGGGCGTGATAAACCCATAAGGGGGGCGCGAGTACATAGAACAGTCGAAAACAAAAGATTATTTTTTAAAAAAATTATTAATTTATTGGAAGGAAGCAAAACAAAATACATTCTGATGTACTAAAAAATAAAATACACATTTATACTGATATAATACACTTATAAATGTATCAGTATGCAGAATGTGTTTCATAATTAATTTAACAGTACTAAGTTAAGAAGTTTAATAATTACCAGTGACCCTAAAGTTATGTCGTAAAATTCTATACAAAATTTAATATTAAACTTGATTATTTGTACGGTTTATAATTGAAGTCGTATTGTAGCATTACCTCAAAGTATATTATTATTGAATTCAATACATTGTTATTGTATTGAGGGGGGTGCGATGAAAATTATAATTGAAAATTGGGTCGCAAGTATAGGAAGTTTGTGAAGCACTGGTCTATAGAGTAAAATTTAAATAAAAATATTACTGAAATGTGGAATATCTCTATCTTACATCTATGATTATTATCCAAGAACTTCTTCAGGGAAATTAAAATGATTACCATTATATTTATAAACCTTCCAATTTCTCAAAAAAAAAATCTTAGTAGTATTTACTTATTACTTTCTTAAAATATTAGTAGTAGTATTATAGCGTGTGTGTGTGTGTGTGTGTGTGTGTGTGTGTGTGTGTGTGTGTGTGTGTGTGTGTGTGTGTGTGTGTGTGTGTGTGTGTGTGTGTGTGTGTGTGTGTGTGTGTGTGTGTGTGTGTGTGTGTGTGTGTGTGTGTGTGTGTGTGTGTGTGTGTGTGTGTGTGTGTGTGTGTGTGTGTGTGTGTGTGTGTGTGTGTGTGTGTGTGTGTGTGTGTGTGTGTGTGTGTGTGTGTGTGTGTGTGTGCCTGTGTGTAGTGTGATGTGTGTAGTAGGTGTAGTGTTAAAGTGTGTGTGTGTGTGTGTGTGTGTACTAATATGAGACAAGCAAGAGCATTTCCAATAACGGAGGCAAAAGGGTGGTGTTAGATGAAAAGGACAAAGGAAAATTCAAATCTAAGTCTTAGAAGTGAACAGTCTGCAGTGCTTTCCACGGACGGAGGCTATGATAAATGGATATATCATTCAATAGATTGTGATGTAATTTTACTTCAAAAATACAAGCAATTTTCTAATCGACACGCTTGCAATGATTCCTGTTGTGGGGTAGCTAGTAATTATTTGCACGCGAGTCCTGAACGCCAGGACCATTACAAAGAAAAAAAATTGTTTAGAGAATTTAAAGAGAATTATTACATACATATAGATATTTAAAGATAAATTTAATTATGTTAATATTAAAGTCTTTAAGCAAATAAGGTCTACAGCATGTATTAGTTATTATTAATTAACAGTGTCGAATGAGAGAGTTAAATGTGTTTGAAGTATTGAATAAATATCATTTATATTAAAATTTAGCATTCAGTTACTGATGCATTCAAACAAATCATTCCGTCGGTGCCGATGACCAAGACCTAATTTAAATTTTCAACGGCAAGAGACAGGAAATATTTATTGGAATAATGCTCTCTCTCATTCAATTCCTCTTTTCCCCCTTCTCTCTTCAGAATTCATTCCCTTTTGTGAAACGACTTTCCAGCGATATCATTCGAAATCCCTATCACTGAAACTGAGTTAGGGACAAATTCACTAAATTTCCCCCATTTCATTCCAATTTAATATCAATGGTTTTCCTGTTAAATAAGCAACCACACTAGATAGCACTTACGTCTTTGCCAGCAAATAGAAAGAGAGGTTCAACTATCCTTTAGAGGGATCTTGTATAGATTTTAAGAGGACATAAAGCTTTGACACACTAATGATTGCCAGTAGTGAAAGGAACTGTCTCGATGGAAGAAATTAGTTTGTAAAAAGAACATTTCCTTTAAAGGTATAAACTCAGATTTTTAAAAAAATGTTATGCCAACGGTAGCCTAGTGGAAATAGACACGAACTTATAACCGACGTGTCGTGTTCTTGAGTCCTAGTACCACTGAAGACCAGCCGTTTAAAGAAGCTGCGAGGCACCTACCCTTGGGTGCCCAATTTCTATCTGTATCCTAAATGTATCTGTAGGAAAGAATGAAGAGTCTCGCAAATCTGTCATCTTAATATTTTTTTATTAAGATTTTAACTTAAACACTGTATAGAATAATAATAATAATAAAATTAAGCAAAATAATAATAAAATTAAGCAAATCTGGAGTGAGAAGACACAATTCGTATTACCAAATAATCGCGTAACTGTGACCTCCATATCTAACTTTACAGATTACCTCTAATCTTATTAATACACGCAGTTTCCATATATCTTAATTTAAGACGCTTACCACTATATCCTAGGTAACAGCTATTCTCTTGGTCCTAACTGACGTGGCTTTACTCTTTGTGGAATGGTATCCACCTTTAGCTTGAATACACAGGTACAGGTAGGTTAATTCTTGAACTTGGAATTTCTTCTAACTTTAACTTAATCGCCTCTAATCAAAAACATAGACCTCATATAGCAACTTCACATAGCCACCCCGCGAACGCTAAACTTCTACTATATATAAGATTCCTAATTTGCATTCTCACGTTCTTCTTCTCAAGTTGGTTGGAAAGGATTGCCATTCTGGTCCCAAGGAACCCCAAGAGGATATTAATGGAAATCACGTTGAAAGCCCGTCACAAAGCTAATGCACGTTAAATATGTCGAGGCTGAAAGTCCTCGATTGAACTTTTGAAAAATTTGTGTGCAGTGGGTTCCCCAATAACTGACCTCCGAACAGCGCAATACTCGAATGGCGCTGTCTTTGAGTCATCTGCAACGTTATCATGGGGAGAAATACGGCTTTCAGTCGCAAATTGTCAATGGTGATGAAACACGGTGTCACCATTTTGAGCTGGAAAGCAAGCGTCAGAGCAAGCAGTGGAAACGTGCGACTTCTCCATCTCCAAGAAAATCAAAGGCCGTGCACACTAGTTTTGTTAAGGCCATGAACCACCATCAATGCATAGCGTTATCAAGCCATTTTACAGAACCTTAGACGAGTCATCAAGTCTAAACATCCAAGCATGTTGTCCAATGGCGTTATTCTTCTAGATGATAATGTCCACCCACACGCGTCCAATCCGGTGAAGATGACATTGTAGCAGTTTTGGGGGGAAAGCTAGAAAATCCACCGTACAGTTCAGACCTTTCACTGTGTGATTTTCATGTTTTGGACCTTTAAAACGAACTATTCTTGGACATCGATTCACAATGGATGACTAACTGTGTGACTGGTCAAGGCTTGGATTCAACAGTAGCCTACTAGCTTCTTCAAAGATGGAATCAACCAGCTAGTGTCTGAATGAGATAAATGTGGCAACAGTTTTGGCGACTATTTTTGAGTATATGTACTGTGTATAACTACATTTTTGAGTTAATAAAATCGTTACCGTTACTTTCCACTAGTGACCTGGTTTCATTTGAACCCCCTTGTATATGTGGTATTTAAGCCACGCTATTGTTATAATAATTCGTATTTATTTAGTTTCAATAGCTGTAACGCATAACTTACTAAGGGAAATTATTTATTTCATATTACTTCAAGCAAGAACTAATGAAATGATACAAAAATCTAGAGCACGCAAATATTACGTACTGTTTACTAAGGTTCAGTAATTGTATAGCTTCCTTTTTTTTTTTTTTAAAAAACACAAAATTTTACAATATTTTATTGCCTCTCGGCAGTTTACTTTATTTTAAGGTTTCCTGAACTCATTATATGAAAACACACTAAGCTATTATTAATTCTACAAAAGAGTCATGTTTTTGTTTACAATCGAAATACGATATCTTGTTGACAACTTTCAAAATGATAAACATCTTACCATTCTAAAACATCTTTTTTCGTTGAGAAAGAGATTAAAAGAAACACAAATATAAAAAGGCATTCTTTAGAGGCTTTATCAAATAAACGACTAATAAGAAATAGTTTGCAAAATTCAATTTGTTTCCTCTCGTTAAATGTACGTAAGGAAACTGGATTTTCTACTGAAAATACGTTTTTGACAGGTTTATGGCTTAGAATTAAATTCTTCAAATATAGTACATATATATGGTGCTATTTGTCTTAAGTATTGAATGTAGGGTACTATTTATGAAAGGTATGTGTCCAATAATTTTCGGAACTAAAGTTAGCACAACAAAATGAATAACAATAAGGACTGAAATTATGGTTAAAAGAGCCTTCAAAACAATCTTATATCAACGGTATTTTTTGTACATGGCTGTACAAGTTCCTGAAATATGTGTTAAAGTTCTTAAATGTGTGTAAAGTCTTGAAATGTGTGGGAGAATACGCTCAAGTGCGTGCCAAAATTCGACAGTTTAGTATTTTCGTACCTTCTGTACTTCGGGAAATCATTGTCTTTTCAGGACGGTCCAGTCTGAGAAAGATTTAAAAAAGAATAGTGAAAAGAATAAATTACAGTCGCGACTATATGTTTTGTCAAAGACCATCTCACATTAAGGTATCCGACTACGTTCGGGAACCTGATTTTTCAAAAGCCTACAAACGAATAATTTTTTTTTAACATTCAGTGTTACTTAGATTAGGATACACGTATAAAATAGTTTTAAGAATATTATTATAATAAAAAAATATTAAAATGCAATTTTTTGGTAAAAAATGAACATAGAATTATTTATTTTCAAAATATTCTCCTTGTATGAAAAATGCTTTTATAATAATAATATTTTGCTTTTTGATAGCTAAGACTTCTCCAGAGAGCCTAAACTAGGATTATTGAAAAATTCACATTTTTTTCAGAGTTACTACCAATTGAAATAATAATCGGTGTAGTTTTCCTAAAATATTTTCATTTTGATGTATTAAAATATGGATAAATCCACTTCTAAGTTATATATTTCAAACATTCTAGTACGGAGGTCTGAGCTATATATAGGCAAAATATTATTATTATAGAAGCAATTTTCGTAAAAGGAAAATATTTATAAAAAATAAATAATTTTATGTTAATTTTTTTCCAAAATATGGCATTTAAATAATTATTTTAATAATAATATTCTTAAAACCGTTTTATACGTGTATACTAATCTAAGTGACACTAAATGTTAAAAAAAAAATATTAATTTGTACGCTTTTGCAAAATCACGTTTCCGAACGTAGTCGGATACCTTAAGAGTACAACACTGTTTCGCGGTAAGGTAGCGTCCCGAAAACTCGGCCTAATGTGGACCGAAGAATGCCCGAGTTTATGAAAATATCGGATTATCGATAATGGAACTGAAAAAGAATAATTACGAGCGTTTCCACAAAAATATTGTACTACACTTGTATGTATTGTTTTCTTGAGAATGTAACAGAAAATAAACTGCCCAAATACAATTACAAAGGAAAAGTATGTACTTTATGAAGGCATAGAGCATTTACTACATTAACCATGAACTAATGAATACATAGTATGCAATAATTTATCTGATCCGGCACACCTTAAATATATATAACTATATATATATATATATATATATATATATATGCATAAAACTATCTATAACGAAAATTAAGCAGCCGACTTTGCAAAAACTGGCTACTTTTTTTAAAGAAATCCTTTATGTTCTGTTGTCTTCCGTACCGCACTCTGCGTTTTGCTGCTTCGCCGCGAAGATGACGAAGGAACGGTAAGTTCATTACCGACGCTCTTTGTAGTTCAAAATACTGAAGGGCAGGTTCTACAGCCTTTAGTCCCTCATATATGATATTTTAAAAGTTTGTAAGGTGTTCTCAACGTTAATATCTTCATCACTTTCCGGCATTTCGAACGTGTCTGCACGTACAGTTTTTCGATCTGCAAGGGTGTGACCGAGTTATCCGGACTGCCGGGTTATCGAGTGCTGAGTTTTCTGGACCGTACTGTATTATGCAAAAGAAGTTAGCCCCTTTTCTAATGAAAGTGTGATTTCACATGATGGAATTTTACCAACCGATTTAAAATTGTTTCGTATTACTTTTTTTTAAAGTATGATTAAGTGTAAAAGCATCTGTTGGTGATAACTCGTCAAAGTAAGCGAATATCACTCTAAGTTTTAACTTTTGGAAGTGGAATTTCTGCTGTTTTGGATAATACGGTTATCGCCATTCTGCACTGTCTTTTAATTTCTTAATCGAATTGTCAACACCAGAATTCGTCTCCAGATGTGTTTTAACCTAGAAACAATGGATCTCTTTTAGTTTTAGTGACTAATTTCACATTTTCTTCCTTCTACAATGCTTTTAGTCTGGTCTATTAAAGAACATGGCACATACCTGGACAAATATTTATTTTTCCTTAGTCATCTTGCAAAATTTTATTATTTTTTTCCAGGCTTTGTTCGCTCGAACATCATAAAGATCCTTTTATGCAATTCCCCAATTACAGATATACTGCTCCAAATATTTATAAGTCTACCTAAATTTCTTTGAAAATTGGTCAGAGACCATTTTTTTTTTAATACGCTAAGTATTTGTGTCGATTAAAAAAACTATAAAAGTAAAAACAACGTAACATTTACAACAATAAGGCATACATAATTATTGGTATAACATTATTGATACATAAGCAAAAAAGGAACAAAAACATAAGTCCAACATAGTTCTGAATAATTTCCTGGACCACGATTCTTACTAATACACTAAAAATTCTATTTTCTGTACTCTTAGGAACATTTTTCGAAAGCAGATTTTTCTAAATTGGTCCATGCATATACAGAAGCCTCTTTCAGTTCTGCAATAGAGGAAAATTTCAAATTAGTTGTATATATTCATCGAACTAGAAGTCTCAAAAATTTTTCCTTGGGGCTCAGGTCTCAAGATCAGGATGACCTTTCCCAAAATGCCCCATCTTTCGAAAAGCAGGTACATATTTTTTAAAGGTGCTACCATATAAGGAAAAAGGGCATTATCTAGTTGAAACACACAACGATTCTAATGAAATATCCCTAAATAAGTTTAAGTTCTGTTCCGGCATATCTTGATATGCTGCACCTTATATTTTACACAAGATAAAACCAGAAAGAGAGTTCTATAAGCTGTGTAAATTCCTCAGATCTTGCAACTCATCTCTACAAAGTGTGATGGGCTTTATCGCGCCTTTCACTAAAATCCTCTTGGGGAATCTTTGGGGCCAGAATGGCATCTCATTCCAACCAACTCAAAAAGAAAACGCGATATGCAGATTAGGAATGATTATACATATTGGAGCTTTAGCATTTGTGAGCGAGTCTTAGGGGAGTCTTAGAAGGTCTTAGGAAGTATTTTAAGAACCATATGGGGAAGGGGGTTTCAACCCAAAAGGGTTTTTCCTAGTTGCCGAATAAAGGTTGGATTCCCGGTATTATATAGAAGATAAAAGGGTTGGTAGCTGTTCGCCGTGGAATATTGGTAAGCGATATAATATTAAACTTTTTGATAGGGGCGGACTCTAAGTGGTATCCCTAGAGATATTGATTCGGTGGTTATAATTTATCATAAAGATAGTGATTAGGATTTAATGCGCTATTTGCTAAGAATTGTTATTTACGTCGTATCACTCCTGATCATTTCCTGCTAAGACTAGTGTTGCATTGCTTAATATAAATTGAGATAATAATAAACTAGTTTTATTATGGAAGCTTTGAGTGGTCAGTCTTTTATCCCTACAAACTTAGGTCGCATGAATGAAGAAATGATACCCCCAGCTCAGCTGGTATCACAAAATTTCTTCTTGAAAAATTCTTATCTTTTCTCAAATTCAGCCAGTATAAAATAAATCCAACCGGACCATTCATATTAATTTTTTTTTCATCATTAAACACAATCTGCACCAAAAGAAATTACTTAGGGAGTCAAAGGTATAGAAAAAAGTGTAGCAAATGATGAAAAAAGAAAATTTACTTTACTCCACTCTGTTCACATGTTTTTTCGGGATAACTCAAGTCCTACATTCTTTTGAATTGGTTTCAAATAGGTGTCACTTTTTATCTTGCTTTAACAATGGAAGAAACGGACTTTAACAGATGTCTCGCAGCTTCCGAAAAAACTTTTAAATAACATTCATTCCATATCTTCTTCAGGTATCAGAGAATTTGATGCTGCTCTAACAATTCGAAATTTATAGTTTGAAGAAAGTGTAGACTGACGTCCGCACGCGGATATTTAATTCTTCCATAAAATATCTTATTCTGAAAAAAAATTCCAATTACGATATCAGATCCTCCTATATTACATGATATTCCTCTAACTCCGTCTCCACTGTCATTATCAATATTGCAATTAAACTTTTTCAAACTAAAAATCTCGTATATTGCACATTTATCTACACACATTTTGAAAAAAATAGAAATGTGGACTTATATCTATGAGTCGCATTACGCGTGCTTCCTGGTTTACCTATGTTATTGTTATTAATGCCAGCTGTCTGATCGAGACATACAAAATTCATCCTGTCAAAGGGTTAGTCTTTCGCTTGAGGTTAGCCATAGTTTTGAGCGCCATACAGGTGTCAGTACGATTTAGCTCGAATCCTTCCCAATTTTCAGGGAGAACACCCTGGAGGTGGTCAGGGGCCTCCCACTTCTCTTCCCCTTCCAACAACCTCGCGAAAGGATTTGCGACTCGAAGACTATTTAGAATACTTCCTGCCGCACAGACACTATACGTGTACAAACACCCATGCCTTCTCCGGAACTCGAACCCAGGCCCTACGGCACAACAATCAACGTTACTAGCCACTATACTGAATGTGCGGTCTTGCTTTACCTATAAACATGTGGAGCAATGTATCATTTTATTTCTGGTCACGTTAGTGTTTCTAAGGGAGGTCGGTCGATCTTCCAAGATGTATGTTACATATACATTATTTAAGTCTTAATAAATGTATAAACTATTGTATTCAACATGAATACCTTATTAACTCTCTTTACAATTACAATTGTTATGGGCTTAAGCTTAGTGACAACTTTCAATAATATTTGTATTAGATTTCAATTTTATTTTAATATTTTTTTCAACTATAATGTTTTATGTATATACTTAATGTTATTTTCTTAATTATAATGGTATTCATTTTTCTACATTCAGTCACAATATGGTGTTACATATTATAAATAAAATTAAATATATTTTAATTTGCATTAGAATTGTTATGTATAATTGGGTATCCTCTGAATTCCAAAAATTTTCTTTAAAAATAATTAATTTTTTTTAATTATACAAATATTGGTGTTTTCCTTTTAAAACCCAAGTTCATTTTGGCTTTTTTATCTCTTTTAGTCGGCACCATATGGGGGGTTTCCAAAAAAGACAAAGGGAAATTTTTTAAACCCAGTTTCCTCCCCAGAGGCATCTGAGGGTCTGGTGATGCAAGCCCCCTACTCAGGGGGGTTTTACATGCCGCATAATCCCTGACATGGCAGCTGTCGATTTTTTTCCCCTCCGGGAAAAAAACCCCCACTTGGGCCGGAGTCGAAAGCCAACGGCAAACCAACCTTGGACCCAGCCAGCATTTTTAATTATATTAGGTCTACTAGGTTCATACTTTTGTTGTTATTTTTCAGCCAATTCCATGCTGTGTATTTCGGTCTAGAATCTGGAAATAACTTGTTTACTGTACTCAGATGCATGTACTTTCTATGCATTTTTTAATGTAATTTTAGGTAAGTTACTTTTTACTTATAATGGGGATTTAGGAATTCTAATTTATTATTTTTAATAGGATTTCGCTCAGTATTATTAACAGAAAGGGGTAAGAATAGCTGGCCACAAAACATGTTAAACCATACTTTTATATAAATTATTTTAGATATAAGAGCTATTCTAAATCAGCAATGTTTCTAATATAGCAACATCTATATATTTTTTTAAAATTCAAATATCTTTTCTAAATTCTAATATCTGTTTTTGTATGCTTCAGCTATAGTGTTATAATGATTCATGCCTCTATAGTGTAGAATATAAATACATACATACATTATATATATATATATATATATATATATATATATATATATATATATATATATATATATATATATATATATATATATATATATATATATATATATATGGCTAATTCTGTTTCAAACAAAAGATAACATCCGAAAAATAACATTCAAAAAACAATAGACAGTAAGAAAAAACACCCCCAATGAAAAGGGCATATGAGTAATCGAATTAAAAAATTTTAAAAAAGGATGCTGTAGTGTTATAAACATTACTGACTTAGGACAGCTATTATATAAAATAATTTATATAAAAGTGGGTTTGAACATGTTTTTTGGAAAGCTAACCTTCCCCCTTTTTTTGTAAATAACACTGAGCAAAAACCAATAGGAAATAATGGATAGGAATATCTAAATCCATTATAAGATAGAGGTAACTTACCTAAAAATTGCACTTACAAATGCAAAGCCCGTGCTAAATCTGAGTGCAAAAAATAAGTTATTGCCAGATTCTATACCCTAATACAGATTTAAATCAAGTGAAGGGCTGAAATGTAGCACTTAACAAAAGTATAAAAAGAATGGAAATAAAAATTAATAAGAGTTGCATATTATAGCATAACTTTAATAACACTAGAGTAAATATGAATAAAATAATAAGTAATTTTATCTAATATTAGATTATGGAGATAACTATGACTATGAAATATTTAAGTTTATAGTAATAAACTATTATCAATCTCAGAATTTTAATTCTAACTATTTTGAATAGCTTTATTCATATAACTATTAATAAAATTAATTGGGTATTTCTGATTTAAGCAATATTTAGTAGAATGTTTATAGATATTTATAATGTCTGATTTTTTTTGACACCAGAAATTTTTTACGTTGTATATAATTAATAACAATATTTCTGAATATAGAAACATGTACATTACTCTCCCAATGAGGAACTTTTATAATATTGAAATTAAATTCTTCTCTTTTATCATAAATATTAGAATCTATTTCATTATCATATAATTTGACATGTATATCAAGAAAATTTGTTTCATTGTTGTTATTATTTGTCTGTATTAAATTAAGATATTGTGGATAAATATTAATATTAGGTATAAAATTAGCTTTGCCAAAAATGATTATATCATCTATATAACGATAAATATAATATTTAGAATTATTAATGTAACTACTTTCTATTATTAATTATTTCTATTTCTATTATTAATGTAACTTTACAGAATATATATATACATATATATATTCTGTGGGAGAAGTTCTTCAAGATGAAGTTCTGAAATCTAATTTAATTCCAGTAAAGTCTCTAAAAAAAATGAAAAGAAATTAATTTCTCCACTAAGGAAAAATGTATGAAAATTAAACTTGACAACTTTATTTGAAATTAAAACACTTTACTAGTGAGACTTTGGCTCTAGCAGCGAATCAAGCGAGGAGAGTAATTTTCCTTTTAAGTTAAATATTTCCAATGTTTTATAACTTTTAAAAATAAGCTGAGAAATAAGAGAAATGAAAAATTCATTTGGCCGTATTTTATTGCTTTTTATGTAATTTATTCATGTGTATTTCGTTTAAATTTAAGCAAAGTAAACTGTAATCTTATTCCTGGAATATATTTCCTGATTATTTTTCGTAATTTTTTATTCCCCCTTCTACTTTTCTTCTTACTTTTAGTAAGAATTTCCTTCACAGGAATTAAAGTGATTCTTTTAAAGAAAAAAATAATCAAATTCCTTCTTAGAAAAAAATAAAATGGAAAGTTTATTACTTTCAAAAAGAGAAATATCAGCTTTCATTTTTCTTGTGAGAGCATAACGTATTCAGAGATCATGAGTTTGTGTAGAAATTAATTTACACAAATAGTAATAAACACTTCTTTTTTTCCGTTAAAACGATATGTTATAGTTAACAATACATCTTATTAACGCAATAATTTTTGAGGCTCCTTTCGTTTTTGCTTTTATAATAGCCAAATTACTTAAAACATTGTATTTTATCAATTGAAGTGTTAAGAATTTTTGGTCCTTACGTATTATGGGCTCACAGGACTCTTAAATTGTAAATTTTTCAATTTTTTGAAAAAAATATATGTTTAAGCCTCAATATTTCTGAGTATTTTTTCCCTTGTGTTTATCTATAAAAACTTTTCGAAGTTATTGAGAAATAAGTAGTGAAATTTAAACGAAAACTCTTTCTTATCTTTAACTTCATTTTTCGCAAAACAAAAATTACTAGCTTTTGCGCAGGATTTCTCAGAAACTATTTAAGATATCAATTTGAAATTTTATACACGTGTTTAAAATAAGGCTCTTCATAACTTATACATCAATTTTTTCAATAAAAAAATTAGTAGAATTTTTTTTATTTGAATTTTGATATATTTTTTTCTTAAAGTTTTCATTATAATTGTATTTAAAAAATATTTAATTTTCCTTTAAATTACTTAAAAATTAGTATAACTTCAAAAGTGAACATTTTTATACCAAATAAAATTAATTTTGTAAATTTTGATCAATTTTGTACTTTAGAATCTTGTGCGGTGTAAAATACTAATTTTCATTTTTTTTGAAAAATTGTCCAATTTTTATTTCTTTATAACTTTTTAAATGTTTTCTTAAATTCTTTGAAATTTTGAAAAATATTGTAGATATATATGATTATCATGTGGTAAAAATTTCAAATTATTGTTTTGTTTTATTGCTAAGATAGATTGGTTTGAAAAGGGTGTTTTTTTCGAGTGAACGGATATCTGTTAAGGGTCCTGTGAGCCCTTAAGCCATCGATCATTTTCTCAAAATCAAAAAGTTATTTTGGTTGGTAGATTCACACATTCACATTCACCCCTTAAGCAGTCAAATTTTTTTGCCCAAAATGTTCCAAAAAAGGTACATTTTTTATTGTATATAATTAACATAATACTTAACAAAATATAAAAATGGAAGAATTTTATTTTGAATTTTAATTTTAAAGTTTTCAAACTATTATTAGTTTTATAATTGTAGAACAGGAAAACCCCCAAATGCTTGCTTTTTATAAGTACACTCTGCATGCTGTGAAGAAAGTTTTATTTATCTTAAGAAAATTTCTCTCGTACTTACAAAAAAGTTCATTTTCGTACATCTTTTTCAAACGGTTGAGGATTTTGTGTGTGTGTGCATATATATGCGAGCACAATTTGAAGCATGGTGCAATACTAAGTTTTACATTGCGGTGGGGCAAAGATAATATCGACTTTTTTGGATTATCTTTCCATTTTCATTTCTTCTCAAGCAACAAATTCCACATTGCCTTTCCAATTCTTGTTCTTAATCGAATATATTCGAGAATCAAAATTCCTGCCTTCACCCCCAAAGAAAATCCCTGATGAGCAGTATTTCAGGACCATGGACAAACTAAATCTTTTAAAAACACACACTAGTTCTAATAATCTCACTATAAAAATAAAAAAATATGTGTTAAAATCAAATATAGAAAAAGAAAGTATCATTATCCGTATAGCATAAGAGCAAATCAGTTGTGACCAGTTTTCGGTAGCCCGTACGATGTACGGTCAAACCAGTTAAAGGGCTAAAAACAGTACAATACCTCAAAGAGTTTCATAAATTTGGCCATCACTGCTATAAAGGAACTTTGACTTAAACCAACACACCATTCATTTTAGTAAGTTTTATTCCAATTCAATCATTTAAATTATGTAGTTTAACATTTATAAGTAGCCAAATGAAAAAAATATCGATGCAAAAAAATTTGAAAAAAATCAGTGAAGAACTTCTTGTGTTATTATTCATTTCAACTATTATTGATGTTTCTACTTAAGATAAACAATTTCACTCTAAATCATCCGAAAATAATTTTCTCGTGTTTTTTTTAATAACAATCGCTTTTGTTTGGAATATTACATAATTTCTTCTTTGTGCGGAAATCATAAATTACTAATGCCTAGTAAAAAAATGGAAGAAAGTAATTTCGAATACTCGCGCACTTTATTTTTTTCCTTCATAATACATTTTTATGTATGATAAAGAAACAAATTTTTTTATATAAACATTTATTCTAAGAAATCTCTGTTCTTAATTAGGGAAAAAATAATATTAATGGGGTTCCGTTTGTAAGAAATCATTTTTCCTGTTATTTTTATTTGTTGTTAAAAATTAAATAAAAACTGTTATTATTAAAAAATGTTGCAGGAAGGCATGTAATTTTTCATACCTGAAGTAGTTTTGGATTAAATTTTGTTGCTAAAATATAATAAATATTCGTGGAAAATAATTTGCTTAAGGAATTTTAATATATTTATTATAATTGGATAAGATAGTTTATATATGTAAAATGAAAATAAACATGTTAATTTTTTTCTTATGAGCTGTTATAGCAAAAATTGATCAAGAATAAAAATGTTACATTGAACGTAACACATGATTGAAGCAAAAGAAATTTAAAATATAATTTTCTGAATTTATTCTTCTACTTGTTATATTTTTAGTTGAAAGCCAACTTTTGAATGATTTTTAAGAAACAAATTTTACTTCCTTAAAAAGAAATTTAAAAATTATTAAGATTTTTTTTTTTGTAATTTTAAAGATTTTAGAAAAAAGTAATCTAATATAACTTCAATTTATATATTTCTTCGAAAATTTCCTTAGAATAAGAAAGTTTTACATTCAAGTACAAAATATTTGCGACTATTGATTTAAAACGTTAATAAAGTTATAATACTTTATCTTTACATTGTTAAAATTTAATTAAATTTCCTTTCAATTGCTTAGAAAAATTGTAAATGTACACATAATACTTTATACATGATGCTGCAAAGTAAACAGTTGAATACATATTGAAATATTTTCAGAATAATTGATATTCCGATATTATTCTAAAAATAATTGGTTAAATAATTTAATTCTCTAATTTAAACTCAGTTCAATTGCTGTAGTTAAGAAAATTTTTGAAGTAGACTTAAACAGGATAGTAGTAGACCGTAGGTCTTCTACTATTTTTAACTGTGATTTTAGTTTAAAAACCACTTTCCGCAGAGATGACTTGATTTTATGAAAATGTAAATGCTATTTAAACCCTGGCATTGGATGTATCAGGTTAATCGTGGAATCGTGAAAAGTTAATAGTAGAAAGAGATTTGTGAAAAATTAGTCGTGTGTGTTGAAATTAATATTTACCTAGTATCCACTCAGAACTGTAGGCGGAATATAGAAGGTGATTTGTATCAAGCTGTTATAGCTCCAGAAGGAGTTGTTAAAAGAACTACAAGTGGGTAGAATGAGCAACAACAACAACTACAAGTGGCTAATGATATAAATCATTTTGAATAATTTTATAAGTTAAATTAAAAGCTTAGAGTAAAATTGCTCCCAAAGTTAATGAATAATTTGTAAAATGCTCACAAAGTATTGGATCTAAAATAAAAGTAGTTATTTTTAATTAAATGTTTGCTTCTTCCTGAAATCCTCTTACACCTGCAACCGCCGGGTTCAGATAACATGATAATGGCAAGCACGTGTGTTCGAGACTTAATTCAAAACTGACATTAAACTTACTTGTATTTGTTTTTCTGTTTATAAAATTTAGATCCAATTTTGATTTTCGTAATTGGTAAAGATGCTAAAATATGATTTTGAAAAAGTCATCAAAAAGATTTTAAAATTTTTTAAAAAAATTCTCTCTTATTTTGCTCGAATATTTTTAAGTTATGCACATTTTTCTTACTTACATTGTTGATTGTACATTACATTGTACATTATCATTGTTGACAAATATGTGCTTTTTAAAAAAAAAAGTTTCTGTAAATAGCAGAAGTTGGTAACAACGAAGCGCACATGAATTGATTAGATGGAAACGCATGATTGTATTTATTGTATAATTAGGACGTCACATGAATTCATGAACTAATTGGCTAGAAACATGTGTTTGTCATTTTCACGTGACTATGATGTTGCATGAATTTAGCCCATTGCGTGCGAGATAGGATCAGAGTAAACTTCCGGCAAAGAACTAAATACGTTAAATTAATGTCTACGTTACACAAAAATAAAATCGCATTAAAAAGGACCGCACAAAAACGGGTTCTACTGTATTTACTTTATGTTACATATTGTAATATCTAATATGTTTCTTCTCTAACTTTAATTTTCTAAATAAAAACTAAAGTTTAATGATATTTAAAAAATCTGCAAAAAAATACAAAATACTGATTTTGAATTACCCAAGTTAGAAAACATATTTTAAATACATATAGTTTTACAATACTAATACAATACCGCTTATAAGCTTAAAAATTTTGTATGCATAGCTTTCTATGTTGAAACAATTGAGATGATTCGTCAGGAGTAATGGGAAAAAAACGACTAAACTGTTATTCAAAGCTTTTCACAGTTTTATATTGATATTGATGTACTGTTTTCTTCTTTCTTGTTTGTTTCAAATTAATTTTTTTAACTTAGATGAATTTGGCATGGAACACATTATATACATGTCAAATTTC
This sequence comes from Trichonephila inaurata madagascariensis, assembly GCA_019973955.1. Taxonomy (NCBI): domain Eukaryota; kingdom Metazoa; phylum Arthropoda; class Arachnida; order Araneae; family Nephilidae; genus Trichonephila; species Trichonephila inaurata. Next base: position 38,146 of record BMAV01009450.1, read on the forward strand.
AAAATTTGTTCTACATCGAACAATGAAAAAAATTAAAAACTATAGATAAAAAAAATCTCTATCATTCTTCAGACTTGGCATCCATTTAACGTTAAAATCCTAATTAATGTAACTAAATTCCCCAGAAACAGGAAAGAAAAATTATAAAAAAAAATATATCGTTCAAATTAGAAGAGCAGACAAATCTATATACCCATTCCAAATCAATAAGAGAAAGCAGGACAGTTAAAAGTTCCAAAAAAGAAGAACGATACTTATGACAGGATAATAATAATGGAATTATATTTCGAATTTTAATAAGAGATATCATTATACAAGCAATCGTTACATCAAACTATGAAAATCGAATTATTTTTTTTAATGTTATGAATGGATCTTAATTAACGCAACATCTATCGTTCTTAATGTACTTTAAATATACGCTTTCTTGACTTGTCACTAAAGAAGATTCCTCCTTCATATATATGAGTGATTGAATAGAAAGTAATATATGAGATATTAATTTATCTAAATTAAAGTCAATTTGCACTAAAAAAGTAATAAATTAAAGTATTCGACTACTTGCGACAGCTTTTTTAAAAATGGAGGTATAGAGATTTTTTTGTGGTTTTAGATTTATTTAGTATATTTTAAGTCAGTCTGTAAGGCATTTGCCCGTGAGGGGGGCCCTACTCCTACGTTTTCCTAGTGACCTAGAGGTGTGGGAGTGAATGAAGAACCAGGTGTTGCCATAATTTTAAAAAAATATCTCTTTATTAAGATCTTAACATAAACACTATACAATAAGGATATTCATATTTTAACTTAGCGGATCTGTGGTGAAGAAACACACAATACGTACTACTAAATAAGCGCAACCCTAATCACTAGTCCTAACTTTACCACCTACTCCTAATCTCAGTAAATACACAGTTCCTGGTATTAATTTGAACAATCCTACCTCTATATCCTAGGTAAGCAGTAACTCACTCAAATCCTCAATGACGTTGTGGTTTATCTCGTGTGGAATGGTATCCACCTTGACTTGATCGCTCTGGCATGAATAGATTAACTCTTGAATGTCGGATTACTTCTCTTAGTTTAACTTACGCACTTGAGTGCATGAAGATTAACGTCGCACTGTTAAGCTACACGAGGGCTTTTGGAGACTGACCACGTAGTTTTGAACCATGGTCAAGTAACGTGGATGACACCTGACCCTCTCCTAACTACCATACCACACCAACGGGAGGACGTTTTAGCTCTCGACAGATTTAGCGTGCATCACTGCCCTACACGGCGGGTCTTTAGTGGTACTGGGCTCGAACTCGTGACAAAGCCAGCCACGATCCGATACCTATACCACTCGGCTACCGCGGCCACCTCACGCACTTGAACACATGGACCTAGTATAATCACTTCCCGTAGCCACCTGCTTAAGCTAAACTTCTGCTATTTAAAAGGATCTTAATTTGCATAATCACGCTTCGCTTCTGGATTTGGTTGGAAAGAATTTGCCTTTTCGGCCCCAAAGAACCCAAGAGGAGTTTTTAGTTGAAAACGCGATGAGCCCGTCACAAATCTATATATTATTCAATGCGTACGATAATTTTTTGCACTCACTTTTTTTTTTCTTTTCAAAATTGTCTATATAAATCCTGTATTGCTTTCCATTCAACTAAATGTATATACTTTATGCTAATATTAAATTTTTATTCTTTTATCAAAAGTATTGTCTGTAAATGTACGTCAGAAACACTCAACTCTATACCAAAAATTGTGTTTTTACTTGTATTAGAATCAATAAAAATTATAAACAAACTTCTCTAAAAATAATTATTTGCAGAAGATTGGAAGTCTTGTATTTCAAAAAAGGTCTTGATTTCGATGAATTCTCTCTGGAATTTAGACCCCAAGATCTAAAACATCTTTCAAAAACATCCTCTCCCATCGAGTTGGCAGAGTCGAATTATCATTGTTCTTAAAACTCTAGGGCTATTATCGATGACTAGGGATTGCAATATCGGCCCAAAAGTCCAAAACTGGTATTCGGTATTTTTAAGATTTTAATACCGGTAGTAGAAATTTTAGAAAAAGAAAGAAAACACGTGTGTTTCTTTGTTTTATTTGCCACTTGCTTTATTAGATAGTGTAAATATCACAAAAATAATTTGTAACTTATAAATTACAGCAGTATATAAAGAATCACACACAAAACAAGAAAAGGAACATCTTATTTACGCTGTGCCACTACATTCTTTTTATCATATTAATAATTAAAACCAAACCGAAGTATTATCAAATTATTTTTTATGTTCTTTAAAGTTATTTTTATTCATTATTATGGGTCATTATTTATAAGTATATATATAATGAATCTGAAAAATATTTTGAACCTTAAATATAATATGCAAATACAATGTTGCGACATAGCCATCTGTCGATAGCTATGTCTTGGGGTTTCCGCGTAAGTTAGAGGTGTGGGATTATCCCCCGGAAGGATATATGAGACATTCTATAATTCTTAATACGACTTTTATTAAGAATTTAACTTAAATTACTTAGATATCGAACAAACTTATATTAAGTGAGAATAAACCAAAGTACGCCGTTTTAACTAACTCAGATCGCGCAATTGGATCACTTATCAATATAACTAATTAGATCCGCCTAATCTCGATTCAATAATATACTAGCGTTCAGAATATATTCTCCCTACCTTGGTTGAATACTCAATGATACAGTTACTTTCAGGTAGACTGATGGGCTCGTGTGCAATAGTATGCACCTTGTATAGATTAGTGGGGTGGGCGTCTTGATTCTAAACCGTCGATCCACACTTTTTCATCTCCGAACTCAGCTTTCTCTAAATTGCCATTTTTGCTCATTAAACTTTCTATCCTTTTAAAGGTTATCTTATTTGCATCTTTGCTTCGTTTTACTTCTTGGATTTGGGTTGGAAAAGTTTTGCCATTAATCGTGGCTGTCAAAGAACGTAGGGGTTATGTTAGAAGAAGAACGCGAGAGATGTCACAATGTGAATAACAAACTCAATAATTTAAAAAATATCGAAATATTACGCACTTTGTTCACAACCACAACCTTGTTTTTTCACAGATACGAATATCAAACTACGAATTCTGCGCGTGTGCAGTATCGTTCTGTGCTGTAATTGGATACTTTCGGCCCACCTACTTCGAAGATTCTCATATTTCATCATTTATCTTGATGGTGCGGTGCAACTTTTTATCCACGGTCTAATTAATTTCGCCGGTTAGGGAGACAGACAAACAAAAACGTATACTGTTTTGCTATGTTAGCGATCCCTTATCATATAGGGGAGACAATTTTAAAAGAGAGACTTCTAGTAAATACCGAAAAACCGGTATTTAAACTTGTGAATACTGGTATTACAAATTGTACAAATGGCTCAAAATACCGGTATTCGGTATCCAGGTATACCGGTATTGCAATCCCTAGCGATGACCTTCATAATTTTGATAAATGGTCAATTGATGAATGTGTGATACCTGAACTGCACTTCACTTTTTACTTCTACATCAAATTATGTAAAGAATGCAAGATGTAGCTGAATTTTATTAAATCTCAGCTCCTTTTTTATCATGGCTCTTTGTAAAATTAGGGCTTGTGTGGCATCGTACAATGTCAACTGCCACATTAACCTACAGCTACCACGATCCTTTTTACAGAATCAGAGATCATGTTAAATGTGTGGTACACCCCCTCTGTGATCGGTCGGAGAAGAGCAATTTCAGATGGAAAATCCTTTATGTCCCATTATCAGGGCTTCCGATTGGCGGGTTGTCCCGGATACGAGTCCCGTATTCGTTAATGGCGGCAACCGAACTGAAGCAATTCGAAAGAAAGAATGTAATGAACTCGCTTTCCCTGATTAGAGAAACCCTTGTTTTATAGGAGTGAATTGAGTTTCCGCGTTTTTTTACTCTCATAAAGTTGTCTTCTCTCAATTTCTAGTGTACATTCCATTTTGTTAGTAAATATTTCGAATAGCTCTGCGATTTGAAACAGTCTTTGACCCTTATTTTTGAGAATGTGTTTTGCATTCAAATGAAAGAAGCTTATAAATCTAGAAATATTTCACAGTTTTGAATGCCTAAAAAATAAGTACTAATTATTTTTTATATACATACGATAAAAATATCTTAAAATCACAATAACAAACGTATTTATCTTTTTTAAAAAATAATAGTAGTAATACACGAGATTTAAAAGTATGAGTTGAGAAGTCTTCGACATTCGAAAATTTTTCATCCATTGTTTCAAGTATTTTTGCCTAATTTGTGTTGGGATGGGGGAAAAAAGACCAATCAATATATACTGTAAAATCGGGCGTATAAAGCGTACTTTTAAAATAAAAAAAAATTAAGATCTAAATTTACAGGAGCGCGTTATACGCCGGGAATAAAAATCATAGCTTTAAAAAAGAGAGAGATGAGCATGAAAAAAAAATTAAGACATCTATGTATGTTGAAATACTGTTTATTTAAAAGAAATGACATTCCTTATGAATTTAAAGAGTTTTAGCTCTAGAAGTATACTATTTTTTCAAAAGCCTGGGATAATACCTCGAAGTAATGACTTCAAAACATAAGAACATTGCGCACATACGTTTCAGATTTATTCGTAAAAATGGGAGTGCACGGTATACGGTGAATATACCGTAAAATCCGGTGTATAACGCGCACTTTTAACACAAAAAACAAGGACAAAATTTAAGGGTGCGCGTTTACGCCGGGTATAAAAAATGCTAGCCTTAAAGATAAAAAAAAAAGATGAGGGAAAAAAAATTAGACTTCTACTTAGAGCAGAATACTGTTTATTTAAAAGAAATGATATACTTAATGAACTTATAATTTTGCAGTTCTAGAAGTATACTATTTTTTCAAAAACCTAAAATAATACCTCGAATAAACAATTTCAAAACGTAATAGCATTGTGTACGTACATTTCAAGTTAATTCGTAAAAAAGGGGGTGCGCGTTATACGGCGAATATACCTAAAAATTAAAAAAATGCAGCTTGAAAGTATAGGTGCGCGTTATACGCCGGATTTTACGGTATCTAAAAAATAAAAAATATAGCTTGAAAGTATAGTTGCGAGCTGTATGCTGCATTTTACGGTAATCAGCTTTGACACTCCTTCTGTGATTTAATTTGAAAAGTAACTAACCTGTCCAAAATAAAAGAAAAAAGACCTAAGGGCAGTGGCGTATATAAGGGTGGGGTTTGGAGGTTCGAATCCCACCCATAGGCCAACAGATTTTTAATTTTTAGTATAGAGTGTACTCCTCGCCGCTTTCCTTTACGTGTTTTTAAGAATATAAGCATTCTCCCCAGCGTACAAGGTGTGACACACACAAAAAAAGCGTAACGAAGTGTAGCTTGAAAAAAGAGTGGAGTTGGCAACAACTGTTTGGGTGAAGTCATCCTATGCATCTCTATCCACATGGCTATTTTCGTCTTAATCGATCACGCCAGTTCGGAGTACTGCGTCGCTGAGTGAACACGTGCAACAGCAGCATTCTAACGGAAAATATCGAATCAACATCGTTTCTTATGAAATTTAAGAAATCAGCCCCGAAAACATTTTAAATACTAACCGAGGCTTATAGAGATGAGACCTTGTCTCGTGCACATGTTTTTGAATGGTATAAGGGGTTTTCAGGGGGGAGGGACAGTGTGGAAGATGACGAATAAGATGGGCGCTCAAGGACAGCGATTACAAAACGAAACATTGCCAAAATTCGTAATATAAGTGGGCTCACATCATTGAGCAGACTATTAATCAACGCTACTACATTGAAGTACTAAAAAGACTTCATGAAAAATGAGGATAAAAAGTCCAGAATTTTGGAGTGATGAATGGCTGTTTCACCAAGACAATGCACCCGCTCACACGATCCTATCTGTCAAGCAGTTTCCAACCAGCAAAAACATTACTGTGATGCGGCATCCTCCTTATTCACCTGATTTGGCTCCATTCGACTTTAAATCCCACAGTTAAATCTTGCTTAAAGGGACCACATTTTACTTCAGTTGAAGAGATTCAGGCAAAAACGGAGAATCTCCTGAAAGGCCTTCCGAAAACCTCGTTCCAGAACTGATACCAATAATGGCGGCAACGAATGCAGATGTGTGTGAATGCTGAAGGAAACTGTTTTGAAGGTGATATTGTCACAGAGAGCTGATTCTGTAAGTACAAGGATTTATTGGACCAGTCTCGTTTTTTGTGTATCACATCTCGTATGTGTACGTCTATGCCTAGGGGTGCACTTCTATCTTTTCGAGACAAGTTAACGGAAACAGGATTCAAAAGTTCAAATGTTCAAATGATAGCGCCACCTGTTAATCATTATTAGAAAAAAAAGTGAAGTTAACTATTTAGTGTGAAAATACTGATTCTTAGTATACAGAAATTTGTCCACCATATTTTAGTAATTTTTGTCTCATTTTTAAATTTTTCCATTGCTGACAATTAATTTGGTAACCTGTTTGAAAAATAGAATGTTTTTACTATACTGATATATTTATCGAAGTAATAATTATGAAAAAAATTTTAATAAAATTTGAAACAGTAGAGAAAAAAATGTATATAAACATTAAGTATACGTTCCATGTATGTAACACATATGTTTATGATATGTATATATCATATTTATGTTCCTTTTATGTATATGTAACATAAAAATATGTATATATTTTAGCATTTTTATCTACAGATTTTTGGATTATTTAAATGAATTTTCATTTTTAATACGTAAATTAACGAGTCAATACATCTTGCAATTTTTACTAATTAACAGCCCATGAGGGCCGAAGCCTTCTGTGCTCATCACAGTCTTCCTGACCATGGGCCCTGAGATGCATGAGCATATGTTTTGTTCAGGTGGTCAGTCTAACACGAACCCTTCAGTGTTTAGTTCCTAAGCAAGTTGGGTACTCATTTATCGACCCACTGAAGGGATTAAAGGCTGAGATGACCTTGCCCAGCCCGTGGTTTGAACCCTGGACCTGTGGCGAGGAAGTGCGATACACTACCACTGAGCCACTGGGCTTTTTTAATTGATTATCTAAGTTTGTTTTTTTTTTCTAAATTTGAAACGAAGAAATTTTTTCCCATGCAAAACTCCTCCTCTGACCAGTTTTTAACAAAAACAAATTGGATAAATTTGTTTTTGTTAAATACTACAGACCAGCATCTTTTGAGAACACACATCCGCCATTTTCAGCTCTGTAGCAGTCGTATAAGATTCGCTACGCATCTTTAAAATGTTTAAGGTGATTAAATCGCCCGCCAAGTGTGAGAGATACGGTCTGTTATCCGTTTTTTGACTGCAAGAAACATGCCGGCTACAGACATTCATTGCCAGATAACAGAAGTTTATGGCACAGTAGCAATGAAGGACAGAAAGTTCGAAAATGGATCAGGAAGTTTAAAGATGGGTGAACAAACGTCCATGACGAAGAACGCTCAGACCGGCCCTCTGTACTCACTAATGGTTTGATTCAAGCAGTTTAAACGCGAAAATTCGTGAGAACAGGAGATTCACGATAAACACTCTTTCATTGGAATTTCCCGACGTTTCTGGACGGTGGTGCACAAAATTCTGACTGAAGACCTCAACTTTAAGAAATTATGTTCTCGTTGGGTACCCAGACTACTCACATCGGAACACAAAGTGAAGAGGTTTGCCATTTCATTGGACTTTTGATTCGTTACGAGGAAGAAGGGGATGATAGGTTGAGTCAACTCTCTCGTGACTGGAGATGAAACATGGGTATCCTATATCACCCCAGAATCAAAGCAACAGTCTATGGAATGGCTGGATACATCCTCTCCCGTTAAGGTCAAACCAAACAAACGCTGTCAAAGTGCAAGATTATGGCAATAGTGTTCTGGGACCAGCGCGGTGTTTTGCTAGTGAACTTTATGCCACAAGGAACAACGATCAACTCACGTCCAACTCTACGGAAGTTCCGAAGAGCATTGCAAAACAAACGGCACGGTATGCTGTCAAAAAGTGTTTTGCTCCTCCACAATAACGCGAGACCTCATACTTCACGAACGACTCGGGAATTAATCGAATTTTTTGGCTTAGAGTTTTTGGACCATGCACCATACAGCCCCGACCTTACTCCGAGCGATTTCTACCTTTTCGGGTACTTCAAACACAGTCATGGCGGGAAGCGTTTCAGTGACAACGAAAAAGTGAAAGCAGCCGTGAACTCTTGGTTGTCCAACCAGGCGGCAAACTTCTCTGAAGGTATGACAGGTGCATCAATAAACCCGGCAACTATGTAGAAAATTAGGTAAAAGTATGCAGAATCACAAAATAAAGGGGTTGGGGATAGTCGTTTTTTAAATATAAACTGATCTTACTTAAAAAAAAAAACAGCCCTCCTATTATCTTAATATTCAATAATGAAGACTTTCAAAAAAAAGAGCTTTCTAACTTTATATAAAACGTTCTTTCTAAAACACTTTACAACACTAAATCCAGAACTTTCAGAAAACATTTTATATATAATCTTAAGATACTATTATAAGGGATAAATTATGTATTTTTAGAAAAAGGATACTCAATTAAAATGCGTTTTATAAGTATCCATTTTACTGTATCTGTAAATAATGCTGAATGTTAAGACAACTGTTGGATATTGTAAGATTACTATTAAGTATATTCCTCAATTTTGCTTCCCCTCAGGGGGCTCACCTTCTTTTGGTGGGTACGGGTGTCACAATCCCGAGGTACCCTAGTGATTTTTTCCTTTTCCCAAGGGGTTTACTATCTTTGGTAAACACGGATGTCACGGGTACCCCAGTGATCCTTCTCTATTTTCGACCCTCCATCTTATCATCCAGTTTCTTCTTTTCTTTTCCCGTCCAGATCACAGACCTATGAATGTTTGTCGCAGTATAGCCAAAACTGGCTCTTGCGCCATAAAACACCAAACTCAACTCAACCCTCAATTTTGCTTTTCTCATTTCGCATTAAACTATTATAAATTACGTCATCAATTCTCAGAGAATCTGCTTAGTATTTTATCCATAAATCCTTTTTCTTTACGATGCAATTCAAAAAGAAAACTAAAAATAATAATTTTTCGCACAATGCTAAATAATACTTTTTTTACTTTAATATTATTTACGGGCAATTGTCATACATTCAATCTTTGTAAGAAGATATTGCATGTTTTACAATTTATTCCTATTTACATTTCTGCTTTATGTGACATGAATTATTCATAACATTTAATATAAGCCGGTTCATCAATAACAATAACGATTTTAGTTTTCTTATATAAGACATTCATTGTATCTGTGATTTATGATTGGTTTTGAGACGGACACCAGTAATGGCTTGTGATGGAGTTACATTTGGAGAAATACATTTATAATTTTGTGACAAAAAGTATTGTAAAGATATATCTTAATATTTTTGTTTACCCTACTTTTATATTCAAGACTATGTGAATGCGCATGTGCTAGCGTGAGAGAGTGAGAGGAAGGAAGAACGAATTTATATACCGTAAAATCAGGCGTATAACGCGTACTCTGAACACAAAAAAATAATATCGAAATTTACGGGTGCGCGTTATATGTCAGATATAAAAATGATAGCTTTAAAAATAAAAAAGAGATGTGCATAATAAAATTTACACTTCTACAAAGATTGGAATATTGTTTTTTAAAAAGAAATGTCATATGTTATGAACTTAAAGGATTGTTTTTCTAGAAATATACTTTTTTTTCAAAATTCTTGTATGATTTCTCGAGTAAATGGCTTTGTTGTTGCTACTAATGCCACCCGATTGGCAAAAGCCAAATCGAGGCAAAAGAAGTTCATCATGGTAAAGGGTTAAGTGACGCCTGTCGTTAACTGTAGCTTTCAGCACCGAACAGGTGACACTACAATTTGGCTCGGTGACACCCGAATTTAGAGGGAGAACACTCTGAAGGGGTTCCCCTTCCACCAACCTCACGAGAGGACTTGCGGCTCGACGGTTATTTAGGGTACCCCCATGCATTAAATGGCTTTAAAATATATTAGCATTTCCAACGCACATTGTAGGCCCCTTCGTAAAAAAAAGGGGTAAGCGTTATACGTCGAATATACCTAAAAACTAAAAAATGCTGCTTGAAAGTATAGGTGCGCGTTATACGCCAGATTTTACGGTACCTTAAATTACAGATTTCCTTCTTTTCTTTCACGTCTTGTATTCTACCAGCAGGGAACTACTTCAATATGAAATGGAAAAACGTTTATGTATATTTCTATTATCATGCATAAAACGCGTCAAATCTCCACCACAGGTTATCGTTATCTTTCAAAAATAGTTTACTATATTTTTGTGCTGCATACCAGATATGAATCATTTTTCATATTTATGTAGTTTTCTTGTTAATAAAAGTTTTAGTGGGAAGATGAGAATAAAGAGAGATCAGATCAGTATTTTAGATTGACGTAAAAATAACCACACGAGGAAAAATCTCTACTTTCTTATTTAAAAAAAATAAGAACAACAACGAAATGCAAAGGTTTTTTTATGTCATTAGTTATTAGTTATGTATAATAGATGAAACTAGAGTTATAAAAATTTGGTGAAATATATACTGTTTGATCCTATTTTAGTGCATACCTTTAGTTATTGCCAATTTGGAGAATAATTGTTTTTACAGAAGTGCAATACAGATATGCAATTTGGAGTTATTTTTCTAGCCATCACCAAAGATGTATTTTGCAGTTTCGTGTTTCCTGGATTTTTCTTTCGAAAATTCCTATTCAATTCACAGTTTTTGAAATAATATTTCGAGATAGAATTTAGGAATGTTGTGATCTTTTTAAGTTTTTCATTTATTGTTGCAGTATTCTGTACAAAAAAGCATCAACTTATAAATAAAGCAACTCTAATTCAAAATATCGCAAACAATACAAAATAAAATTGGGAATTTTTTCCCTGTCTTAATTTTATCTCTTCGATGATTTAAAATACACAAAAATTCCTTTCAAGTTTTATTTCATTTACCATCAGTTACACAAAATTTACTATACACTTTATGCACTGGATTATACAAAATTTTTAACTTTTCAAAAATTGATTTTAAGATTGATTCCGGATTTTTTTCTTAAAGGGATGGGTTTCACTCACAGACATTTGATAATACGCTATATCTCAAATTTATCGAAATTCAGCAGAATCGAATATCCGATATCCATTTAAATATCGAATATTTAAATGGATACCGTAAATGGATAAATTTTTGTCTCTTAAGATTTTCCAATAGTATATAGTTAAAAATATATAGAGATAAACTGCTGAATTAAATATTATATTTACTGCCATATCAAACATTACATTATAGACATACGTTAAAGAGAATTTTTATTCCTCTTTATATGTTTACCAAGCAGACTGAAAAAATTCATATTAAATGTGTAACAAGAACATAAAGCGAAAAAGGCTTAAAACAATACTGGAGGGAATGAAATACTTCTTCGTGTTAAAGGATACTTAAAAAAAATCCATATAGAAAAAAACTAATTTAATTTGAGATTATTTTATTTACATAGATATGTATTTATGCATATATTTAGTAAAAATCAATGAAACAAAAACATTCATAAGAGCTTTAAGAAATTTAATGCAAAATTTTCCAAATTTTTTGGAAAAAAAAATTTAAGGTACCCAAATACGTTCGGAACTGTGATTTTAGAAAAGCGCATTAATGGATAATTTTCATGACATTTAGTGTCACTTAGATTAGAAAATGTATATAAAGTTGTTTTAAGAATAGTATTACAATAAAAAATTATTTAAGTACAATGTTTTGACAAAAAATTAACATAGAATAACTTTTTCAAAATATTCTCCTTTTCTGAAAAATGCTTCTATTATAATAATATTTTGCCTGTATATAGCCCAGACCTCTATACAAGGGCTCAATTATGAGTTTTGAAAAATTCTCCTTATTTTCAGAGTTACAACCAATTGAAATAATTATCGGCGTTTTTTTCTTAAAATTTCCCCCCTCTTTTATTGTAAAACATAGAGAAACCCACTTCTATTTCAAAAATTCTAGTTGAGCCTCTGCACAGAAGTCTGAGCTATAGACAGGCAAAATATTATTATAATAGAAGCATTTTTCACAAAAGGAGAATATTTTGAAAATGGGTCATTCTATGTTCATTTTTTGTCAAAATATTGTACTTAAATAATTTTTTATTGTAATACTATTCTTAAAACAATTTTATATACATTTTCTAATCTAAGTGACGTTAACTATCATAAATATTATCCATTTACACACTTTTGCAAAATCACGGTTCCGAATGTAGTCGGATACCTTAAGGTTTTGGAAAATAATATTTTTCTTTGCACTTTTTTCCAAGTACCACATTGCCAACAAATTGTTCGATATCGTTCATTTTGTTATTCGTTTCACCATTGGAATGTTCGTCTAAATAACTACGTATACTTTTCATGACGTTTCTTATTTCGGATGACGTGGGAACAGGAGCTGCATTATTCATTTCATTTCCATCGTCAGAATATGTGCCAATGATATTTTTTGAGCTTTGAACAAACTCCAAAATGTCTTTGATTGTCATAATTGGGGCTGTGCACACATCATCATCCTCTACTGCAATGAATTCTTCCGATAACACGATAGGACAGAGAAAAAAATTTTCGTATTAAATGATTTTCATTTTGTGTTTAAAGAAAAAAAATGCATGAAAATACATAGTTTTTCGGAACTGTTGTATTATTTCGTGTTAACCAATATTTCGTCTTATGCGTTTTCGCTTTAAACGTATTTCACTGTATATTAAATCTACAGTGCATAACACAAATAAAATAAAATTTCCTTCTATGTTTGTTTTCATATCTGGATAGAATGATTAACTGTATAAGGAAATATTTATACAGAATCACAAAAGTATTTACTCAGAAGGGTATGTGTTTGGGTGGATTGCGGTTACATGGAGAAAAATATTATTACAAATCGAAATGCACCTATGCGGAAAAGATTTTCCATAGTATAGATATTTGAAGAAAAGTAATTTTAAAAAAATTAATTTCAAAATTTTTAATATTGCCACAAAAGGGTTGAATTTTTGAAAAAAAAATGGAGAAAGACTTAATTTTGGTTAGAGAACTTTAAACTTAAAATAATTATTTTTCTACACTATACACAACCAACTCTTTTTTACACGATTTTGAAATAACAGGGTGCACGAATCTAACAATTTTTTCACACAAATTTTTCATTCTAGCACGAATTCCCAAAAATATTTTAGGGTTCTTGCACTTAAGATGAGGATGGTGTGATCGAATTTATGACAGTTCATGATAATAGAGAAGTCGATACTGGCGAAATATCGAAGGTGAATTTCAGCTAATAACGGCTGATTTAATTCGAGAGGGCTTAAAATTTGCTACAAGAATGGAACAACATTTTCTTACTCATGATCCTGACATAGAATGTGAATTAAAATTTCAAAGTAATCACACACACACACATAGTTTTGTGTAGCAGGATATCGAAAATTATATTAGCAACTTGAGAAACAAAACAAAAAAACAAAGACCAATGACATACTTTGTAACAAAAAAACTGAGAGCGTTAATAACGAACGAAATTCTTTAGTTAAATCAAAAGCAGAACTGTGCTAGACATATCTGACACATCTACAGATGATAGCATTTTTTATCCAGTTCGTAAAAAACCTTCATGCTTGTTAGAATAGTTGTTAGTAGTTTTATTCCTAATTTCAATTTCAATTTTTATATGCTGTATATACTTATGGAATAAATTTTCAAAATATACACTAATTTTAATTTTTTGTAATAAAAAAATAATTTTATTTGCTTTAAAAATATGTAACGTGAATTTGATTATAACTTTGTTCACACGACTTTTGAGGAAAATATTTAGAGATTTTTCATCCCATACGATTTTTTTAAAATTGTGGAACATATCTCAAAATTCACCATACGTCGCATGTGTTTTTACCACGATTTTTTGCACAATTTCTAAAGAACGCATCTATTGTGTAAGAAAAAAGAGCTGTGTGTGTGTATAAATTCAAGAGTGATGATTACTGATTGGTGAGTATTGAGTAGTGAGTGATACAGTGTAACATTGTAACATGTCGCAGCCCAGCTCTTTTTCTTACCACCGTCGATCCATTTCGATAGTAAGCTTTTATTTTTTAAAACTCAATACTATTGAAGCTGTTAAATATACCTAATATGTTTTTTTGGTCTTCTCATCGCAATGAAGGTTAAAAAATACTAAAATGTTATACCATTTTAACAATAATTATTTCTACTTTTCCCTATAGAAAAAAAAACTGAAATTCCTAAGCTTCACATTCCCTTGCGTCAATACTTAACACAAAAACTAATTTTTCAATTCCTACTATTAGTTCACATTCTCCCTATATATATTGTTACGAATTTGTGTAAATATGGTAAATAATTTGTATTTGGTGTTTAATGCATTTATATTACTTATATTATATTTATTTCATGTTAAAATTGTACTATTCACAAGCAATGCCGCCCCTTACGTTATAATGGCGATTCAATGAGAACTTGGGAAATCTTGGCGGTAGATCCAAGTTGGCATCATTTTTGGCGACCAAGTGGGCGGCCCATTTGGCGTCATTGATGACCATGTTGTCGAGTTCGGAACCCTCTGGATTCTTCTAGAAAGTAGTGGATCTCTCCATTAACGTCACTCTCGATGACACGAGCGGTTATATTTCTGGAAGTTTCTGCCGCGCCTATAAATAGAAGTGACAGCCGCAACCAGTCTGTCTTATTTTAACTAGCGAATAGTGAGGATTGTTTTGACTAGCGATTAGCTCGGCTGTGTTTGTGAATGATCTTTTACAACGTGTATTTTTAAACATTGACAATTGTGTTTGAGTGCTTTTGAAGGTGTGAAGACCTTCGGAGATTTACTCTGTGAATATTACTGTTGAATCCTGTATTTAAAGGATTGGATTTTTTATAATAAATTCGCATCGCTCTTAAAGAACTGTTTATTTTCTTTGTGATTGTTTTGAATAAAATCCTCGTTCCCGGATCTACGTAACAATAACTATATATATTTATAGAGAAAGAGAGAAAGAGATAGATATACGTTGTTCCAATTTTCAATCGTTAATAAAATACTTTTTATTCAACCACTCAAGTTCAAATGCATTTTTTTAAACTTGTAGGGGATGACACTCGATGTTAATACAGTTTTTTCAAATATTAATTCATTAGTTGAACTAAATTAATGAAAAAATAGTAACAAACAAAATAATAGTCCAACAGCATATATAGACAGAAAAACTGTTCGTTGTGTCACTGTAGCGCAGTGAATAATAGCACATTGAACTTCGAATCCAAAGGTAGTGGATTCAAATCCTACTTGGGATGGCCTAATTTCTGAGAATGGGATTTATGATGAATAAATAGTAACAAACAAAAATAATAGTCCAACACCATAGATAGAAAGGAAAATCGCTTTCTATTTTTCCACTGAATATTGTGATTCAGCCATATGTATATACATATTTATATTAAATGTAATTATTTAATAAAAGGTAACTAAAATAAAAATTTTCTTTGTTGACCTGTGAAAGAACTGACTTAATTTTTTTTTATATTGTTTGTTTTAATTTTCCATTCATTCGTATATCAGAGATTATCTTTTCCGCATATGTAGGTTTTGAAATTCTAAAAAAAGATTTTCTATTCCCTCTAGTATATATATATATATATATATAGTTTTATTTTCTACAAACAAGAGATAACATCCAACAATCACATTCGAAAAACACATAGACAGTAGGAAAATCACACAATGAAGGACATATGTGCAACCGAGATTAAAAATTATAAAATGGATGCTGCAGTATTATAAACATTGCTGACTTAGGACAGCTAATATATAAAATAATTTATATAAAAGTAGGGTTGAACATGTTTTTTGGCCAGCCTACCTTCTCCTTTTATGTAAATAATACTGAGCAAAAACCTATTGAAAGTAATGGATAGGAATATCTAAATCCATTACAAGATAGAGGTAACTTACCTAAAAATTGCACTTGAAAATGCAGATCCCGCGCAAAATCTGAGTGCAATAAATAAGTTATTGCCAGATTCTGGACCCTAATGCAGATTTAAATCATATGAATGGCTGAAATGTAGCCCTTAACAAAAGTATAAAAAAGAATGGAAATAAAAATTAATAAGAGTTACAAATTATAGCATAACTTTAATAACACTAGAGTAAATATAAATAAAAAATAATAATAAGTAATTTTATCTAATATTAGAATATGGAGATAACTATAACTATGAGATATTTAAGTTTACAGTAATAAACTATTATCAATCTCAGAGTTTTTAATCCTTACTATTTCGAATAGCTTTATTCATATAACTATTAATAAAATTAATTGGGTATTTCTGATTTAAGCAATATTTAGTAAAATATTTATAGTTATTTATTATTTCTGATATATATATATATATATATATATATATATATATAAATATATATATATTCTTTTAGATTTAGACAAAGACATCAACTTTCAAAACAATCCGAATTCCATCAATTAGAGCAAAAGGCTCTCTTTTAAACCTTATCCGAGATAAAGAAAGAAAGTATTAAAGAAGAACTGCTCCGTTGAATTTCAAGAAGACTCAGTTTTCTATTCCAAGCCAGAATAGTAAGAAACGCGATCCCCTTTGCAATTACTCCTTCAATTTGATCCTTCGTCTCTGGTTTCTTAACTTTATCACCCTTCATCCAAGTCTAGAAGTAAAAATAATAATAATAATAAAAGAGAGACATTGAATGGCGAGCAGGGAGGCAGAACCAGAGAGGCAAAAAAAGGAAGATCTGTAGAGAAAGTAAAGGATACTTTTTGTGTGTGATGTGATGGGGTATGACTTCGATACTAGCTTCTTTTTTTATCATTTTGTTGCTTTTTTTAACATCTGTGTATACAGATTACGAAAAAAGTTATCTAGATTTTGTTGAGAATAGGAATTTTTGAAGTTATACTTCTTTTGGGGCGTTAGAGAAATAGAATGAGGGTAAATTTTTACGATGCGTGCGCACACCGTCATGGATGTGACGCAAACCAGTCACGGATGTGACGCACACCGTCACGGATGCGAAAACGCTTTGTCTAGAAATATACAGAACGGGATAGATCATTCCGCCTTCGAAATTTGCTTGAAAAATATTTCTGTTCTCTTCCCTGAAGAAGGAGACACCCGGGTTTGAACCGGAGACCTCTCGATCTGCAGTCGAATGCCGTACCATTGAGCTGCTATACACCAGCGTCGGCGAGCCTTTGCTTTGCGTTCCGTAGGAACGGATGCGAAAATATTTTGTCTAGAAATACACAGAACGGGATAGATCATTCCCTCCTTCGAAATTCTCAAAAAAATACTTGTTTTCACTTCCCTGAAGAAGGGGCACCCGGGTTTGAACCGGGGCCTCTCGATCTGCAGTCGAATGCTCTACCACTGAGCTATACCCCCATGTCAGCAAACCATTGCTTTGCGTTCCGTAGGAACGGATACGAAAATGCTTTGTCTAAAATATACAGAACGGGACAGATCATTCCCACCTTCCACTGTCTGCCGAACCCTCCCCTCCCCCCTGCTAGTGGTTCTATTGTCCCTGTGCGGGGGTGTTTAAAATTATTTAAATTGTGATTATCTCGGTTTTGGCTGGTCCGATTGACTGAAGAGGTTAGTATCGTTCAACTCTGCTCGTGAGCGCCTTTCATCCTTGACCCAGATTGCCCTGCTAAAGATTTTTAGAAATATTTTAATTTAGTTACGCTAAAGAAGTATTACTTCTTACGTGCGTACATAAGTACACACACATTTTTTGATTTATAGAATAATTGTTACCGTTTTTGGGATATCTCTTTGCCGATTTCGATAACTTTTCTTTGATTTTAAAAAAGGAATATGGAATATAACTTTTCAGCTTCGGTATTTGCTATACTGAAGGTGATATATGAAGAGAAGAAAGATCGTCAAACTAGTTGAATAATTGTCACAACTATGAGGGAAAATGTCGTAAATATTTATCCTGATGTTATCTAGTAAAAGTATATATTTACACGCCTTCAATGATTATATACATAAACTAATGCGCCTAGAGCAGGGGTGGCGAACCTTTTTGGATCAACGTGCCATTTTTTGTAAAGAAATGTTTAATGAGATACAGACGTGCCGTCAAATAATGTTGACGTGATTATTGGGAAGATGTAATAAAACTAAATACTAACAACCCAATACTTTTTATTTATTACAAAAAATACAATTTTTGCACAGTATAGTAATAAATGTTTTAGTAATACGTATAATTCAAATTAAAGTAACATTGGGTAACTTCTGTTGCTGTAGATTGTGGGTGACAAATTACTTATATTAGGATTGTAGGATGTTACTTTTAGTAGAATGAAAGCTGAATTGGGGTCATCTGCCACAAATGGTTTCGAAGCAATTATTTTTGCTGTGGTTCATTTTTTGACGAGGATTTCTGATTTGTCTCAAAATGCCGTTTTACAAACGATGTTCTGCATACCACTGTTCCAGGACATAAAACATTCGCCGCTTTGTCGTTTTTACTAATCATGCAATGTTTCTAGATTGAAATTTTCAAGTTTGAAATTTTCAGTTACACGTATTATATTGCACTTTTTGTTCTTTTGCTGAACTAGCTATGTTAAATAACAGACAAAAATCGTAAATATAACACAAATAAACTTTAAAATACAGTTGTGTCGACGAAATTGACGCTATGCTATGCGTAGACAAATTTTGGATCATATATATGAAATCTGTAGTCCAACACGTAACTATGTGGGAATAACTAAGAGACGATAACAAGCCGCCCTACGAATCACTCTCGTTTTGTTCTGTAATATTCATTGTGAACTTGTTATTTTGAAATAAATGCAAACCATTTTGATCACTGGTGTCCTAAAATAGCGTCGCGGGGGCCGTGCCACTGGTTTGCCATCCCTGGCCTTGAGTATAGATATAATTCCCTACTACTATTTTTTCTTTATTTATTATCTATTGCTGATCAGAATTAAAGAATTTTAAAATTTCCAACTAAAAAGGGGTACTTTAAAGAGCTATATACTCGTAAATTAAAGATTACCTGATTCAAGTTAATTATAGCGTAGATAAATAGAAGCGAATTCATAGGAGCATTAATAATTTAATGACCGACAATGATTCATTTTTGTAAGTGTTAATTGTAATTGTAAGTGTGTAATTTTTTAAGTGTTTTGTAAGTTGTTAATCAAACCTCAGTATTTTTTAAAATGGTTCTGGGAAAAAAAAGACAAAGACATAAAGCTATGCCACTAAACAACAGAGCTGTTAACAGAATAATAGACGAAATGAGTGAGGCTATTGAAATGCAACCTGTTGAAAATCTGGAAACAAGAAAATTTTCCGTACAATTAAATAAATTAATATTGAGACACAGTGAGCAACATATAACTTATATAAAATTTGTTGTTAAAAGTGATTTTGCAGGAAAAAAATTTTGTTCTGTAAATCATTTGAAAGTACTACTATTTCCAAAGATATTTATAATAAGCTAAAAATGCACTTCGATACCAAAATATATACCAATGAAAAAAAAACAACATCTTGTTCTGCAGATGGTGCTCCTAATATGATGGGAGAAAAAATGGTTGCTAAAATTGATGAAAGATAAGAATCCAAATATGCTTGTTGTACATTATGTCATTCATAAGGGAAAACTTGGTAGCTAAAAACATTTCACTTATTTTGAATGAAATACTTAATTTAGTTATAAAGTGTAAAGTAAGTACTAAAGCTAACGCCAAATGTGAAAGTCTGTTCAAGGTATTTTGTGAAGAATAGAATAAAGACCATGTGAGATTCATACTTTATAATGGAGTAAGATGGCTTTCGCCGGGTAAATGCTTAAAATGGTTTATGGAACTATTTGATTCTCTTAGTGAACTTTTAAGCAAAAAACTTCCAATGAAAAAGTTGTCAACGGTCGATGGAAAAGCATTTCGAAGTTATTTAACCCTTTATCTACCGCATTATGATTTACTGCAGTTTTTTCGCAATGTTTTTTTTTATCACTACAATGAAAATTGGGGGTATACATAAACAAAATATTTAACTTTTTGGGAAAATTTTCGTTAACAAATTAATTAATTAAAGATATTCAACTGTAAAATTAAATACCTACACTGTTCACTTAAAATAAATTGTCAAATCGTTTAATAAGGTCTTCATTAACATACAAAAATAAGACACTTAAATCTTGATATTAACTATTTTTCGGGGGCCCAAAAAGATAATCTTCGAATCCCTGAAAACCAATTTCTGCTATAAAACTATTCACCCTTCCCCCCTAAAATACCCCCTAAAACCCGTTGCAGTATCTTGAAGAATAGATTTCAAAAAAAATTCCTCCAAGTATCGTCGAATATTCGTAAAATTGGTTGTTCTATATAATTTTTAGGATTACTTATAAGTACCGTGGGAGATGGGGGGTTTGCTGATATCTTGAAA
>BMAV01009451.1:0-69217 GCA_019973955.1 Trichonephila inaurata madagascariensis
TTGGTTATTACTATACCTACTCATCACATGCACAGTTACCACTATTCACCTAGTTTGGTGAGTTTTTATACTTGAACTGTTGAATAGAGTAGAAGTTTAGAATAGAATAGAAATTTTTTAAATATGTTTTAATTTAAACGATAAAAAGATAAGACTTGATATTTTATAACAGTTATATTTTTGTAATGCACAATAAACTAATTTATCAGCCAAATAATGCACCTTATTTTTGGTTAATCCTTGGGGGGTAAAACCCAAACAAATGCGATGTTTGCCAACCCTCGGACACGAAAATATAATTCGCGAAAAAAAAATTTTTCCCAATTTTTTTTTTTCCCCCGTTAGAGGAATAAAAAACCCAAAGGGGAAAAAATTTGCGTTTTGGTTTTAATTTAAATTTTTTTTTAACTAATTGCGATTTGGGACCGGTGAATAAAATTTTCCAAATAGCCCCAAAAAAAAAACCCCATCAAAATTGGGTCCAGTCGCTCGGGGGTTTTTCCCCAGAAGTTTTTATATATGTTATATATATCTTTATAAAAAAACTTTTTTGTTTTAATATTATATATATAAAAAAGTGTTTTTTTCAATTTGCGAAACATAAGGTAAAATAAAAAGCGAAATATTACAGAGTTTTAAACTCCTGTTAGTAAATTTGATTTAAGCGAAGATTGTTTCAATAAAGTCTTAATTCCCCTTTCCCCCTTTAACCTTCATATTTTGTCTTGGAGATTCAATGATTCCGCACCGTCCCCAATAATGGACAATTATCTCAGTTGATTTGAACCTAAAAAAATTGATTTTCCACGCGTTGGAAAGATTTTTCCGGTATTTAGTTTTAAAAATTTCATGCATAATCTCTGTATAACTTCTACATTTTAAAATTCTTTTTTTTGTAATTAATTTGAAATTTTAAAAGTAAAATTCATTTTAGATTGTAAATTTTTATTTGTTTTATTCCATCTAATGCTCTTAGAGTAACTAGATGGAATTTAAAAAAAGCTAATTGCAAGTTTGCGAAAGCTATGCAATTTTGACAAATACTCTTTTTGGTAATTGTCTTTTAGACTTGAATAATGACAAACTCGGCAAATTTTTATTAACATTTTTTAATTTTTTTTTTTTCAAAAGAAATTTTTTAAATGGGAAAAAATTTTGGTGTAAATTGAACTTAAAGGGAAAAAAAAAAAGTTTTGCAAGAGATTGAGCGGGTTCTTTTGGCCTTCTTGAAGATTGTATTTTTTAAAGGAAAAAAAAAGCTTTTTGGGTTTTTTTAAAGAAACTTGCTTATTTTAACAAATTTTTTTGGTTTTTACTTCCCAAAGGAAGGGCCCAAAACTTTTAGGTTCCTTTTTTTGGGGGGCCCAAAAAAACGCAGCCGCAAACAAACCGAAGGTTTGGGGGAAAAAATTTTTACTTCTGACCTGGGTATACAAAGATTTTTTGAAATACTAGAAAGGTTAAAATTTCGACGAAAAAAAGGTCGGAAGAAAAAAATTTCCTCCGGGGAAAAGGGGCGTTTTTTTCTCCTTTTTTCGTGGGAATTCCGGGGCTCTTCAAAATTATCTAAAGGGGAAAAACGCTGATCCTGTGGTATTCTTTGGTTTTTTTGGGGAAAGGTTCCAAGGGTTTAAACAAACCTTTTGTTTTTTTTAAACAAGACTTAGGGTGGCCTTTTGAGTTATTGGGGAAAAGCTGATGACCTATCTTCCCAAAAAAAATCCCAAAACCAAAGTTTAGACCTATTTCTTTAACTAGTATTTTAAAATTTTCTGAAAAAAAAGTTGGTCAACTACGATTAAACCCCCGGGCTATTTTTGAGAAACAGGCACTTCAGACGGAGTTAAAAACTACCGAACAAATTGTTCGCCTGACTCAAAACCCAACGGCTTTCAAAAAAAAAACACAGCTGTTTTTGTTTTAAAGCGGCATTTGTATTAGAAAGATGTTGCTCAAACAGCTTTTTAAAACGAATGTTTCCGGCCCCTTTTAAAAGGATTAGGATTTTCTCTCAGCTCTTTTAAATATCAAATATGGCAACTCTGCCCGGTATAAAATAGACAAGTCCTTCCCAAAGGGGTCAGTTTTTAGCCCCCTTTTTTTAATATTTGATTAATGATCTTTTTTTAGTTTCATCGATAATGCAGTGCCTGAGATTAATTCCTTTCTATATGCTGATGATCTTTGTTGTACGGTTGTGTTCTGGGTAGCACCCAAATTGGAAAGTACCTGGAAAAGCGACTTTGGTGACTGGCAGGCGGTCGCTTGGAAAGTGACTTTAAGGTAAACACTGATAAGACAAGGTGGACTTCACCTTTAAGAGGCAGAAGGCTTCTAACAGTAGCTTGTTTACAATAACAATGTCACTATACTCAGGACCAGACCGGCTGGCTACCCACCTCGAAGTTTCACTGGATTCGCGGTAACTTTGAACTAAACATATTGCTGGGAAAAGTGGTCGAGAATGCTACAAGTGAGCTATCTTTGTTAAAAGAATTGCCGGTGTTAAGTGGGGATCATCTAAAGTGTTTTTGACTTCCCACTTTTACATCTTACTCCAGACGCTGTTGCGAGCTGGAACTGCTTTACTACGCTGCTCAAAGGTGGACATTGTTCAAAACAAGCACTTAGATTTACCACTGAGATTGCAGCCACCTCGACCCCTATTGCTTTATGCGACTGCTGGTTGTTTTCTAGTTTATCTGAAGGAGCGATATAATTGTGCCTCAAACTTTATAGCAGACGATTGATGAAAAATTTCTGAGCTGTATCCCAGCATTCCCAAACAAGACTAAAAAACTCAACATACTTTTTGGGTTAGAGACTACAAATGTTTTTACAGGCGATAAACTTCACTCTTGGTATGCTTTGGGTCATTTGAGTTAATAAGCCTTCGCAGTGAACGGATTTCAACCTCATAAGCATTTATTCCCTCCTGGCTGAGTTACGGTCTGCGGCTTTATTACTACGGTTCGCGCTGGATCGCCTGGGTCAGGATTGGTTGCGTATTGCTGATAAGCTCTGCCACAGCTTCGCTTTGGTAGGGCTGGAGCTGGTGCTTTCTCCAACTATTTAATCTTAAAGAACCTCTTAGTGTCCTGAGATCAGACAATTTTGGGCGTGCCGGTAGGACTTTACGCGTATTGCATGTGGTTTTGCGGGTGATTAGGGCTACTCCTGGCCAAAAATATTGTAATATTCAAATTCTCGAAGCGCAATTAAAGACCAGCCGTATCTGGCTACAATGCTAACGAGTTCGGTTTGTTGGCTTTATAATAACTCATTTCTTTGCACCGGAAGGAAGTTCGTTTAATGGATGCGTACTCGCGCGGCAAACTTTCTGTGCAACGCTTCGCGCTTCAATCCCACAGACGCATGGTAACGCTATACATTAATAATATACTGAATGCAATAATAATGCACTTTGATGCTAAAGCTACAATTAGCGTTCTTAATTATAAATACATAAATTAATAGCACATAAGTAATAGAATTTTGTATACGTTACGTTTAATAAAAAAAATAGGTAATGGGATAATTATTGTTATTTTTCATTTCTCTAATTTTAAATTGAACTTATTGCAAAATGTGAGGTGGCTGATTAAGGAGACAAGTATATAGATATCAGCTAAATATAGAAAAATGGAAGGGTTGGTTTAAATGTAATTATTCTTTATAGGGGCTGCTTTGCAAGACAAGCCCATGGAAGTCACAATGATACTTATTAAACTTGTTCTTAATTTAGTGATAATTAATTAGTTTTAAAATACTCTGTTACGCTGAACACACTGATACATTGAGAGCACTGCACCGGCTGAACTGCCCGCTCTTCTCACGGGTTTGTTTGTAGGACAATAGAACGTGGCGGTACGCTGGCAGGGTTGTGGGCGCTGGTGGCGACAATGTTTACAGGTATAAAATAATTTTGGGCGGTTGCTCGAATTATAATTATTTTAAGCGAATTGTAATTTTAAGCCTCACAGAATTAGCATTTATAATTGATGATGTTAAATAATGAACAATAATATAAAATTCCGATGAAGAATAATTGTATTATTTTTAATATTCGCGGGAGCTTTGATAATGTTTTGGCTGGGTGCGGGCGATACAGTCGGAGGTGGGGGTTGATGATCCTACAATCGCACTATATAATTAACTGTGCTTTAATGAAGAAATCGGTTTGGGGCGGTGTTTTAATTAAAGAGAAAGTAAAACGTACCTACTTTCAAGGACTTTTCAATTTTTTCTTTGGTAATAAATAAACAGTTTGTACACTGTTTCACTAAAAAAAATTATTAGTAAGAAACGTTTTTCGTTATGCTTTATATGTTTGAGAATACTCATAAAATATGTCTTGGCAAAATGGTAGCCTTCAAAGAGACTCTCCGTGACTTGCAAATATCATGCTGGTCAGGAGAAAAGGCGACAAGAGAAATGCGTACTGACTTCCTGAATGAAGCAAGCGCGCGGGGGTTCGCGCCTTCGCTGTTCACAACGCTAGAAGGTCAAACAAGTTATCCAGCAAAACTTTCCTGATTTACTGGCTATTGTGGTACCATTTCAAAATAGTGCCAGTGATGGTGCTTTATGTTCCCTAAATGTTTTCGATTCTGGGTCTGGGATTTGTTTTCTCTGAAAAGTAGTATGTTAAGTTTAAATAAAAACTGTAATAAAAAAATCTCTCTCTCTCATCATGGGATTACAGCAAATCAAACAGGGACATTTGGTTATAGGATCAAAGGTAATTAGGTAATTTTTATTTGCAGGGATGACTTAGTATATCTTTGTAAATTATATGAGTTTAAAAGTGCGACTTTTAATGCGCTGTAATGCAGAAAGTGTTGCGACAATTCATTCAGGATAAATTAATTACTTTTGCAATCTTTTTATTTTTCGATATCGGCACCTCGGCAGGTTGTAAACCCACAGTTTAAACTGCCTTGCGGCATTCATGGAAATTAACAAACCAACAAGCTGGACAAGGACGACGCGCATACGCATACCCACCTTCCGGTATACCTCTTGGGCTTTTGGGAACACTGGGCGGGTGCCATACGTGGACGACGTATTGACCGTGGAATTAACGTTGATGTGCGCTGGGGTACTTTACGCACGGCGTTCACTAAGGCGGGCTGGACGGGCGCGGGGCGGGTTTGGTGAACTATTAATATATTGCTACTGTTTATTGTGATGGCTGAAAAAGCTATACATTAATACCTTATATTTCATAAGTGGCCCAGATGCAACAAATTAAGTCTAGAACCGGACTTTCGACGGAATTCAAAATTTTTTTAATTATTGGAAAATTTTACTTTTTAATTTTTTTTTGATGTGCTGGCCCCCCTTTAATTTTCCCCCCCCCCTTTTTGGTTTTCCTTTGGGATTAGGGGAAATTAAAAAAAACGGGAAAAAACTTCCCTCACCCCCTTACCCCCAGCCCTTTGAAAGCCAAAGGATTTGGGAAAAATTTGCGGAAAAATTTCCCTTTTAAATGGGTTAAAAATTGGCTTTTGCCGAGGGCCAAAGTTTCATTTTCGATATGGGGACTTTTTTTGAATCCACCGGCAGTTTCCCCCACGTTAAAGGGCTGGCGGTTTTTCCCCCCAAACTGCCAAACGGCGGCATCTACCTTCCCCTTTTTTCTGTTTTTTAAAAAAACTGGGGTTCCCCCCCTTGAGCGAACTGTTAATTTGGGATGCGCGTTATTCCGAGGGTTTCGGGCAAAAAAAGTTTGGGGGACTATTAATATATTGCTACTATTTGTGTGATGGCTAAAAAAAGCTATACATTAATATAATTCATAAGTAAAATTTAACAAATTAAGTCAAAGAACCTTTTTTTTCCCAAAACTTAATAAAAACGGAATGTGTAAGTATAATTAGCATACAGTGTTTAAATACAGTAGAACCTGTTTTTTGGGCATTTTACGAGTTTTTTGTTTTTTTTGTGGATCTTTTTTTTTATGGGTTTGTTTAATGGCTTTGGCACCACTTTAATGTTTTCTGTCTATTTACCAGTGGCGTAACGGAGAATGTTAGGACCCCCCTATATCTGGTTATTGTGAGACCTTTAAAAGTTGACAGCACATAGCATACTTTGTCAAAAACCGTAGTATAAGCAATAACTCAAGAAACAAATATACATGGCTTACAATCGCACAAACCGGGTGTCGACTTTTGACTGAATGAGTAATAACTATGTACGATGATATATAGGCCTAAGCATATACATAGATGACAGTCATCACATTAGGTATTCAGCATATCGTCCAAAATTCCCAGTTTTTCAGAGAATACAACCGGAAATAGCATTGTACCGTTGAAATTATTTGAATCATGTGTTAAGGCTGAGTCTAGACTGAGACGAGACATCCATTGTGGTCGAAGGCCTGGGCCCATGCTCATGCTTTAAGACATCCTGATAACGTTACGATACAACAGAAAGATTGACTACGCTATGGATGAGTTTCAAATAATGTTCTATTTTCTAACATAAAACTAAATAATTTCTGCTTCATGCACTGTAATGTTAAAAATAGGTATATATTGATCTTTTCAGTATATTCATGATTTACAGCTGATAATTAAATATTTATTGATGTGCGAAAATAATTAAAACTGTGTGACTCAGTATCTTGCTTTTTTTTACTAAAAAAGTTTTATCTCCATTACAGTAGAACCTGTTTTTGTGCGATTTTTTATATGTGTGATCTTTTTTATGTGGTGTAGAATTTCAATGGCTTTGGCATCACTGTAATGTTTTAATTAAAACTGTGTGATTCAGTATCTTGCTTTTGACTAATGAAATTTTATCTCCAGAACAGTAGAACCTGTTTTTGTGCGGTCTTTTTTTTATGTGTCATCTTTTTTATGCGGTGTATGAATTTCAATGGCCTTGACACCACTGTAATGTTTTACTATTAAAACTATGTTGATTCCAATATCTTGCTTTTTTTATTGATAAATTTATTGCGAACAGGACCTGGGGTTTTTGTTCGGGTTTACTTTACGTCACTGAATGTAGCACTACGACGCTCTGTGCAAATTTTTTTATAGAGTTGATCCTTTTTTTCTCATTATATTTAAGGCTTTTGAACGCCACTTTTTAATGTCATTATGATCATTTACAGTGGTAACGATGGGACCCTCACCAACGAAAGACGTATTTCTTTGATAGTGGATAAAAAATGCGGATCAGCTTCAACAAATTGGAAAGCATTTTCTTCAAATAGCTACCATTAGAAACAGGTATAAAATTCAAATGGGCTTGTATGTTTATTTTTTACATTTAACGACAATGTGTGTGACCCCGACCATTCGTTACAAAAAACTTATTCTTTCTTTATTTGCCAAAAAAAATTGAAATTATACCTTTACGTGACGAAGCGATTTTGTGTTGTGTGAACTTTCATACAGATCTTTGGATTAGTAGATTATGAATTATGTAGGCAATTTGAAATTTAATCCGTGTTACAATGAGAAACTATAATACTTTTTAAAGTTATGGGAAATTAGTATTTATTTGTTTTGTACGTACTTTTACATAAATTTCGTAAATACTTGGCATATTTTATAAATGAGACTTTTCTTTTGCGGTCCCAATCCACCGCATAAAAAAAAATTCTGTAGTATTTCCACGAATTAATTTGTTATATGTAAAATTTATGAAATTTTTGAATATTTTTTTTGTGCGTTAATTTTTATGCGGTCCTTATCTACCGCACACAAACAGTTCAACTGTACACGCCAGAAAATTCTGATTTGTTTCTCGAAAACAACTGAAGCATATGAGAATTTAAGATTTGCAGGAAGCCCATTGCTCCTAAAATAAACATATAATCGAATTCAGTTAATGCATTTTTGTATTAGGATGTATAATTGCAATTCTTTTGGTTCCAGTTTCATTATCATGATTTCTTTGTTATTGAAATTTTTATTGACAAGTAATTCTAATGAGAATTTAGTGGCGGCTCTGTAGCAGAAAATGCAAATTAACGCGGAAATATGTGTAAATGTGTAAAAATTAACACAAAAGGGGATCACACACTTTTCTACGGTACAATAAATACGAGTTCTTTTGTTATTAAATGTACATAAAAGCTCTTTTTAAAATTTCATTGTACAAACTTTTATCATTCAATGCATGAAAATATAATACACGTGTTTCCTGCACCCATACACGTTTTTCTAGAGCATACATCTAGAGGATACATGCATGCATGCTATTTCCAGAACTTAATTTTTGATTAATTATTAGTTTATTATTCGTAGAATACTTCTTCATGTGCCTTGTTAAAGGTTGAGAATGAAAAGTTGGGTTTAGTCTTTCTCGCCTTACTCTGTATTTGTCAGATTGACAAAGCGTGCTTGTCGTTTTTCTGCTCGAATAAAAGTCATTCATGTGTAATCCTTCCTAAATTTTTATTACTAATTTTCTAAAAGCATTTGTTTTCATCATGAATTTAGAAACTTAATGAAAAAAAAATAGGGGGAGTATATATATATTTATTCTTATATTGTGAAAGAGATAGAGGTGCTATTTTTAAATAATTTGATGTTGCATCATTTAAAATTCACATTTTAATTAAAATGAAAATTCTTTTAAATTCTAGAGTATTGAGAAAGAATATTTATATACAGTTGGATCTCCTCTTTACGAACCTCTATTTTGTGAACTTTTTACTGGAACAGAGAACCTTCTACTATTTTTTTAGTAAATTAATCTCCAAACTCTGAAGGTCATTTTCTATTTAACGAACCATTTCTCTTGGGATTCGATTATTTTTCTCCTTATTTTTAAAATATTTCTGGACATTTTAAGTTATTTCCCCTTGCTAACACACTTTATAGTAATCAATGACCAATCATACCGAAAGCTATAAAATTACTTTAATTTTTTAAAGAAAAAAACTGAAACAAAATTAACATATTTTATCAATAATTAAATTTAAGGACGCATTTTGTAATGTGTGCTTAAAATTTCTGGTTACAAAATAATGTATGTTTAAAATTACTTGAAGGCTTAAAATTAGAGAAAAGGCATTAAAATTCAGTAATTTTAATATAAAATTATTTTTTAAAGTTGAAAATGCAATGTTTTCCTGGGCAGTATTTTTTTCTTGTTTTTCTTGCAGATTTATTTTTGATGGTAAGATACACTGGTGTTCAAAATTAAGAAAATTTTTAGATTTCGTCGATTATCTCTAGAACTAAGGGACAGATTTTAATGAAATTTGGTATGTATATCGGGCTGAAATAAATAAATAAATGAAAATAACCATTCAGCAGTTAAAATATACCCGAGTAATTATGCATAACACTCATCGAAGTCGGAATGTAGGAAACAGCAGTTGTAGAATATAACAACAACAAATTGGTTAATAGGACGTATAGCTCTCCCTCCCTTGAAATAAACAGGCCTCACATGTTTTGTTCCGGAAATAAGGAAATTTATGAGTTCCTGTGGCAATTAATCTCACTTGCTCAACAATTCTGTTTCCAGGTCTTGGATGGTTCTCGAAGGGACTTTGCTAGTTTCAGTTGCCCTTCCCAGATCGTCCCAGGCATGCTCTATACCAGGGGTAGTCAACCTTCTTTTCCGCCGGGCCACAAACATATGACAACTATTTCACGTAGGCCGCAACAAGAGGATTAATAGGGGAGGGGGCTATAAGGCAAAAAACATTTTAAATGTAGAAAATTGATCAAAATATTACAACTCTTTCATTTTTGCATTTTATAGACTATATTAAACTCCCTATTAAACTCTCACAAAAGCTCAGTTTTATGCATTTTTACCGTGTTATAGCGTAGTTTCGATTTCTCCTACTTTCTTTTGTTGACTACTGCGATGCAAACAAAGCTGTCAGTGTACTTTGATAATAAGATTTTTTTCTTTAGACAAAGCCCATTTGTTTTTATTTCAAACACTAATTTATCAAGTGCAGGGTGGCAGCAAAAAGATTTTACTGAATTCCTGACAGAAATCAGCATTATTTGTTTAAAATTAGTTCAAAACTACTTGTGCATTTTTCTTTCAAATTTATTCAGTTTTCTGATGTGTAGCATCTTTCCTCTCTGTTGCTGGTTTTTGTGGGAGTGATTTCATGAAAAGGGACGGATGGGTGTAACAGATGACGTAAGCGTGCGCTACTTGATTTGACCAATGAGAGTGCGTGGCTGTGTCTTTTCGCTACCCTCGCATTTGGGTCCGACTCTAGTAGCCATCAAGCACTGGAGCACTTGACTCTAAATCCATTAGTCACGATATTGGGGGACATAAGTGCGGCAGAATATTTATTTGAAAATGGACAAACAGTGATTTCGGTGGTCGTATACATTTCTTCGAATCAAACGGTTGAAAAAAATTAAAGATTTCCTGCATTTTGTACTTTTACCACATAACGAAGGTGGTTCCTGCTCTTTTAAAAAATTATCCTCCTTCCCCTGATTTTGAGTGGTGATTTTAACTTTAACTTCAGTTTCCCAAAAAGCTGAGGCGCTAAAAGGCTTTATGAATGATGAACTCAAGCTCGAAATGAACACAAATCAAAATGTTTCGACTTCTAACAGTGGTACTGTTATTGACGCTGTTTTTCAACGGTTTCTAAATACTTTGATATCACAAGTATATGTGTCATATTTTAGTTATCATAAGTCTATTGTCTCCGCTCTTCCCCCAAATCGAACAAAAATAATTATTTTTGATAAAATATTACATTATTCCTGTTGTTAATTAAATTCTACAATTTTCATTAAAGAAATAATTATTCGATAGAAAATTATTTCCAATCATACCAGATTTTTTTTCCATATTTTTTTCAGGAAAAAAGTTAAAATTGCGTATTTACCACGATAACATGTCAGATGTTACACATCACATGCGACTACTGTAAGACTCGTTTCTTTTATTTATTTATTTATTTTTTTTATTTTACTAAAATAAATAATTTTTTCAGACCAAAGTCCATTTTAGTTTTTAATGGTTGATAAAAGTAATAGGTAAGGATCTTATCACTGCCGAGAAATTTAAAAAAATGACTAAAAGTTATAATACTAAAAGGAAAAAGAGATTAACTGAGAAAATAATCGAATTTCTCTGTGCAAGGACCATGACCAGGCCACTCAGAAAAGCACGGTGGGCCACATGTGGCCCACGGGCAGCAAGTTGAGTATCGCTGCTTTATACTGATGAAGTCTTGAGATATAACTGGTAAATCCATTCAGAGAATTTCCTCACTTTCCAGAAATTCATCGATCAGATGAGCTCTATGTGCTTCGCGTTGTTATCCACAAGAATAAAATCAGGTCCAACTGCACCCGTTAAAAGGCAAACTTCGGACTTCAAGACCTCATCTCTATACCTCACAACACTCACAATGCCTTCTGCAAAGACATAGCTGTGTGTGCGGCCATCTAAAGTGATGCCTGCCGAAACTATCAAGCCTCCGTTATCGTAATGTTTGATTTCTCAGACATTGGAGAGCAGGTAGAATGTCCCTGGTTCTCTTCATATGAATGCACTACGAGAATCACTGATTAGTCTGAACCGACTCATCAATGCAGAGAATGGTGCTCCATTGATTGAAGTACGCGAAAATAT
This sequence comes from Trichonephila inaurata madagascariensis, assembly GCA_019973955.1. NCBI lineage: Eukaryota > Metazoa > Arthropoda > Arachnida > Araneae > Nephilidae > Trichonephila > Trichonephila inaurata. The sequence continues at coordinate 11,602 of BMAV01009451.1, forward strand.
ATAACAATTAACCCAGTTCAACAACCATTTCTTACGAATGGTTAAATTTGTATCAGTGGATTAAAATTAGAGGATGTACAAACTATTTGAAAGAGATATTTATAACATCAATTTAATAGTTTATTTGATTAAAAAAAATTTAAAACATCAACTGATGATAAAAAAAAAAGTATATATCTAAAAGTACACATTTTCCTAAATGTTTCTCTTATTCTGGTCACTATTTTGTATTCATAATTCTTAACTGATTTTGGAGTAGCTATGAAAAAACCGATATATGATCAATATAATATTTAAAAAGTAAAAAACATATGGTAATCGAACAGGTTTTGAAACTATATTTAGACTCTTAAAATTGATGTAAAAGATTTTGTAAAAGCATGATTTCTTGAATATGAGATAGTTTGAGTTAAGGTATCCGACTACGTTCGGAACCGTGATTTTAAAAAGGCGCATAAATGGGTAATTTTCGATATTTAGTGTCACTTAGATTAGAATACAAGCATAAAATTGTTTCAAGGACCTTTTTGGACAAAAATTTTATTTAAATACAATATTTTGGCAAAAAAATTTAAATTAGAATAATCTGTTTTTTAAAATGTTCTCCTTTTGTGGGAAAAAATTTTTCTATTGTAATAAAAATTTTCCCGTATAAATCTCAACATCGGTATAGAGGCTCAACTATGATTTTTTAAACATTTACATTATTTTCAAAAGGGTTTCAACCATTTTTAAATAATGATCGTCGTTTTCTTAAAATTTCTCCCCCCTGTTGTAGAAAAACTGGATAAACCCCTTCTAAGTTATATATTTCAAAAATTCTAGTTGAGGCCTCTGTACAGAAGTCTGAGGGTTTGACAGGCGAAAAAAATTTTATAATAAAACATTTTCAAAAGGAAAATTTGAAAAAAGGGGGTTTTATGTTCATTTTTTAAAAAACCCAAAAAATTTCTTTATTTTTAAAACTATTCTTAAAACTTTTTTATCATTTTCTAATCTAAGTGACACTAAATATCATAAATATTATCCATTTATACGCTTTTGGGAAAAATCACGGTTCCCAAAATAGTCGGAAAACTAAAAATAAATTTTAAAAAAAGGAACGTGTTTGAGAGAGTGAGTTGAGTTACAAACGGTAACATTTTACAGCATTAGCTACACTTTTTATAAATATAGCCAAACAGTATGAAGATTTTGAAATGTTTATTATTACTGTTTTGTAGAATTTTAGGCCATAGACATATTATTTTAAATCATAAATAAGTATAAATATTCCTATTATGAACATTTATAACATTCTATGACAATTTTTTAGCTTTTAGTAGCATTTTTGAAGATAGTCAAAATATTTAAAAACATTTTTTTGAAGTAATGACACGTGACAATCCTTTGAGATTTTTTATGGAAAAACTTCGAAGATTTATGTGCTACATTTCTCATTAAGTTTCGTAGCAGCAATATTCTCATAAAATTAACCATCCTAAATTTCTTTTCAAAGTTACAAACATGAATTTTTTTTATTGCAAGTAATTTTTTGTTTGTTTTTACATCAAAGAAAAAGATTTATACACAAAAGATGTAATGATCTAAGCAGTATGTTTTTTGAAGAAAATTGGTGTACGGAACTTGGGTATGAACACGACTATATATATATATATAATGATGGATAATTTGCTATATAACTGTACAGTTTAAAATATAATACACGTTTAAGGCTATGTGGTACTCTAAACAACGTGAGTGGTAATGTAAATAAGCTTGGAACGTATCTACAAGTCTTAAATGTTGCTTTAATTTGCACTGTGAAAATTTTTAAATAATGTAGATCTAGCTTATATGTCATAATTTACTTTGATCTCGTATAAAATCTACAAGATCCATCGTTTAACCCTTTTATCTGACGATATTTAGCAGTAAAACGTTTTATTACACTCTTCCAGGGAACATAACAGCATAGGTTCTAGGAAGGGGACTAGTTTTAAAACGGAAGGTGCGTTTCCAGTTGATATTTTGATCATTTTGATCAAATTGCGAAGATTGTCATTTTTGTTCCGAAAAAGTATTTAATGTCAAAAGGTAAGTGTCTTATTCTTTTGCATGTTAGTTTTGATCTACAAATCTTAGTATGATCTTAGAAAACGATTTGACTATTTATTATAGGTGAACAATGTATATAATTAATTTTACATTTGAATAACTTTGCGGTACTTATAAGTAACGACAGCCCATTGCTGTTAGAGCAAATTGTTTTTCGTCCGTGTAGCTTATTGTTGTTTTCTTTTGTTGTGTTGTAGCGGCATCACTATAATGCAATAGAGTTATGCCTTTTTTTTTAGCATTTCTTTTTGCTTAAATTATTTATTTTGCTTTTTTGTTCTTTTATTTGAACGTTTTCAAAAAGTCTTGAACTTTGAATCTGAGTTTATTTTCTACCACACAATTAAATTAAATATTTATAATTTATTCAAAAATTAGCAGCATTTTAATTTCCTTAATTGTAACTAAGATTTTATATAAATTTAGGAAGTTTTCAAAGGGCTGTTATTATTATTATTAATGTCATTTGGATAAAAGCGTGAGATGCTCAATATTAATTGTTCTAATTTCTTATTAGTTCTATTCAAAAACGTTGAGTTAGTGTAAAAATGTAGTACAAAGTACTCTACGCTTTTACCACAATGACATAATTTAATCATTTTATTCTTCTATTAAGAATTATTTTTTCACTTTTTAATTCGATTACCTATGAAAGCGTGTTTTTAGTTGTTTTTTAAACTATAATTTATTTTTCATTTTTTTAGTTCGATCTACAATGAAAGCCTGTTTTTTTTTAGTTTTTAAAACTATCATTTATTCATTGTTGAACTTATCCTTGAGTTTGATATTTGGAGTCAGATTTATGTGGCTGCTGGAATTATTTTTGCTCTTCAACGGATATTAATTAATGGGTCTGAAGGGTATTTATTCTCTTTGTTTACGGGGCCTCAGATGAGTCCCATATAGTTATATTTCAAAGATTCCGTCTCCATAGATACAGGACTAACTAATAAAAGTGTGTAAAGAAGAAATATTAAATGCCAATCGTATTATCACCTTTTAAGCATATTGCTCTAATGTTAATTCGATCATCACTTCTACACATATTGCTTTATAAAAATAAAAAATCTTTAGCAGTTAGAACATCAATTATTTTTATTCACATGCATGAGTCTTGTTTTTCCTTTCTCACATAAAGAATACTCTTTTGTTTGTTTTATTTGTATTAATAATAACAAGCGTTTTCATTTTTAGGCTTGCACCTTTTTAAGGGGTAGGGTCTTTTAGCCGCCATTTCTGGAATTAGTCGCGAAATTTGGAAATGATGCATGGAATTAGTCACCAAACCTGAAAATGGTTTATGCAATTAGTCGCTAAATCTGGAAACGATATAATGAATTAGTCGCTAAATTTAGAAATCCTTAAAATCGTTATTTTTGACGATCCTGATTAGAACATTGGAACAAAATTTTGAAATTATTGTATTGTCATCGGTCCTTAACAAGTGTGCAAAATTTCGAATTAATCTGACCTTTTAAAGTGGGTAAAAATCGAGTCCAATGATTCCATTACATACAAGTGAAACTTAAAAGCGTGTTAAAAAGAAGCCCAGTCTTCAAGAGGCTTCGAGCTTATTACAAAACCTACCATCGGAAAGCAGGGATGCACTAACCGATAATTTTTCAGATGAAAACGTTCCAGCAAATTATCTACCGGAACTTTCATTAAATTTTTAAGATGATCATCAAGAGACTGAACAAGACTCAAGATGCAGTAATTCATGCTAAAAAAATACAGTATTTCCTACCCCAGGATGCAGTTCTTTCAAAATCATTCAGTTTAAACCTCACTCAAAATGCACAACGCATAATGAATTTTTGGCTATTAATGAAAAGAAAAACAAATTAAGTTTACGGGTAAAACCTACTTTTATGTGTAAAAAAGTAAGTAAATTTTTAAAATTTCATAATTTTCAATAATATATATTTTGTGCTGTAAAACACTAGTATTCTCTGGTTATTTGTACTTTTTAAGAGTTAAAAAACTCCGTTAAAAAGCCATTCGGTCTTTTTGTATTAGGAGAGCATTTCAGACCTTTGTGTACTGACGAATCTTTAAAGTACCAATTTAATTAATTAGCTTTAACTGATTAAATTTACCAAAGTTGAGTATTATATATGTATATATATATATATATGTTAAGTATTGTAGTAGCATTGGCCGGTGTTGGTCTGTTGTCATATCTGGTTTATTGATAATATCTTCTCAGAACAACTTTTCATTCTTTATTATGAACTTTCGACGATTACCAAGCAAAGCAGACAACGACAAGCAGCAGCGGCATGTTGGAGGACACAAAGACAAAGATCTGCAGTAATTTACATTCTTACATGATGAAGGCAAGCAGACAAAGAGGGCGATTACACAAGATTTTTGCTTTTAAATCGGTAGTGGTTATTGAGTAATAGTAGTTCTGATTTCGGACTAGCCGATTACGATTAAGATTACAATGTTATTTTTAAACCTAAGAATTAAAATTTGTTTAAATATTAATACAAAAGTTAACAAAAAAGGGTACTAGAGGGAAATTATATATATATATATATATATATATATATATATATATATATATAGAGAGAGAGAGAGAGAGAGAGAGAGAGAGAGAGAGGAGAGGGGAGATATCCTTTAATTTCAGTGTTGCAATTCAAAAAAAAAAAAAATTAGATAAAAAAAATTGTTGTAAATGCGGTAGAGAAAGGGATGAACTCTTACAGATGTACCGCAATCTTTTTCAAAGTACATTATACATTATTGTTTAATGTCATTTGCTCTTCATGTTCGCGCAATTCAGTGATTTGTTATTACATCTCGCAATTTTTACGATGTTTTTTTCAATAAAAATTTAAAATTTTGAGGGATAGTTTTTGTTTCTGAATTACCGCATTTATTCGAATCGAAGCCACCAATTTTTTTCTCGATGTTAATGCTATTGAAAATTGAGTATGGCTAAGAATTTGTTGGATGAGAGAAATAGAACATGGGATTGACGTTTAGAGTAATTACTGATCCATGTATGTAGTAAAGAATTTTAAACACTGGTCAAATAAATTAATTAATCTCTTCTTGTTAGTTCTCATTAATTTTTATTTTTTAATTTCGTAACTTTTCACTCGTGTTTGTACTTTTCTTTCATATGTGTATATTGATATCCATTCCTAAGTAGAATGGTTATTTTTTATGTATTTAATAGTATTTTGATGAAATTCTTATGCTATGTTACTTCTATTTTACATTATTATTATTAAATTTCTTTTTAAATTTAATTTCGAAATATGAAATTTCAGGTTTTTGTTTTCTAATTGTTCAATTGAATTATATATGTTAATACATTAAAAGAAGAGCCTATATTACTTTATCTGTAATATTTTAGCAGATTTAAAATGCGCATATATATACAACAGGGTTTAACTAATAAAAAATCAAAAAAATCACCCAATACTAAAATACAAATACTAAAGAGCAAAGAATTCCTAAAATTTAAAATTTAGAAATTGTGGACACTGACAACTGTAAGTTCTGAAAAATGCCAGGACTCAAATAAATTGAAATAATTAAATAGCATCGATCCTAAATACCTAAATCACCAAAACTTCACCCTATAGCTTTTGAGTAAGATCTCAATAAAAAAATGGTATAAAAATCAAGTCTAGTAAAAGCACACTAATAAATGTCTACGTATATCGAAAAGATCTAAATCATTAAAACGATCATGTCAAAACTCTCAATCACGTCACAATAAATTCAAACCCTAATAGTAACTTGATTGCATATAATTTTATTGGCAATGGCAAATGTTATAATCTACTCGGGTGTTCAAAATTAAGAAAATTTTCAGGTTAAGGCGATTACCTTTAGGGCTACCGGACAGATATTAATGAACTGTGGTATATGTATAGGGTAGAAATAATGTAAATGAATTACAATACAACAGTTATAATACGTGGCCGCGGTAGCCGAGTGGTATAGAGATCGGATCGTGGCTTGCCTTGTCACGAGTTCGAGCCCAGTACCACTAAAGACCCGCCGTGTAGGGCAGCGATGCACGTTAAATCTGTCGAGAGCTGAAACGTCCTCCCGTTGGGTGTGGGGTGGTAGTAAGGAGAGGGGTGCTAGCTCAGGTGTCGTCCACGTCACTTGACCATGGTTCAAAATTACGTGGTCCGTCGCCAAAAGCCCTCGTGTAGCTGAACAGTGCGACGTTAATATTCAATCAATCAATAAAACAACAATTATAATACACTCATGACTGTGCGTAACACTCATCAGAGTTGAAGGTATGAAGCAGCAGTTGGAAATAGAACAAAAAATTGGTTAAGGGTTCTTCTGTAAGAGATATGGTTAACTTTTACAGATCTATAGGCCTCTCACCGTGATTTTACACCGGAAATAAGGGAATACATGTGCTCCTAAGGCAATTAACTCGTTTAGAAACTAAGTTTTCAGGCCTTGGATGGTTTTTTTGGAGAGGGAATGCGAATTGCAATTGTCCTCTCCAGAGCGTCCCAGGCATGCTTTATAGGGGTGAGTTTTGGAGATCTGACTGGCCAATCCGTTCGAGGAATATCCTCACTTCTAAGAAATTCATTGACCAGGTGAAATCTATGTGGCTTCAAGTTGTAATATATTAAAATAAAATCAGGACCAACTACACTCGTGAAAAGACGAGCATAGGGCTCCAAAATTTCATCTCTATGCCTCTGAGCATTAACACAGCTTATTATAAAGTTATAGTAAAGTTTAAAGTTGTTTTAAAGTTATTTAAAGGTTCGTAGTCTAGTAACATATCCACAAAACAAAAGTGATCGTCTCTGTCCGGAGGCTGTTACTGGCTTATTTAGATACCTCAACACTATTCTGTCACCAGTGAGTCGGAGGATAGGGTGAACGATTTTTTTTTGTTACAGAGAGAGTGTTTCTTTTTTTATATTTATTTTTATTGTTTCTTTCTTATTATTATTCATTTGTAATATTAACTTATTTTACTTTTCTTGTTTGTGGTAGATGATGCCACGACAGTGTTCAGAAAGTTGCGTTTTCTTAATTCATTCAAGGTCACCAATGTGGGGCTTAGAACTTGCGACCTTCGGGTTCGTAGCCTAGAAACATATCCACTAGACAAAAGTGATCACCTCTGTCCGGAGGCTAATACTGGCTTATTTAGATACCGCTACAAAGGCAAGAATCACTGGTTAGGCTTAACCGGGACTCATCAATGAAGAGAAAGGTTGCCCATTGGTCCATCCTCTAATCTATATGATCTCTGCACCATTTTAAGTGGAACCTCCTTTTCTCAAAACTGAGAGGGACACAAACAACAGGCCACCTTATAAAAAACCTTCTCATGAAGTCTTTGGAAAACAGTCATCTTTAAAATTTGGGTTCCTTTGGCCACACATGAAACTCACGAGAGAGCTCAGAAGCTGCCGCATCTTTTCTACAGCTTCTCAGTAGCAGCTATATTGGAGAAATGGCGGTTTTCTCTGACCGTCGTGGCTCTTGTATGGCTTTTAGGAGGCGTTCTTTCGACGGATTCAGTATCCTTGAACTGTTTCCTTAAATTGAATTCTCTACCAATCTGGATTTGAGACTGTCTTGCTTCTAGCCTACCCGCAATTTTTCACCTCATTCCATCTTTTAAACATTGTTGGTTACTCACTTTCATTATTTAAATTTTAATTTAAGGTATCCGACTACGTTCGGAACCGTAATTTTGTAAAAACGTGTAAATGGATAATATTTATGATATTTAGTGTCACTTAGATTAGAATACTATAAAATGTTTTAAGGACATTATGACAAAAAATTATTTAAATACAATATTTTGGCAAAAAATTAACTTAGAATAACCTTTTTTCCAAATGTTCTCCTTTTGTAAAAAATGCTTCTATTGTATTAATATTTTACCTGTATTCAGCTCAGACCTCTGTACAAAGGCTCAACTGGAATTTTTGAAATGCATAACTCGGAAGTCGGTTTATCCATGTTTTACGAAAACAGAAGGGAGAAATTTTAAGAAAATATGCCGATCATTATTTCAAATGGTCGTAACTCAGAAAATAATGGGAATTTTTCAAAAATCATAGCTGAGCCTCTGTACAGAGGTCTGAGCTATATACAGGCAAAATATTAATACATGAGAAGCACTTTTTACAAAAGGAGAACATTTGGAAAAAAGGTTATTCTAAGTTAATTTTTTGTCAAATTATTGTATTTAAATAATTTTTTTATCATAATGTGTCTTTAAAACAATTTTATACATGTATTCTAATCTAAGTGACATTAAATATCATGAAAATAATCCATTTATGCGCTTTTTTAAAATCATGGTTCCGAACGTAGTCGGATACCTTAACCAATTACTGCAAGAAAAAAAACACTAAGAAATTGGGTGAGGTGTGCTGGTGAACGAAATGCAAATTTTGGCACTCGAGCTTATAAATCCTGTTATTCGTCTAGCTCTGATACCCCACAAATATGCGTTTGCGCATTCGACACACAAGATGTGCATTTTTGTTTTGAGGCAGCACTTTTACATTTCGTTCAAATCTTTTACTGAAATCTTTTCATTCTCTCAATTTTGAACACCATTGTATATGTGTATAATACGGTGCATTTCGAAAAGCACAATTTATGTGTAAGTTAAACATACAGTCGACTCTCGATAATTCGAGGTTGGAGGGACCAATGGAAGACTTCGAATTATTAAGCGGGTAGAAAAAAAACTCCCAAAATACACCAAGAGAAATTTTTTCTAACGCATTTAAATTTGGAACTTTTAATTTAAAATTTAGAATCTAAAACTAACAAAAGGCGTATTCACAGTTACACACTCTCTCTCAGCTACGGGGTATACTTAATAGTATCGACGTTGGGTAGGTTCCTATTGTCTAATCAGTCCACTAAAATAGTTGACTAATTTTTTATTGCTCTCCTCCTTCCCTACTCTCCGTTCCCTTTCCACTCAGTCTTTCTTAACCTCTCGAACAGGACTCTTCCATGCCCCTCTAAATCTCTTCCATTCTTCATTGGAAAAAAATGATTTCGCACCCGGTTCCCTCAGACACTGCCCCCAACATCATTGGTTCTTCAAGGCATGGTCTGCAGTTAATTAAAACAAAAAAAATCATAATTTCTTTTGTATTTTCTTAAAATTTAGTATTATTATAGCTTTTATGTATTTAATGTTATCATTATTATAGTATTTAATTTTAACAACAAAATCTACAAATGTATACATATTTGTAGTATAATAAATCATTTAAAATTTTAAAAATCTCTGCATTTTTCTCATCAAAATAAAAAGTGAAAATAAAACAAACCACAGATTTCATATGCTCACTTCTTTATTGTATACAATAAAAATGTGTCTTACATAGAACATGAATCCAGGAATTACTTCATTGTATTCCGTTTTAGTTTTAACTACATCTATTTCCAAATTCTACACACTTTCCCATTAATGGCATTGCACAAATCTGAAAATAAAATAAAAATACATTGTAAAAATTTAACAAAAAGTTTTTTTTTCTAATGGACAGCGGATTGGTGTTTTACTATTGCAGACCTTGTACATTAACCGGAAGTTGGTATTTCTTTTTAGTGCGGCACCATACAGGCGAATACTAATCACCGCAGGTAATTTTGATGTCCAGTTTCCTCCATAGAGGAAGGCACCTGAACTTTGACGATTTAGCAAAAAGTAAGAGTCAAGAAATGTTTAAGCAATTTTACGACTCTTGCGTTATGTTAAGATAAATATTGAAGAACTAACTACTTGATGAAAATTTTTTTATATAAAGACCGTTTCAAGTAATATGCTAAAGCTAAAAAAATATTAAAGAACAATAAAAAAATATAAACACATTGCTCGGACATCTTTTTCCGTGTTTAAAATATGCTTGTTTTCATCAAACAATTTCTTTTTTCAATTGAGAAGTATTCAAACTGGATGTAATACCAATCACGAGTACATATGTTTTCAACAGTGATACTTTTGAAAGTAGATTTAAAGACTTTTACATGAACACGTTCAAATAATAAAATATAATAAAGATACCTTTTTTCATATGTGAGTACAAACGATGCCATATTGTTTCACTGTCAGATAAATGATAATTACAAAGATGTGATAGATTACTAATTACTTTTAACAACCATATATGTGTATGCACAAATAAAAGTATAATTCATTTATAATCTAAGTTTAAGTTATATGAGTAAAAAATGTTAGGTATATACATGCATACCTCCATACGAACACGTGTATTTACACTGACGTGCCACTGAATTAGAGATAGCAAGGGCTATGCAAATTGTGTAGCGCTGCGCATCATTTATGCGCAAGTGAGGGGCTGTGGTTACTGCATATATAACGTATTCTGCGGTTGTTCTGAATTAGTTGTTGGAATTGATGGTATGGGTAAACTGCCTAATTAAGATGCCCTCGACAAATGCCTTTAAATGCCTACGCGGACAAATCGTAGGTGCACGACACATGGGCCATTCAGTTTCCGAATTCGTGAGACAGTTAGGATTTTCAAGATCGACAGTGGCAAGAGTATACCAAGAATACATGGACGGTGAACAAAAAAACTAGCGATCGAGTAAACTGTAAACGACAATTAGCCTTGACAGTGAGTGGTGAGAGACGTTTCAGTATTATTGTACGTAGCCAGCGAAGACAAACATCAGCTCAAATTACCACCCAGGTAAATTATGGTACCAGCGTACAGTCAGTAAACGGACTGTGCAACGCTTGCTTTACCGTATGGGTTTTGGGGAGCCGGATCTTAGAGAGTCCTTTAATACCGTTTTCCCACGAATTGAGCGGAGCGAGAGCGGGAGATTGGAGGTGGGGATGCAAACGAGAGATGGAGTGATGACCCCTTTTCCGACAATTTAACACCACAGAGGTAAAAATTTGACATAAAGCTCATGAAGCCAGGGACCCCGCCCCGTTGAAACGGGCGGATGGGATCAACGGTCTGAGGTTTTTTGGGTCATATTTGGGATCTTGGTTTTGTCCCCAAACGCTCAATGTTTTCGAAGAGTTTCGGGGATCACCCCATAGGCCGTTGCCAAGTTTTCCCAAAAGCCGAACCCACAAATCCGTGGTTATTCCCATTGATGAGTATTCCTTTGACTTTTTCGCAAATTCCATAGAACCCCCAGATTTAAGCCTTTGGGGGAGTTTTGGGGGGGTAAGACATCACGCAGCGCCAACGAACCTTAGTGAATTTGAACCGCAACCAAAATTTTCAAAGCTTTCCCAGGGAACGTTTTCAGAAACTTGTTAATCTCCCCTCGTCGTGTGGAGCCGTTATAAAGGCCCAAGGAGGCCCAACTGTTACTGGTAGGTATCCCAAATTCTTGGCACTTCAATGTATACATAGAAGATCTATAAAAGTTAAAACCCAAAAATGAAAAAGCAAAATAGAAATGTAAGATATTATACAGGGTGTCCTAAACCCCTACTTCCTAGACCCCTTCTTGAAGAAAAAGAAAAGAACTCTACCTATATGATCCATCGTTTACGAGAAAAATACAAAAAATAAAATATGTCACATATGGAAAAAAACACTGTATTAGAAATCTTCATATAAAAAAGATATTCAAAGTGTCGCCTTAAATTTTAAGGAGGTTTTTTTCGTGAGGAATGGAGAGGCACGTTTCAAATCTTGACCAGTACAAAAGAAGCGATGGAAATTTGTCCGGGGGTTCCAACCTTTTTTCCCCTTATAGGCCATATATTAAGGTATTTCAGGGGCCCCATATATGGAAAATTTTACGTCCACAATTTAGTATAATAAAACACTATAAGACTAAAGCAGCGGGGGAAAAAAAATTACAAAATATCTAAATTTCCCAAATTTTTGTTTTTTTAATATTTTACACGTGACGGGTTCACGGTTTTTTCTTAACATGCCCTTTGGGGTTGGGGGGGCCAGAAAAGGAAACCCCTTTTTCCAAACCCAAAAACCCAAGAAGGAAGGGGAAAGGGAAAGATACAAATTAAAAAAAGTTTTTAAATATCGTTGAGAAAGGATTTAGGAATATTAGAAGTTCGTGATTTATTGTAAAAGCCAACTTTTTCCCGGGGACTAGACCCATTATTTGGCCTACACACCCGTAAATCCCAATTTCCTTGATTAGGTAGACGCTGGGTGGACAATTTATTAGATTCTATAGTACAAATTTTTAGGGGAGTTGTTATTATAGAGGTGGGGGTTGTTATTTCGGGTTTTAAATTTTTTTGGTCATCGTCGTTTCTTCACATATATTTTTTTCAACGGACGATTTTTAAAAGATTTTAATTTCCCAAATTAAGTTTATGACAGCCTTAGTTCTTCATTTATTCCTACACCTCATTTGACGGAGAAGGCACCCAGGGGCAACTTCAAACCCTTTTTATCAAAACCACAAAAATATTTACTTTATATTTTTATGATTTAAGGGGTAGTTTGATTTTTTCATTCATGACTAAACTTTTTTACCTACTATCTCATTTTTTCCTTTCCAAACCAATATTAAAAGTTTGCCCGATTTCCCAGTGGGACAAAAAGTCTTATTTTTTACGGGCATAAGACCCCCTCCATGCCATATAAAGAATTTTCCCCCTGAATTTTCCCGAACGGGCTTCAACATTTTACTGTCTTGAGCTGATTAAGATATCCATAAGTCCGTTTTAGTTTGGGGATTTCGTTAAATTTCAAAGGTTGGTGTATTGGGTTTATATATACATAAAAACCCAATTTGGGAAACTGATGAAAATTGAAAATTGATTTCTTCGGGATAAATTTTAAAGTTGAGTAATTGTTTTTAAATAAATTTTTTTAGTGCTAGGGCCTAACGAACCCCTAAAAAAGGCCGGGTTAATCATTTGAGCAGTTTGTTTGGGGAAATCACCACTGCTCAATCAAACCCCGTTTCCCCCTTTGGGAAAAAAAAATGGGGAGATCGGGGCAATAGGGGGCTATAAAACAGGAGAAAACCCAAGTCCACCCAGAACGCGGAAGGCCATTTCAGCCAATAACGTACAGAAGAACAGAAATGCGCCGGAGCCTAATCACGAACCATAATGCATCATCATTCATTGATCATCATTTTTTTACCAAAAAATATGGACAAGAACACTTCTTAAGGATTTTAAAACCCCAAAAAAAGAGGAAAAAGGTTTGTAGAGTTTGACCCATATTTTGTCACCTTTTAAGATTTAAATATAAAATAGTCTTATAAGCACAATAGTAAATTCTTAGCTTTAAGAACCAAGATTGTTGAGTTAAACATTGTTAAAAGCCAGAAAAACTTCCTGTATGAATGCAAGAACAATAAAATAAAGTAAGAATATAAGGTTCTATTATTACTAAATATACTAATCATAACTATAGAGAAAAAATAAAGACAAAACGTAAATTTCCCAAAAACCCAAAAAAATAAAATGAAAAAAATTTTAAAAGAGGGTAAATAAGGTTTTTAAAAAATATAAACTTTTGGGACAAACCAGCGCAACAACACGTCATGATCTCAAATTTATAAATTAATAAAATCAATAAAAATTACATCTTAAAATCCTTGAAAAAAAAAAAAAAAAAAAAAGAATCAATAATAAATTTTCGGTTGGTAAGGATTGAGGAAAAGTTTAAAACAATGCTAAGAGAAATTAAAATTTATTTAAAACGGTTAATCAGTGGAGTTGTCTTGTAATTATGAAAAAAAAATGCCAAAAGTTTAAAGCATTTTTTCCCACGAAAAATAAAAAAAATGAAAACCCCAAAGATGAAGAATTTTTCTACCAAAAACATGCAGTAAATAGAAATTAAAAAATTTATGCGTAAAAAAAATAGTCGAGCAAAACATAACAAAAAAAAATATTAAAATTTTTTGTATCATTAATCAACTTATTGTTACGATATAAATGATTGAGGCAACCTTTTTATAAATAGAAATAGAAATGTTTGAAACGGGGATTAACGATACATCATATATATATTCAAGTCACAAATCAGTTTTTAAAAATATAAGTTATAAAAATATTACTTAAATTTTTGAATAGCTAAAACAGCATTTAATTTTCAAAAGATCGATTGGTATTTTTTTCTTAAAGAAGAAGTTTTTTAAAAGCAAAAATTTAAATAAAAAAAAAAACCATATTATTAAAACTTTTTTCCTTTTTTCTGGTTTTTAAATGCCTTTGATCTAAGGGATTAGTTTTAACCTTGTATTAAAAAAAAATTTTACAGTTTTATATAATTTTTAAAATTAAAAATAATATAAAAAATAATGCAAAAAAATAAAAAAAAGTCAAAATGGACCGAACCACTTCATGAAAGGATTTTTTAAAAAGCTTTTAAAAATTTATAGGAATAAAAAAAAATTTTATGCAACAAAATATAAATTTTAGCTTTTAATTTAAGCAAAAATTTTGAAAGTGAAAAAGGTAGGGCTTTCGTTTAAAGATTCTTTTTTTAAATAATTAAAACAAAACTAAGAAAGTAAGTTTACCCCCAGATTCTACAAAAAACACTTGTAAAAAAATTGGAAAAAAACTGGAACCGAAAACCAGAATTTACGTAAAGGGGAAACAATTTTTTTTTTGACCCTGAATTTGTTAATCACAACCATATTGTTTTAAAAAGTAGGAAACGCCTCAACATTCCTAAATGCACTTTTGACATTGGGATCCCGTGTGCTTTTGGACTACTTTTTTTTCCATTTGGTCCATTCTTTTGCATGTTTTTGAATTTTTTTAAATTTTTTTTAAGCTGGTATTTTGGGGGAAAATTTAACTTTTAGGCCGCATGTACTTTGGGGAGTAGAGGGTCCAAAAGGTACCTTTAAAATGAGCTATTTAAAAAAATTTAAAAAAAATATACGGCAGTTTTTTTTTCAATTTTTTTATTGTGCTAATTTTATATTATTATATCAAATGGAAAATTTTTACCCACTTTTTTCCCATTTTTTAAATGGAGTATTTGTACAATTTCGGAATTCCCGAAAGTTTATTTAGGCAACTTGCATCTATATTTTCCTACTGATTTTTATGCAAGAAAACTTTTTTTCCCGGTTTTTTCATATAAATTTTTGAGACAAAGATTTTAAAAGTTAACAAGATAGCAAAAAAAATTTCCTTTAATGAGATCTATTTTAAATTAATAAGTTCAAATGTGCACTAGGTGATGAAATTTAGAGTTTTAAAAAAAGAAAAAATTTAGACTCATTGTTTTAAAAGCCTTAGGTCTTATGACCTCATGCTCCAAATTCAACATATGATCCCTTTACAGAAACATTTTGTGATTTTGTTTTCCTAATAAAGGAATAAAAGAATTATGTTTTCGTAATAGTGATACAAGACGAATCTGGGGGTCGCTTTTTAGTGGAGGACAAGAAAAAACCCCCCTTTTTTGGATTTTTTTCTTTGCCCACCGCTGAGAAAAGTCCATTTGAATGTAACCTATCATAGTGGGTTTTTAAGCAAAAGTTTTAAAATTGTCCTTTTTTTGGGCCCGAAATATCAAAGCGTCATCCAAAGAAAAAACGATTTACCACGGCCCATAAAAAGAAACCAAACACAATAACCTGGAAAGACTTATTGTAAAAAATAGAGCAAAATATCAGTTTTTTCTCAATATAAGAACCACTGGAATTGAAATATTTGTCAAAACATGGGTAAGATTTTGTATTCCAGTGTCAGAAATAAAGAGCCTAGGAATGGAGCCAGTATGTCATAGTTGTGTGCAAGTATTTGTGGTAAAGGGATGCCCTAACAGGTATTTCTTCAAGTGAAAGAAAAGATGGAGGTCGATGAGACCTAGATTGGGACAATAGGGAGGATGGTTAAATACCTCCCAGCGAAAGGTCTGAAGCAAACTTTTTGTGGATTTCGCCTCATACGGGCCAGCGTTGTTGTGCAGAAACAGGACACCAGTTTTTAATGAACCATCACAACTTTACTGTAATTTTATAGTAATGTTCATCGTTCATCGTATTATCTATCGTCAAGAAATCAAAGAACAAATTTCTTTTCTGTCCAAGAAAACCGTACTCATTAATATCCATTCAGATGCAGTCTGCTTGATTTGGGCTCTACAAAGAGATCAACAAGGAGATCTACAACGAGTCAATGTATCATTTGTTGCCTTGTTGAGGAACTAATCACTTTCACTGTGGTATCACTGGAAAAAAGATCAAAGTTGCTCCCATGCCATTCGTTGTTTGTTCAAGAGTGAGATATTTCAGAACCGCCTTGGCGCACTTTTCCGGAACGACAGTGTTTTGTGACGATTTCATGCATTTCAGTTCGTGATACCTGCTGTAAATGGCTACTGAATTCCATAATCGTAACGCGACGTTAACGATTTCAGTAATCATACTACTACGCCTGCTGTAGCAGGTTGCCATCGATAAGAGATGGCCGGACACAGGATGGACTTTGATTGTCAGAGAATTTTGCCCTACCTTCAGAAAAATTTTCGCACCAGAGACGAATCATCTACTTGCTCATCACATGCGATCCATATATTAAAAACGGTTAAAGATGGATTTCAATCGACGCTATCATCTGTCCATTCAAAATCCTTATTAGGAACATAAGAAGAAATAAGAACCGACAAATTTAAACATTACAATGAAGTAATGCAAAAGATCGGGGAGTTCCGTTCTTTTTGCAGTGCCATCTTTTGGAGCTTTGGGAATCCTTTTCTTTTCTGTATTCCTCGTTCTTAATAAAAGAACAAGTCGAACTGGTAAAATACTATAATAAACTCTGTAATTTCGGTTCCACAACAACACTTCTACTCATCGAAATAAACTAGAGAAACATCAAAGACAAAAGAAAATAGCCCTTTCAGTCGAGTTGTGAGTCCCCAGAATTTACTTCTTAGTAATGGTATATATATATATATATATATATATATATATATATTATATATATATATATATATATATATATATATATATATATATATATATATATATATATATATATATATATATATATATAAATAAAAAATTATTATATATATAAATATAATATATATAAAATATATATATAAATATAATATATATATATATATAAATAAATATATATATATATATATAAATATAATATATATATATATATATATATATATATATAAATATATATATATATATATATAAAATATAATATATATATATATATATATATATATATAATATATATATATATATATATATAAAAGCCCAGTACTCTGCAATAATGTTTCGATCCATCACATGAAGTTTCAATTGTCTGTTTCCCATCCAATCTAATTTTTCCTGTCAATAAGAAATATTTTGACAGATATATACTCCCAGTCAGTTTTCCTTGGGAGCAATTAACAACATTCTTATACCTATAGGGCTTATAATTATGATATTAAAATATCTAGCCAAGCAGTATCTATATATATATATTCGATAACCCTTCCAGAAAACCTGAATCATTAACAGCGTAATCAGAATTTCTGTTTGTGTTTTAGAAGTGAATTAGAAGCAATTGAAAGGAACTTGAGGCAGTCCTAACCGAGAAAAACTATCTATGGTGAACGCTGTATTTTTTCTTTTTGATAGCAATAATTGCTCCAATGTTTTGCAATGGTTCCTTTCTGGTGCCAAACCAGTATCACTATCCTGTAAAAGCTAAAGTTTATTTCGGTGAAACACAATATTCATTTTTTTTTACCCCATCTCATGTCGAACTAATCATGTTGAATAAAATAGCGGATAAACTGAAAAAAGAAATTTTTAATTTTTCTTTTCTCCCTGTCTTTTACCTTACATTTCTTGATTTATAATTGCTAAAAAAGTCCCAAGTTTGGGGGGGGAAAATTCTTTCCACCATCATTTCGAAAGTAATAAAAATGTTCATTTCCCAGCCATCGGTTTGAAAATACTAAAACGATTCCTGTCACTTGCCATATTAAATGCCTCTCGTTCAAGGAAGGCACAAAGGTCTTCACCCTCTGTGTCATGTCTCGGGTTCACTAGGCTTCCGGCAAACCCATCTTAGGTGGCATGGACCTGTCTATGTAAGATAAATAATTTAATTCCATTCTTCTGGTATGCTTTTTAAGAGAACAAAGATATGTAGCAACTAGTAGTATAGTAAAATAACATAATTGAACTAAACTAATCACAGTGGTGCAACAACCCATGAGAGCGAAGACCCACTGTGCCCACCTCAGTATACGTGACCAATGGGAGCTGAGGTGCAAATGTCCCGATCAGGTGGTCAGTCTGAAGCGAAATTCCTAGTGTTTAGTCAACAAGAAAGCTTGATACCCCTTTATCGACCCACGGAACGGATGAAAGCTGAGTCCCCTTGCGCCCGAATAAAACCCCCGGACCTGAGTTGGGAAGCCGATATTACATCGGCCATGGGCCTCTACATATAATCTTTTAAAGTAGAAAGTCGCTTACCCGAATAAATTGGGACCGAACACCGTTCGATACGTGATAGTTCGAAAACCCGAAACCGAATGCGATCCATGCGTATATGAAACCGACACTAAAAATATTAAAAATCACAGGGGAAACTTGCTTGAAGAAAACAAAATAGGTGCATAATGTCGATTTAACATTTATTGGGGAAAATAATCACTTATTTTCACTGTACCATTTAAACCCTTGTTTTTCGCTCAAGGTTCTGATTCTTTGAGCAGCGTTGTTGGAAAAACAGCACTCTGATTGTTGTTGTAAAACCCCCATGGCTGTCTTAACGCAGAAAACGCGTCAGCGTTTGATGGACCCTTTTATTTCACGTTATTGTCCTCGTCTTCACCCTTTTTTATCGTCGAAAGGGTCAAATTTTTTGGGAAGTCACAATTCGTCATCGCTTTGCATTTGAAATTTAGCCTTCACGTCGCCATTCGGTTTCAACATCTTCTTCATCGAATTTTTGAAATCCTGGGATTTGGAAAAAAGGTTATCTCCCTGTGGTCGCTTAATTATTTTTTCGCCTTCTAAATCTGAACACAGCTGCCAATTTTCCCGCGCAGATGTTTACCTCACATGGAAATTCCCCCCCGACTTTTGGCCTCACGCAAAACCCTATTGAGCTTCAATGCTCCAAAACATATTCATATACAGTACCATGTAGTTGAAAAAACCAACGGCCGGATTTTACCCGGATAATAAACATTCGGGTTTAAAAGAGTTTTATTTTTAAAAAATAAAAATATAAAATTATGGAAATTTCGTAAGTTTAGAACTTCCAACATATTAAATGAAATTAATCCATTTTAAGTCAGAATAGTAGTAATATATCCAAGTTTATTCATAGATGGCGTTAGGTGTCATAACTGACGCTATCTTTTAAGAGAGGTAATCATTCTTTGTTCGGCTTTTCGATAATAAAGACATACAATGGTGCTGAAAAAGCAAAATGCTATCTTTGGTTTCATGAAAAGGGTTCTGTATCCGCTACGAAATTTGTCCGGGGAAAGTAAGAAAAAAGTCTAAAAAAGATACTATTGTAGCATGGTATAATCTATTTACTAAAAAAGGATGTGGAACTCGTCGGGTTTAAGGCGGACCAACCATTTCGGGAAGGGGGGCTGAGTTTAAAAGAAATTTCGTACGTGATACCAAAAGGCCTACCAGGAGCTGATTTCAATTAATACTGCTATTACAAATGTTTTTAAATCTATTGAAACTAATGACAATCCAATTATTAGAGCATAAACATTGTTTACTTATCCACACCCTAAAATTAACTAGGCATACTCTTTGACGAAGTGGAGAATTTCTCTTAAGGTCCCGTAACACAACAATTTACACTCTTACACCCCCGCAAACAACACATTCAGCTTCTACTCGCCTCTAGACTGGGTGGAAGGGGTGAACAGTCACCGGCAGTTCCCCGCCCTGATTGATTACCTTGGCAATCCCCTTCAGCCTTTGGTACCTTCCTCCCATCGAACCTGCTGGCGCGTCTGCTTCGGGGTTAATTCATCCCTCCCCGCTTTTGCGGTAGTGCTCAGATTTGTATATGGCTCTCATTCATGGTTTTTCTTTTTTACCCATATTAATGGGTAAAAGCGCCTGTGGCGCTTTCGCCCACGAATATCTAATTTTAGTAGTACTAGAAATGTTCGTTAGAAGTCTCTCAAAAACGACATTCCTTGTTTGGATTGTTTATGGAGTAGTTATTCAATTACAATCACCAGGTAATTCACTACTGGAACTCGGTGAATGGGTTTTTGTAAAGGATCAAGTGTACACTCCACCATTTTCTGCTTACATTCCTGAACAAAAATCAAGGATCTTCGAATTAATTTGATCGAGGGAAAACCCGTTTTTGCGGAAAGCTGATTTACCTGGTAAGTTTATAAAGGGCCCCTTTCAAAACAGTGAAAACTTAAATTTTTTTCTGCCAAGCAAATGTATTTTAATTTTTTTTTTAAAAAATTACAGAATAAATAATTTTTTAAAATTTTTTAAAAAAATAAAGAAAAAAAATTTAAAAAACGAAAGTTTTTTTGCTATTTTTACAATTCCTCTGACATACTGGGCTTCAAAAAAAATGCAATGATAAAATTTAAAATGCATTTGGTTTTTTTAAAAAAATAAAAACCTTTTATCCATTTTTTTAAAATTTGATCTTATTTGTTTTTTTTGCATTCCAGGTAATGGGATGGGTTTATTTAGGAAAATGTTGCCAAAAAAGGGCCCCTCCCCCTCCCTTTGAAGTCATTGATGAATTTTAGGGGGGACCCTTTTTGAAAAATTTGAAAAAAAAAGGGGTTTTTAAAAAAATTTTCCCTTTTGAAAAAATACCAAAATTTTCAGCCCAATTTCGGAATGCTAATCCCCAAAGGATCTAAATTTGTACAGGGTACCGCCAAAAACTGTTTGGCGGGATTTTAATGGCCAAAAGGGGGATGTTTTGGTTGGGGGTCCGAACGGCTTCAAGAAAAAGAAAAAAATAGAAAGAACGTTTTTTCCAAATGAAGAATATGAAAGCTTTAAAAAAACGAAAGAAAATTTAAAAAGGAAAAAAAATAAATAATAATCCCTTAAAATGTAAATATTTTTATTTATCCATAATATAATTTAATAGTAATTTTATTTTGAAATCATATTTTTTATGTAATAAATATCTTATTAAAAATATTCTTTTATTTTTATATGATAATGCTCATATAATATAATTATTATATATAATAATGCTCATATAATATAATAATAATCATAAATAACATAAAAATAATAAATAACATAAAAAACAATTATTATTATATATAATAATTACTATATTATATTATAAATAAAATAATTGTATAATATGTATTAAAATTAATATAATGAATATCAATTAATAAATATTACAATATTCAAAAACTTTGAGTTTCTTCAATGAATTGAAATGGAAATAAAATTGTTTGAAATTAATAGGGTTACCGTGGGAAGAAATCAAAAAATATATATAATTAACTCTAATATACATTATCCAATGGCAACCACATTACCAAACGATACAAATATCAAGGTAACCATATTGTAATGTTATCGCCCATCTTGGCGAACATAAACAACAATTTGGTGCGTCGCACTATCGTATCAAATTAGCACCCTAGAAGGAGTTATGCAGTCTGATAATTAGGCCGACGAAATGCTTTTTTTATATATACGTATGTACATTTCTTACAACACATATGTAAAATTGAAGTTTATCTATTGGTATTTTCTCTCATTTTAACACTAAGGGTTGAATTTTAGCTGTACAGAATTTCTTCCAGAGTTAGGTTTTTTCTACTTCCAAAGTGCGCTTTTTTTTTTTAAAAGCATACATTGAAGAAAATGTTTTTCTCTCACAAGCGTGAGTTTAGTAATTTTTGTTTTAACCCTAATCGAATAATCAAAATTATAAATAATAAGGAATAAGTGATAATAAATAATTAATTACTAAATATAATTAGTTCTAAGAAAATAAAACTTTTTTGTTTAAAAAAATGCATATATATATATATATATATATATATGCATAACATACATATTGCTGTTATTACTTGCCATCTCAGTCGCCGGGTGGATCCTAGGAGGGCAAACTTCTTGGCGACACAATTTTTGGCGACGAAAATTTGGTGATAAAGTATGGCAACCCTGCAAAATTTAGGGAAATAGTAACCCTACGCGGACAGGGGTTTTTTTCAGTTTTTCAGAATTTGGACAACGGTCACCTTCACGGATGTGTAAGAGATTTTTTTAAAAAGCTGAAAGTGATGGAATGAGTGATTTTTTCCCTTTTTCGAATGAAACAACTGTGGAAAGAATGTTTATTAGAGAGATAGGCAGATGTTTTTTCTCACTATTGCATTTTAGAAGCAACGTTTTTCTGTTTTCTTCTTGAAGCCGTTTTGAGAACCACGTTTTTCTTTTTTGAAGCTTGACGAATGGATGTTTTTTCTTTGAATGAAAGAGTTAAGAAAGGAATGATTACTTTGCAAATGAGTGAACGATTGAAAATATGTCCAAAATATGAAAATAATTTGTGTTTGAGAGAAATGGAGGTCGTTATTTCATCACCCTAAAGCATTCATATCGGATTCCCCACTGTTGCGTTTAAGAAGCGACGATTTTTGAGTTTTTCTTGTAGAGGCAGTCTTAGAAATCACATTTTCGTCGTAAAAACACAAATAATGGATTTTCTTCTGAATAAAAGGCAAGAAAGTAATGGTTGGTTTTTTTTCTATGAATGAAAGATTGATAGAATCTTAGATAGTATGGGTGTCCGAAATTTTGAAATAATTTGCATTTAATTTCTTATTTTTGATGTGATGTTTCCTATGATGTCCATTTTAGAAACCACATTTTTTTTTGACGTATTTCGTCTCTAACGCCATTTTGAAAAACGCGGTTTCTTCCTTTTTGGGCCTTTTGGGGAAAAGTTTTGTGAAAAAGCGGTTTTTGTCTGGACATCACCCATTCACCTTTAGCTTTCGAGAGCTTGAAACTGATATCATTTTACAACTAAAAATAAAAGGCTAATTCTCGTGAAATATTATATTTGAATCATTATTATATCGTATTATTCATTCTAGAGATGCAATCTATTAGCAAAAAGAACAACTACTTTAGAACGCAATACGAGAGTTCATAAAGTTTGATACAATGGAAAATCCGGATGGATACGCAAAGCGCATTCAAAGAGGGGTTTAAAACGCGCCAGGTTTAGGGTAATGTCCTGTACAGCCCCTGGGACAAAATTTTTTTAAAGACACTAAGGAAAAGATGCCTTTTTCAAAATGGTGTCAGAGATGAAAACAAGGGGGAAGGGATAATGTTAATTCGGAATGCTATAATGTTAATTCGTATCATCCCTTTTAAACATATTGCTTTATCAAAATAAAAAAAATTATTTAGCAGTTAGAATATAAATTTTCAAATTTTTAAACGTATTGCTATAATGTTAATGCGTATCATCCCTTTTAAATATATTGCTTTATCAAAATAAAAAATATTTAGCAGTAAGAACATAAATAATCACATGCCCGAGTCTTTTTTTTTTCCGATTTTCAGAAGAACTACGCACCCACCCTACCCTTTTTCCCATAAAGAACACATTTTTTTTGTT
Source organism: Trichonephila inaurata madagascariensis (assembly GCA_019973955.1). Taxonomy (NCBI): domain Eukaryota; kingdom Metazoa; phylum Arthropoda; class Arachnida; order Araneae; family Nephilidae; genus Trichonephila; species Trichonephila inaurata. The sequence continues at coordinate 35,291 of BMAV01009451.1, forward strand.
TTATTTGTGTTAACCACAAGCCTATTCGCGGTTGTAGGGTTGTCTAACCCTTTATCCAAATCTAAAAAACGGTTTATGCAATTAGCCCCAAATCTGAAACGTTTAAAGGATTAGTTCCCAAATCTCGAAACCCTTTAAAAAATTTTTTTTATGTGGATCCTGACGGAAAATGAAACAAAATTATGAAATTATTGATTGTCATGGTTTTTGACAAAAAGTGCAAAATTTCAATTAATCTGACCTCTTAAAGTACGTAAAAACGAGTTAAAAGATTACATTACAATAAACTTATGGAAGGGTTAAAAAAAAAAACTCCCCGATTCCTTCTTTTTTAACGAAAAAGTCTTAACGCCCGTTTCAAACGACCAGGGGAAAGAATGGCCGTTAAGAGAAACCCGGAAAACAAAAAATTCCAAACTCAAAGGGGAGGGACAAAAAATTTCTTTGGGGATGAGATTTGGGTATTAGATTTTTTGGTGTTCCCCCCAATGTAACTCCGTCGGGGCCCATCACAGAGAAATCAGCCCTTCGAAATTCATGCTTACTTTTTACGATTAAATTTTTTAAATTTTTCCCCAGCGAGTTCGTAGCTTGATTGGTAAGTCGTCTGCTTTTTTTGGGGGGTCAGGGTTGATTCTAAGCGATCAACTTTTTTTTTTTCAACATTTAATTATTTTTTAAATTAAAAAATTTATTTATGAAAGGTTATTAAATATTAAATGATATTTTTTTTAATTATTTTGTATTTTATAAAATAAAATTTTTTTTAAAAATATAACTTAAATTTTTACTAGTAAAAATTTTTAAAATTATTATTATTTAAAAAATATTTAAAATTATTATTAATTAAAAAAATTAAAAATAGTTATTAAATAAGAATATTTAAAATAATTATTAATAAAAAAATTATAAATAATTTAAAAATTTGTATACATTAATTATAAATTTTAAAATTAATTAATTAAACACTGTTTATACTAATTAATTAATTTCTATTTATTATAGTTCAGAAAATTTTTTTTTACTTAATTAATTATTAATAAGCATTAGTATTAATAAGAAATATTATTTTTATTAAAAATTTTTATTTTATTATTAAAATTATTATTACTTTATTATTAAAATTATTATCACTTTTTTATTAAAAATATTATTACTTTATTATTAAAATTAAATTTATTATTAAAATTATTGTTTATTTTTAAAAATTATGATTTATTATTGATTTTTTATTAATTTTTTAGAAAATTATTAATTTTTCAGAAATTTTTAAATAAATATTTTAAAAAATTATTTAAATAAATATATTAAAATTATTTAAATAAGTTTTTTGAAATTAAATAAATTTATTTGAAAAGGACTTTTTAAAATTTTATAAAATTGTAAAAAAATTAATTTAATAACATAAAAGACATATTTTTATTATATTAATTATAAAATAATTAATTTAATAATAATAATATATTTTATAAATTATTTTATATTATATGTAATATTTTATTTATAGTATATTGTATTTACATTATAAAACTATTTGAAACTAATTTTCTTTTGAAAATATCATTTAATATTTATTATATATTTTATTATAAATATTATTTATTAATATAAAATATATTTAAAAAATTTAATAAAATTATTTATATAATCAAAGTAATTTTTTTTATAAAATACAAAATAATAAAAAATATCATTTAATATTTAATAAACCTTTCATAAAAAATTTATTTAATTTAAAAAAAATTTAAAAAATGAATTGAAAAAAAAAAAAGTTGATCGGGGGGAATCGAACCCCTGCCCTAGATAAAAAAGGGACGACTTACCAATCAAGCTAGAACTGCTGCGGAAAATTAAAATTTAATCGTATAAAAGCTAAGCATAATTTGAAGGTGATTTCTCCGAATTGACTGGCCATTCGACGGGGTTACATTGGGGTGAACACCTAAAAGAGTACTACTATTCACCAAGTCTCGATCCCAAATAAATTTTTTGCGCCCCCCTTTTGAAAATATTTCCCTATATTATGCAGGGTTGCCATATTGTAAACTTTATCGCCAAACAATTGGTACTAAATATTTTTGGCAAAATAAGGGGCCGGGCTAGGATTCTATCGGTTTGGGCCTAAGTGTAATAATATGCTTATTTTAGTTGGCTTTCATTTTAAAGTCCATTTTATTTTCATTTTTTCTCGATTCAAGTTAAATGATTGCGATGTTCTTCGATCTGATGTGTTAAAAAAAATGCCTCGACGTATGACATACCAGTAATTCGTAGGCAAGGAACAAGGCTGTAAAACAACTATTAGAAAGATAATGAACAAGTAATAATAATAAAAAAATCAAGTCAATTCCTAATTTAATGGCTCCATCTGTTGCAGCTAATTGTAACTTCGTCAGAAAAAACGCAGAATAAATTTAAAGAATAGCGCTGAAGTAATTTAAATATTAATTCAATAACTAAATAAAATTTAATTAATTAATTAATATTTGAAATAATGTATTAACATCTAGTGTTATCCATTACAAGTTTAAAAAAATGTACTTGAACTTGGTGGGGAATAAAAAAATATTTCATTTAAAGGGTTAAAAATTTTTAAAGAAAATATAAATAAGTAAAAAAAAAAAACACACACACACACACACACACACACACACACACACACACACACACACACACACACACACACACACACACACACACACACACACACACACACACACACACACACACACACACACACACACACACACACACACACACACACACACACACACACACACACACATATATATATATATAGGGAGAACGTGAACTAATAGTAAAAATTGAATGAAAAAAAACTGAAAATCCTGAGCAAACTTTGAAATAAAAATAAAAAAAGATGCTTCTCTATTTTTCCTACAAACACTCTTTTAGTACGGCTAAAATATCTTTTGAAAATATTATTAATAGGAATAAATCTTTAAAATTAATAAATAACATGTCTAAACATGTTTTAATCCTGCCACTACGATAGTTTGGAATATTTATCAGTTTGCTCATATATAATTTTAAAGTGATTTTAAAAACTGAGAGATATTTTACATATTTCAAAAATATTTTACAGTATTTTATCATTTTAAGTATAGTATAATATTTTTGTAACCACATGTGGGTGATGCTGAAGCCGTTTCATGATGATTCAAAAATATACGAGCAAATTTTTACAATGTATTAAATAACTTTAAATAATACAAAAATTTTAAAATGATTTTTATGCTTTAAATAATTTTAACGCTCATTAATTTAATTAAAACTTTTTTTTATAATTTAAATTTTTTATTAAAAAAATAATTTAAAAAATGTATGGATTTTGATTAACTTACTGCATCTGCAGCGAGCTTCCAGCACTTGCTGTATTCATCAGCTAGACCTAAAAGAAACATGAAGATTTTTTAATAAACACCTCAAAGTTCAGTACATGTTTTTGGAGTCTGAAATTTTAACCTATTGAGCAGTAGATTAATTTTTCGGTTGATGATATCCTGTAGTGAGTTTTTTTGACGTTCCAAAACAATTTTTTTTTCATCCTGGACAAATGAATATGCTCTAAACCAGCGTTTCTCAAACTAGAAGGACGTGATAACTTTACAAGGGTGGTGCGAGCATATATTGAAAAATTGAAGACAAAAGATTATTTAACAAAATGTTTGATTTACTGAAAGTAAGCAAGCAAAATATATTCTGGCATAATAAAGAATTAAATTCCTTTTTTACTCTGTAATACACTAATAAATGTACTGTACAATGTATTTTATAACTAAATTAACAATACTAAGTTAAGAACAAGTTTACTAATTATCAGTGACCCCATGTGCTTGTCGTATGCAAAATAAAATACAAAAATTTGAACGGCTTATAATTAAACCATCAACTGCCGATTAAAAGTTACCGGGTTTGTTCCCCCCAAAGGCCCCCCTCTAGGGTATATATGATCATTGGGGGGGAAAAGGAAAAACAAAAATTTTAAAATAAGTAAATCCCCTTTCAAAAAACTGTCACGGACCTTTTGCTTCCCAAACCCCCGGAATAATTTTATGGATAGCAGTGCGTAATAATGATCGTACTTTGGAAAGACGTATATATACGTCCGGGGCAATCAACGCTTCGGATGAGTTAAGAAAACGTTTACATACGCTGGTGGCAGAAGTCGTATTGTAGCTTTAACGTCAAATTATAGTATTTTTGAATACAATCAATTTTTTTATGGGGGGGGGGGGCGATGAAAAGTGTGTTGAAATTGGTCCAACTAGAAAGTTTTAGAAGCCTCCCACATTAAAAAAATCATTACGATTCCTGATTCCTTGTTCCCTTTTTTTTTCCTTTAATACCAATGGTGTTTTTTTGGGGATTTTTTACGGTACTTTTAAAAAGCAACCAATCGGCGACTTTTATGAAAAAAGGCCCTGGATGTTCCGGAAAATAGCATCGGGGTTGCCAACTTGATGAGTTATTAATAGAGTTGTCGATTTTTGCGAAAATACGTAAGTAGCATTTCTACCTTCATCATCACTTTTAGCATCAGTAAATTCCTCTAAAGTTCCTTAATTGTTAAAATCTTCTCGATATCATCAGGTGTAACCACTCATTTTCGCCAACACGCCTCCATCTTGAATTATGGTAAATTCACTAGCCTTTGGAAAAATATTTGCTACAGAGTTTCTACTTAAGGTTCAAGGCTAAAATTAATACTATTTGCTGCCAATAGAGGGTCCTATCTTCCTGCAAAACCTTAGATGCTGACGTGTATAAATGGCTTTACCATCTGAGGCAAAAAAAAAACGCGTGTATATACGTTCCTACCATTTTAGACATAGCTTCTCACTGAAGTGTATATACGTCATTACCGATCAAAAGCTTAATTTTAGATCAGGTTCACATAATGTACGAATAGTATTTGACATATATCTTATTCTTCAACTGATGTCTTTTACTGAAACCTATGAAATCTCTAGTGATATCCTATGTGTCGTACACACTGAATTGGCTACCATGTGCTTTGTTTATATACTTTCACCAATAAGTTGCAATAATACGTAAGTACTCATATTTATATAAAAATAGGAGCCTCTATATTTTGAATTAATATTAAGTTTTATTTGAATCCTTCAAGTCTGGTTTTCTCTCCTGTATATGAACATTTAAAATTCATGTATAAATATCATTTTTAAATACTTCTTGGATTAACAACATAGTCTTATTTCTAGACTCTTTTTCTTTTTTTTTTAAATCATGACTCTTTTTGCATTTTTTTTAGAGTCAATAAGTGACATTTATTTCAAAACATACAATCGAAGGTTTTAAATTATTTCTTCTAATTTTCATTTTAAAACAAATGACTAATAGAAAACGCTCAGTATTTTTTATAAAGTAATTTGCAATAGTTTATAATGAAAAAACATTTTTAAATACAAATAAGCTTTGAAAGAAATACTGTACCAGAAATAAATACAGCTTTATTTTAAATATAAATCTAAAAGAATAAAACAAAGTGAGAGTTATTTTTTAGAAAGAAGTAAATAGGAACAACAGTCTGAAGTTTTGAATAGAATATTTGTACTCTTACCGCAGTCGCAAATGTGAGCAGTTGCACAATCAAACAAATTACGGTTTGTCCCGCATTTCACTTCTTGAAAAATCATTAAAAATTGGTATAAGATCAAGTAAATTCCTTGAAAACGTTTTAAACTTCTCATCTCTTAGGGTAAGCTATTTACGTGAAATTCATTCAAACTGTCGTTCTGTAATGTATTTTTCAAGATTTATACTAACAATATATTTAGATATCTTCTGTCTGAAGCTTAAAAAGTAATAATGTGCTATTTTTTTTAAAAAAATTGTATGTGTAAAGTCGTATCAGGTGATGTAATATTCGTTTTGAGTAACAAAAGAAATCATAGTGTTGGCAACAATAAGCTACCGGGAAATATATAGAAAATGTTTTGTTAATTTACACACAATAGTCCTTGGAAGGAAAAGTGAAAATTATAGTTTAGAATAAAATGAATGTCTAATTATATAAAGTGGCTATCTGTACACATCATGTTGTATAAATGAATTTTTAAAAGAAGAATGGTACAACTAAATAACGAATGAAAAATGTTTAAAATTGTAAAGAAAATTTTTTTTTATTTTATTACTATGTACAACAACTTTTCTGAAAAGTTGGTTGTCTGTAATAATTTCGTTGATTTTATCACTGTTGAACCAAATCGCCATCGTTGCCGATAGCTGAAAAAGAACTACAGTTGAACCTGTTTTTGTGCGGTAAATAGGGACCGCATAAAAAAATCACACAAAAAATATTCAAAAATTTCATAAATTCTTACATATATCAAACTAATTCGTGGAAATACTACAAAAAAGTCGAATTTATGAAATATGCCTATTATTTACGAAATTTATGTAAGAGTACTTCCATAACAAAATAAATAATTAAATATTACGCATGGAAACATTTTAAAAACATATAGTTTCTCATTGTGTATACGGATAAGTCTTTAAAATGCACATACATAGTACATCGCTACTCATCGTAATCTGAAGTCCAGTAATGAATAAATTCAAAATCGCTTTCGTCACACTTGAAGGTGCAATTTCAATTGATTTATTTTTGGCAACATAAAGTAAGAGATAAGTTTTTGTGACGAAGGACGGGTGGTCACACACACAGTTGCTTGTAAAAGTCACGATAATCAGCTATATATGATTGAAGCCCTTTTTGAATTTTATACTTTCTTAACTGGTATCTATTTTAAGGTCCCGTTGGTGTGGTGTGGTAGTTAGGAGAGGGGGGTGCCAGCTCAGGTGTCGTCCACGGCACTTGACCATGGTTCAAAATTACGTGGTCCGTCGCCAAAAGCCCTCGTGTAGCTGAACAGTACGAAGTTAATATTCAATCAATCAATCATCTATTTTAAGAAATTGCTTTTCCAATTTGTTGGAAAGCTGGATCTCTGCATAATTTTATCCGCTCTCAAAGAATTTGGCTTCTTGTCCGTTTTCATAATTTATCAAATTATTGATAATGTCACGGTCATTGAAAATTTCGTCTTCAATCAAGTGCGGGTTGCTGGGGTGTTGAGAGAAAGCAACTGAATGCGCTGTTTATAACAAATAAAAGAGCGTCTTGAAGCAGCTACATTTCCGTGGCGTAACGTACACCAAATCATCACGGGGGGTCGGGGCAGGACTCTAAGGACCCAAGGCCTGACTTACGCTAAATACGTATTTACCCAATTTATAAAATATTAAAGGCAAAACCTGACTTTCAGGGGGAAGGGGCCTAACATTATCCGTTATGCCACTAGCAAATAGATAGAAAACATTACAGTGGTGCCAAAGCCATTGAAAGTCATACACCGCATTAAAAAATATCGCACATAACAAATCGCATAAAAAAATTGCACAAAAAGGAAATCGGAAAAAAAAGACCACACAAAAACAGGTTCGACTGTATATGATACTAAAGTATAGATTAATTAATTAACCCTAAATCTTTTGAAAATATTTTCACGACGATAAACATTTTTTGTAGAGTTAAGCACAGTATTCTATAAAAAAACCTAAGTAAAAAATTTCTTTTTTTATCTTCTGTTTTCCCTATATCTTATTCTCCTTTAAGTAATTTTTTTCTTATAACCTATGTTCAAATGTTTATTTTATTTCTTAGAGAATAGTTTTAGAAGACTATTGCACATAAAAGATGGTTTCCTTTAAAACCCTCGAGGTGAACGGGGGGAGGTTTAATAATCAATCTAATGTTCCACTAATTTAATTTCAACTTGTGCTTTAAAAAAAGTTTGGTTGAAACATTTTTGTAGGGCGTGCAGCATTAGGCCGGGGGCAACCATGAATCAAGCCTTTTTTTTAAAGTGTTTTTTTATAGACGAGCCGTCAAATAATTTTAACTTGTCATCTTTGGGAAAAATAAAAAAACTAAATACAAAAACCCAAAAACCTTTGTTACACAAAAATAAATTTTGCACTCTATAGTTGTTAATGTTTTATTATACGTGTAATTCAAATTAAAGTAACATTAGTTCGACTTCTGTTGTTGCAGATTGGATGACAAATAATTTATGTTAGGATTGTGTAAGATATTAATTTTAGTAGAATGCATGCTTTATTGGAATCATCTGCCTAAAGGTTTCTAAGCAATTAATTATTTTTTGCTGTGGTTTACTTTTTTGACAAGAAGATTTGTGCTTTGTTTCAAAGGCCGTTTTACAGAAGATGTTTTACATACCACTGATACAGAACACTTATACTTACTATCTTGCACTTTTTGTGCTTTTTCTGAACTATGTTAAGGTTTCCGACTACATTTGGACCCGTGATTTTGCAAAAGCGTATAAATGAATAATATTTATGATATTTAGTGTCACTTAGATTAAAAAAAATATATAATTGTTTTAAGAATAGTATTACAATTAAAAATTGTTTGTGCAATATATTGACAAAAAATGAATATAGAATGACAAATCTTTAAAATATTCTCCTTTTGTGAAAATTGCTTCTATTATAATAATATTTCGTCTGTATATAGCTCAGACCTCTGTACAGAGGCTCAACTAGAATTTTTGAAATATATTACTTAGAAGCGGATTTATCCATATTTTACGACAACAGAGGGGAAAAATTTTAAGAAAAAACGCCGATAATTATTTTGATGGGTTGTAACTCTGAAAATAATGTGAATTTTTCAAAAATCACAGTTGAGCCTCTGTACAGAGGTCTGAGATATATACAGGAAAAATTTTATTACAATAGAAGCATTTTTCACAAAAGGAGAACATTTTGAAAAAAGGTTATTCTAAGTTAATTTTTTGCCGAAATAGTGTATTTAAATAATTTTCTTTTGTCAAAATGTCCTTAAAACAATTTTATACATGTATTCTAATCTAAGTGACACTAAATATCATGAAAATTATCCATTTATGCGCTTTTGCAAAATCACGGTTCCAAACGTATTCGGATACCTTAAATAATAGTGAAAAGTCGTAAATATAAGACAAATAAACTTTAAAATACAGTTTTGTTAACGAAATCGACTATGCTATGCATAGGCAAACTTTGCATCATAAGCAATTGTAACCCACGACGGTGACGTAACTAAGGCAAAACAATAACAAAAGAGTGTGTTCCCCTGCGCCCCGCGACCGATCACTCGCGTTTGTTCGTAATACTTCATAGTGAACTTTGAAATTTTGAAATAAAATGCGACACATTTTGATCCCTGACGTGCCAATAATATTGTGTCACGTGCCATCAATGGTACGCGTGCCACTGGATCTCCATCCCTGATCTAGGCACAGCAGCTACGATTCATACCCGCAAGCACGAATCGTTGTCTATATTCTCGAAGGACAAATGTTGTCTAGTTTTTAAGATTTCGGAGAGAAGTGCTCGAAAGAGAAAAAGCTTTTCTTGAAGAATCAAATGTAATACTAGTAATGATTTTAATTCAAGAAATTTCGAGAATTTTTTTTTAAAAAAAAAAATTATTTTCTAACAATTTTTTTAAACTAAACTCTCCCTGGATTTTTCTTCAGTATTATTAAGGGACATGGTACGATTTAAACAAAAAATTTTAATTTAAGGATTTTCCAAATTTTTTTGGTTGCCTCTATGTGTGTTTTACTATGTAAAACAGATTTTGTGCTCAAAATTTCATAAAAGTTAGCCTTTTAAATTTTTTTAAGGAAAAACTTAAGATTTGTGAAGTGATTTTTAAAATGCTACTCCTCCTACAAAATTTAAGCACACTCATGAAATTTGATTTTTCAAGTACGATCCAACTTATGTATAACAAAAAGTTGGTATGGGTTTTCGATAACACTATTGGTATTTGTACAATACTTGTTTTATGAATCCCTTTTCGAAAATTCCTTAAAAAATTTGCAAATTATAACTTCAATTATCTTTTAAAAAATAAGTATTGCTTTGATTCAAAAATGCATACCAACTTTTGTTACATGTACCATTAACAATAGGTAAAATTCAAAACAATAGGCACAATAGAAAAAAACCTTAGCATTTTAAACGAAACAAACTAGTTATTTTACCTTCTGAGATAAGTAAATTTAAAGTTTTGAGTTGCCATAGGGATGTGAATAAAAATGAATGTAAAATCTATCATAATTCTGCGTTTTTTAAGTTTAGAGTTTTCAAATTTTGTGAGGTTATAGAAAAGTATATAAAAAATAATTTGGGCTAGAAAATTAGATTTGTTTTGACCAATTTTGTCAATTGAATCGTACTGTGTCCCCTTAAGAGCATTGAAAGAAATAGCATAAAGCAGTGATGATAATAAAAAAGCACTGTATAAACAAGTAATATAAAATAAAATTATATCAATTCCCCTAGTTAGGTCAACAAAAAAAAATTTTATATTTTAGTTCTTTTTTATTAAATTATTACAATTAATACAAATATGTGCATTTATATGAAAGAATCGCATTATTAAGTGGCAGAACACTTTTTAAATTAACATTAAAAACTTTTTGACCACATTATATTTGTTTTTTACATTTTTTAAAAAGTTAAAATGTAAAAAAGAAAAAATTTAAAATTTTAAAAAAAAAATTGTAAAGGGGAACGACGTCAAACCCAACACATGATTAAACAGGGGTTTGGTTTTTAAAATTTTCTTTTAAAAATTAAACAAAAATTTTTTTACCCGGTATTTTTCCCTCTAAAAAAATAATATCGACTAAAACCTTTATCCCCTTAAGCCAAAAATTAATTAATTAATTTTGGGGGAAAGGGGATTTCGGAAATGACCCTTAAAACGGCGATTTTTTAAACCTACCCAGGGCCCTTTTTTAAAACCAAAAACCCAGGCCCCAAATGCTCTAAAAAAATTTTTATTTAAGAAAAATTTAATTAAAAGGGTGGGGGAAACCCCGACAAAAATAAAATCTATAAAAATTTTTGTTTTTCCCCTTGTGAAATTTCTTGCAATTGATGTTTTTTTTCTATTTGAAAACCGGTTTAGGGTTTGTGATTACAGAAACAGTAGGTAATTTTTTGGGTGGAATTTTAATTTTTAGCAATCCCATATTTAAATTGGCAAAAAATTTTCCCAAACTTTTTTGGGGGTTTTGGCGGTTTTTTGGGTAAAAAAATAGGGGTTGGGGTATTTGGACTTTTAAAACTGGGGCTTTTAAAAATACCAGTAAACCCCAGAAATCTTAAATGACAATTTTCCTCCAAGACCCTTTTCAAAAGATGTAAAAAATTTTAATTGAATATTCCCCAGCAAAAAAGAAAATTTTTCCCATTGGTAATACCCCTTCCACAAAAAAAAAAGATTTCCCTATGGGGTTTTTTTTTTATTATTGATAACCATTAAAAAAACCGTTTATTTGAAAAAAAAAAAAATTTTTGGGAAGGGGCTTTACCCTGAAATTCTTTTAATTTGGTGTTGGTGAAAAGGGGGAAAAAAAAGGATAAAAAAAATAATAAAAAACCCAAAACCAAAAATTTAAAATAATATTTGATAAATTTTAAATTTTTTTTAAAATTATTTGACCCTTAAAAAAGCATTTTATTTTCAAAAACATGTTGCGGCTCAAAAAAAAAGCTAACGGGGGTTTTCCCCCGCGTGATATAGGCTCACATATGCATGGGGCCCCAAATCAAAAAAAATTTTTTAAACCCCCTTCAAAAAGGGTATATTATGTACAATTATTAAAATTCAAGATAAAATATTATAATAAATTTTTTAATTTTTAAACAATCAACATTAAATGAAAAATATTTGGTATACTTTTTATTAGAAATTATTAAAAAGAAAGGTTTTTAGAGTAAAAGGTAATAAACCTAGAACTCTGTATACTAACTTTACGAAAAAATTCTCTCAAGTTATACAAAAACAAGTCCCAATTTGAATCTAAAACGACTCATGAGATTCGAAAGAAATTCACGGTACTTAATGTTACAAAGTATTTTTCCATGAGGAAATCTTCAAAGGACAATGAGTTTTTCGATAGGATTTATTGAATAATCGATTTTAAAATCGCTAAATTCTTTTCAAATCTCGACAATGATACCGATTTTGAAACACTTTTATAAAAAAAATGAAAATTTAAAAAAACCCGTTTTTAATTAAATAAAATTTGCTCCACTTTTTCTATATATTATTTATTTATCTTCGTGAAATTTTCAACTATTAATAAAATACTTTTTAAAGCGCTCAATTGAGCTGAAATTTTACATGATTATTTTAGATGACAATACAGTAATTTATTTATAATTAATAAAAATTGATTGATTAAAACTAATTAATTTTAAAAAAAATTTCCAAATACCAAACCCACGTTGAAAAAAATTTTTGGCGACTTCGCGATCATTTTGGTGACTTTTTTCCCAAACTTGAAAAGGTTTTTTTCATATTTTAAGCGCTTTTATTTTAGCTGAAATTTTTCTATACACTATTTTTTTTGGGGGAAAATACGATAATTTAATTATAATTGATTAAAATTAATTGACTGGGAAAATAATTTTTAAAAAGGGACTGATACAACCGGGGTTTTATTTTTAGCGACTTGGGTCAAAAATTTTAAAAATTTTTTTTTCACATTTTAAAGCATTCAGTTAAGGGGCTAAAATTTTTTTTGCAAAAGATTTTTTGGGTAAAATAAAAAATTTCCTTTAATGGTTTTTTCTTTATTTTGTTACACATATTTTATTAATTGTAACTATTTAATAAAAGTAAACTAAATAAAAATTTTTTTTTTTGGGTTAATTTAAAAAATTGACTTAAATTTCTTTTCATATTATTTGTTTAAAACAATATTGTACATTAAATTAAATCAAAAATCATTTTTTTTTTTCGATTTTGAAGATTCATTATTTCATTTTGTACCATTTTTTATCTGAAATTCATTACATGCATAATCATTTTATGATTAGCTATTCATTTTATTTTAAATAATATTTCACAGTTTTCCCCTTCCATGAACTATTGTGTGTAAATTAGCATCTCATGGACATTTATCAAAAGCTTATTTTTTTTTGTTGCCATTATTAATACTTTGTTTTTTTTTAGAAAGCGGTGTAGGGGAAATAGATTTCAAAAAAAACCACAAAAGGGTTTTTCTTTTAAAACCTTTTTTAAGCCAAATAAAGCAATTCTCTTACACAAAAAGTTGACTAAAAATTATCACCTGATATCAATTTACACGCACAATGTTTTTAAAAAGATTATTTTAGATAGAGGATATTTATGTATATATCGCCTGCATAAATTGTCAAAGACAAGACGAAAAGACTCGAAGTCGTTTGAATGATTTTAACGTCAATAAACTGCTGTTAGATATGAGAAGTTCCAAAACTTTTCAAAGAATTTTCTGGTTGTTATACCAATCCTTGTTGGTTTTAGAAGTTAAATGCGGAACAAAACGGGAACTCTTTGATTGTGCTGCTGTTCACTTTTGTAAACTGTGGTAAGAATGCAAATATTCTTTTAAAAACCTAAGACAGGTGTTCCTTTTTAAGGTATCCGACTACGTTCGGAACCAAGATTATAAAAAAGCACATAAACGGATAATTTTCATGATATTTAGTGTCACTTAGATTAGAATACATTTATAAAATGTTTTTACGAACATTATGACAAAAACACTTATTTAAATACAATATTTTGGCAAAAAATTAACTTAGAATAATCTTTTTTCAAAACGTTCTCTTATTATAAAAAATGCTTCTTTAATAATATTTTGCTTATATAAAGTAAAGACTTTTCCAGAGAGTCTGAACTAGGATTTTTGAAAAATTAATATTATCTTCAGAGTTACTACCAATTGAAATAATGATCGGCGTTTTTTTCTTAAAATTTCTCCCCTCTGTTGTAGTAAAATATGGATAAATCCACTTCTAAATTGTATATTTCAAAAATTCTAGTTGAGCCTCTGTACAGAGGTGTGATTTATATACAAGAAAAATATTATTATAATAGAAGCATTTTTCATAAAAGGAGAATGTTTTGAAAATGGGTCATTCTATGTTCATTTTTGTCCAAATATTATAATTAAATAATTCTTTATTGCAATAATATTCTTAAAATAATTTTTTATACGTTTTCGAATCTACATGACACTAAATATCATAAATATTATGTATTTATACGCTTTTGCATAATCATGGTTCCAAACGTAGTCGGATACCTTAAAAAATTCTTATTTATTCCCTTACATTTAATTTATAAGAAAGTTTGCATTTAATGCTTTTACAATATTTCTTACGAATCTTATTTATATTTTAAAATATTACTTCATTAGAACGGGAAATTTTTGAAAATATAAAAAATTTAAAAGGTGTTAGAATGCTAAAATCTTTTTATTTATTTATTTATTTTTGACAATTTGATTTTTTTACATTTTTAAATTTTATAAATTTTAACCTTTCTAAAAATACCTTGCTTTAACTTGTAGGATAAATAGAAGCCCTTAAAATCTGTTTTTAAATAACCGTTGAAACTGGGCCACGCCCATTTAAAGGGCGAAAAATGTAAACAAAGTACTTCGTTTTTGCTTAAACGTTGAACGTCTGATACAAATCATAACATGTACCTTTTATTGTAAGTTGAGTCTTCTATTTTTTCATTTCCTAGCCTATTAGAAGTCTCGCCGTATACATTAAAATCAATTTATCTCGAAATGTAAATTTTGATGTTCGATGTGCTTTTTCTGAGAAACCAGTGTTCACAGGGATGTGTAAATTGTTTATGATATATTTATAATAATGGTTGATACATACTGAAATGAGCTTTTTGTAAAAAACTCAAAAACTTATTTTTTTACAAATTTTCTTATGTGAAAAATGGGTCAAATTTCACTACATTTGATAAAATATTTTATAAATTATGAAAATTTCAAAATCAGCTAAAAGTTCATTTCAGTATAATACAAAAGGTGTACTTTAATTGTATGAAAAATTTCAAAAATGTACACAACAGATTGTGAGAAAAAGTACATCGAAAGCAGCCAATTTAACATTACCAGTATAGAGAGAGAGAGAGATTTTCAACTCACCTTAAGTCCTGCATCACGTGAAACTGTGACCACAAATTTTAAAATTTTATAGTGATTTTTTCATTGACAGTATCTTAAATAGATCGTCGTTTTGACTGTGACTACTATTTATTAACCACCTATTAGTAGTACAGTTAGTCCACCTATTAATTGAGGAAAAACATTGCTGGTGTAGTTAATGTCACTAAATTTTGACTCCCTATAAAAAGCAATATATTGCATACTATTCTTATCAAAGTATTTCAAAAGATAGCCCATACATTCAAGAGTTGAGAAAGTGCAGTACTTGATACTTCTCTGTCCATAAAATATATTTCCAATTTTTTTTGCTACGAAATGACTTCATTTCAGAAAACTTAGTCGTCTGTGGCTAACTCAGAGGAAGCAATAATTTTAAAAATAAAACGGAAGATGTATTTGTTAGACTTCAATGAACTTTAAGGTTCGAAGTGTTCCCCCCCTTATACATGAGTTCAGGCTACATTTCTTTTTAAAAGACTCGCTGAGTCTCGAGTAACTAGCTAAATTTATTTCTTCCATTGCTCAGGAATCCTTTAGTGCAGCTCAATTACATTTTTGATTGGCTTAAACGAAGTTGAAGGCAAACACTTCCAACATTTAATTTATTAAAGTATTACAAAAATATTTTAAGTTTTTTTAAAAAAATATTGCTGAATTTAAATTTAACATTTAAGACTAAGTTTTGAAACGAAGAAATTTTGTGATGAAAAAAATGGTTCTGATTGTAATGGATAACAAAAAAAAAAGCGCTGTACCATTTGCGAATCTTAAGTAAGAGGTTATCTTTTGGGTGACTTGCCTAAAATACTTTGTAATATTTTTCCTTTTATGCACAGTCAAAGTTAGGTGACATATTCTCTCAAACCCCAACTCAAGCAAACTGCATTAATTTTAATTAATCTAGTGAATGTTTTGGTCTATTTGTGACCATGATTAATAGTTAAAAATTCACAGTGAAATTTTGAAATTTTTATTGAATTTTTATGAAATGGGAAAATTAATTTATTACTTCAAAAATAAATTTTTAAAATATCATTGTACTATAAATTTTTTGTTAGAACCTAGATTAAGAACATGTTAATAAAGTATTGACTGCCTAAGGAATTTTTTGACTGTTATACCAATTTTTATTGATGTTAGAAGAAGTTAAATGTGGGGAAAACGTGACGAATTTGACTGTGCCAATGTTCACATCTTCGAATGCGGTAAATATACAGAATTAATCTAACTACAGAATTAACCTGAGATTGGTGTTCTTTTTTAAAAATAATTTTGATATTATTGGTTTTATTCCACTGCATTTAATTTAAAAGAAAGCTTGCATTCAATTGTATATACTTATTGCAAGATTTATTATAAATTTTATTTATAATTAAAAATACTACTTCATACAAACTTGTTGCATATTACTTTGCAAAATTTAGGGTATCCGACTAGGTTCGGAGATAAATTTTTCAAAAATTGATTTTCTGAATAATTTTATTGTTTTAAAGAACATAAATAGGCTTAAAAAGTCATAACTATTAAATAAGTAACATGTCTCGCTTTTTTTTTGAAAAAAAAAATATTTTTAAGAAAATTTAGCAAAATGTGTTAAGTTAAGAAAAACATGATAAATAAAAATAAATTGCACATTATGTAATTTTAACGTCATTGATATACTTCTTGTTCCCTCTGAAGTGTCACAAACCGCAGGATAAAAAATATTTTAAGAAATAAATATTTTATTAACATTTAAATTTGATGGACATGATTTTTCGTCAAAATTCCTGCATGTTCTAAGCTAAAAATGGCTGTAAAATGTGATTACATGTAGCTGTCTTAAACCCTGCGGTTTGTTACACTCTGAAGGATCCATAGCTCATATATGTTATAAATTTCACTGCATTTTATTGGATTATTTAAAAGATATCCCGTTTTTCGTGCACAAATTATCATAAAAAGTTCATTCTTCAAAAAACGAATAAAAAAAAAATATTTTTATTAGTTAGATAAAGTAAATGCTATAAAAAGAACTTAAAAACTCTCTAGTTTTATGTATTAATCCTTCTTCCTCAATAATTAATTTATTTTTCCCAAACAAGATAAAACATCAAACACTTAAGAAGCACTTTTTCAACCTAGTCGGATACCTTAAACGATTTTTATTAGTATTTGATTTATATCGATTAGTAGAATCAAAATAGAGGAAAATAATTTTAAGTGCTTAAATGCAAATTTTTTAATAAGTTTCATACATGAATATAAAATTTTGTTTAAAATAAAATTGTTTTTGTTTCAGGTCTAATAGATGAATACAACAAGTGCTGGAGTGCCGCTCCAGCTGAAGTAAGTTTAAACACTTCCAAGTCTTGCCCGAATGCCGCTCGGGTACTTGAAATAGTACCTCCCTGATTTACCCGAGCGGTGCTCAGGTAACACTTTTTCAACTCTAATCCTCTGATTTACCCGTATTTTCTGCTCGTTTAGTGTGCAATGTTTCTAACAGATGTCTCTAATAGTCGAGTGAAGTTAGTATTACAAAAAGTGTCTAAAGTGGTTTCAAGGTGAGGTTAGGCAAATTTCATTGGTACCTCGAAGAGGCTACGTCCCATCTCTCGTGCGCCGGCTATAACACCACGATCAAACTCACTTAAATCTTGATAACCTGTCATTGTAGCAGCAGTAATCTATCTAACAACTGTGCGTTGAATAGGCGTTACTCTTTGGGCATCCGGACTGTAAAACAGTCCTCAATCCCATGCCTGGATAGTCTGCGATGTTGGGCATGATGAGAGTGGGGTTTTTACATTCTGCTGAGTGGCATGGCTGTGACTGGTTGATCGATGGGATCCGGGAGGAGTGGCCTTGGTTCTTCATTTCGGCGAAAAAGTAGTCTGGAAATTTGGCTTGGGTGAGTGCTAACAGGCTCTCTGATTGGTTGCTAGGTCAAGTCAGCACAGACTCCTATTGGCTATCCTGGAGGCTGGGATATAGAAAATGGGGAGGCTCTTGTCCATCCAACAACTGTGCCAGACACTCTTTGTCTTATATAGAGTTTGCCGACCGCAGCGCCGTACTCTGATTAGTTCCATATCTCTTTATTTGCATACGCATGCCTGTACCAATTTTTTTGGCTCTTCAGTGTATATCGTAATATTAGGAGTAATAAAAGATATAATCTATCAAGTTAACTGGAACGTAAAAATGCTTCAAATGGTGCATGTTTTTTATTTTACTTTTAAAAATAGAGGGCACTTTGTTGCATCCATAGATGCATTATTTATGAGAATTTGATAAATAGAACGCTGGAAAATTGAATTTTAAAATTGAAAGCAAATGTGATGTATCTTTGCTTATATTGAAGTACACTTTCTTCAAAATCGCTTTTCTACGTAATATATGTATAATAAAAAAAATAATTTTCTATACAAACAATGTAATTTTTCTGTATTATAGGTTCAAATTTATTGGAAATTCTACATTTTTTGTGCATAAATTAGGGATAATTTAAAAGATTATTTACAAAAATTTTTAAAAAAAATTGTTTTTTGAAATGTTAATGTCTAGTTTTGCATTTATAAATACTCAGTGTTCCTCTTAAATTATAAATCAAATGGATATAGTACAAAGTGGATCTTGAGGATTATTCTAAATTAAATACACAGCTTGTAATATAGACATATCGTTTTTCCTAAATGCTTATCGTTAACATTTGAATACTCATTAATAACTCTATATGCTTATAACTATTTGTATTACTTTAAAATAAATAAATATAGATATGTTTGAGTACCAAAATAAAGATTATTTTGTTATTATTTTTAAAAACAGAGTTTCATTTAAATTAATTTATTTTATACATATAAAATGCTTCAAAGATATTTCGTAGTGGATTTTTATAAAAATACAAATATGTGTAAGGAATTCTGTAATATCCTGTAATGATGATGTTCAAAGTGAAGTAAAAATACTAAAACTTATAGAGACATAAAAATGTGGTATTTTAAATGGAAGAAGGTGTGAAAATCATTGATAATACGTGCTAATGAAGTTGGGAAACACTAATTAAAAGGTTCTAATTAATCTAGAATTTTAAACTTACAATTTAAAAACTAAGAAATTATGCAAAATAATCCAATTAATTATGGTATGGTTTTATATTGTATTAAAAAATATTATTTTACAAATCAAAGCTGAAAATATCTTTATTTGCAGTTTTCTCAAAATGCATTTTTTAATGATTCAGGTACACTTTTCTCAAAATTAATTTGACTTATAGTGCTGATATTTTGCATATTATAAGATCCAGAAATTTTAAGCAAAGTGAATGAATTTTTCTTTTAAAAATAAACATTAAAAAATTTTAGATAAAGCACAATTTCTGCATAAAATTTAAAGGAAATTTGTATCACCAAATTTAAAAATTGTAGAAATTTTTATAAACTTGTTTTTAAAAATTTCATGTCATTCATTTTATGGATTGTTATGTTTGTAAAAACTCTGTAAAATTATATAGCTACATATATGCAGTGGATTTTATGCAAAGTGAAAAACAAGACTCTAAGATAGGGGGTAACGGTAAGAACATGTCTCGAAAGTAAGAAAATAGGTATTGAGGTATTGATTATCTATTGCTCAGACAAATTTTTTTGTAATTTAAAATGGAATTTTTTTACATTAACAGGTACATAAATGTACAGATAATTCAACGTAAAATTTTTGCTTCCGTTGCTTTTAATAAAAGTGAGAACCATTTAAATTTGGTGTAAAAAAGTTTATTTTTCCTTCTCGCAGACGTCCCAGTTAATTAAAGTATCCGACTACGTTCGGAACAGTGCTTTTGCAAAAGCGTATAAATGGATAATATTTATGGTACTTAACATAAATTAGATTAGACAATTTATATAAAATTGGGTTAAGAATAGTATTACAATAAAAAATTATTTAAGTACAATATTTTGACAAAAAATGAGCTTAGAATAACCTTTTTTCCAAATATTCTCCTTTTGTACAAAAATTCTTCTATTATATTAATATTTTGCCTGTATATAGCTCAGATCTCTGTACAGAGGCTCAACTAGAATTTTTGAAATGCATAACTTGGAAGTCAGTTTATCCATGTTTTACGAAAACAGAAGGGAGAAATTTTAAGAAAATACACCGATAATTATTTCAAATGGTTGTAACTCTGAAAAATAATGTGAATTTTTCAAACATCATAGTTGAGCCTCTGAACAGAGGTCTGAGCTATATACAGGCAAAATATTAATACAATAGAAGCATTTTTTACAAAAGGAGAACATTTGGAAAAAAAGGTTATTCTAAGTTAATTTTTGTCAAAATATTGTATTTACATAATTTTTTTTGTCATAATGTCCTTAAAACAATTTTATATATGTATTTTAATCTAAGTGACACTAAATATCATGAAAATTATACATTTATGCGCTTTTTTAAAAACATGGTTCCAAACGTAGTCGGATACCTTAAACGTATTTCAATGTAGTTTAATTTACAAAAGATAAAAAACAGAGGATAATCCGTTTTTTAAATTTTACTGGCACTTATGCACTAACATGTGCCTGCGATTTATCGCCAGATATTAGCTGCATGCCAGAAATTAATCGCCTAAGACAGCACTTCTGAAACTTTCAATATTTGCTACCCAGTTTTCAATCATAACTTTCATCGCGCCCCCTCCATACAATAACAATGTATTGAATACAATAATAATGTACTTTGGTGCTAAAGCTGCGATACGACTTTAATTATAAACAGTACAAATTATCCAGATAAGTATTAAATTTTGTATATGTTTTTGTAAATGACAAGCCCATGGGGTCACTAATAAGTATTAAAACTTGTCCTTAACTTAGTATTGAGGAATAAATGGTGAAATACATTGTGCAACACTGATACACTTATAAGTATATTATATCAGTGTAAATATGTATTTTATTTTTATTATGTCAGAATGAAATTTTCTTTTGTTTCCTTTCAGTAAATTATTATTTTTTTAAATCCTTTACTTTTGACTTTTTGATATGCTCGCGCCCTCCTTGTATGACTATAACGCCCCCTAGGGAGGTGCACCCCACAGTTTGAGAAATGCTGGCCTAAGATCTTATGAATTATGGCAACCTATTTGTAAAATCCTAATAACAATTGCTAAGGTTTGTTGGAATTTGCTAAAGGTCATCAATACTCATGTACTTATTACATAAGTGCTATTTATTTATTTTTGAACCATATAATCTGTAAACGTCTCAAATGTCTTTTACAAGTTTAAATTATAATTATGTTACGTAGATCTGGTTTCCGGGATTTTATGCAATCAGTCGCAGGAGTGATGGAAATTTATTGTCGAAAAATAATCCTTGAAATACAGCAGCTATATTCGCAGAATAAATCTCAGAAGACCTACACACCTTCCACGACATTCAGACACAACTATCAGTGTCTAAAACACATGTATGCAAAAGATTATGCACAAGCCCTCGCTCGTCCTACACAACAGCCGAAGTATTAACTAATCGCTGGTCGACTCTTCAACGGTCTAAGCAAGACTAACTCAGTTTTGACGAGTGATTCCCTCGTGGATCTCTCGAGAAAAATCCGGTGACCCAGAGATCATGAAAAAGTAGATTTCTCCACTAATTTCCATAAGAATCTATAGGGTTACCAAAAATGGTCGCCAAATCACCAAAATGGTCACCAAAACTGACGCCAACTTAGCTCTATCGCCAAAATTTCGCCAATTTTTCATTGACGCCATTTCATTTAAACATTCATTGTTTGTGGTTAGTATTTAATTATAACGCTATAATTTTAATTGAATGGACAGGTATTTCATTTTTTTATGTATAAAAATAATAATAACTAATGCACTTAATTTTTTGGAAGTGTAGAAAAATCCCCTACTAAGAATTATGCCACGAAAGCGTAAGTTTAATCTTTCCCAAAGCTCTAATAAAGCTCGAGCTATGAAAGTAGCTAGACAGTTACAAACTTGACTCTATCGCCAACATTTCGCTGTCTATATTGAATCGCCATTATATTGTAAGGAACTGCGTTACTAGCGAATATTACTATTTTAACATAAAATAAATCCAACATAGAGTAATATAAACGTATTACACATCAGGTATATATTATTTACTCTATTTTAAAAATTCATCACACGTTGGTAACAGTATTATAAAAGATACACTATTAGAACTGTCTATTAGAGGGCAATATAATAGTTTTCAACAAAAAACATTTAAAAGAAAATCGCAGATGTCCCAGTTATCTTAATTATGAAGGAAGGAAAATTATTCACAGTATTTTAATTAAGTCGTATTAATACAAGTATTATATAAATACACATTAACGCATATGCGGGTCAAAATTCCAAAAATAACCTCAATAACTTAGGGAATTCATATCTCATGTGCCAGAATAAAATTATATGATTATGGGTTAAATGTTGGGGAAAACCCACTACGTTCGGAACCGTGATTTTAAAACATTAAATGGATAATATTTAGATTTGGGGTCATTTTTGATTAGAATACATGTATAAAATTGTTTTAAGGACATTATGACAAAATATTATTTAAATACAATTTTTGGCAAAAATTAACAGAATAACCTTTTTTTTTCCAAAAAAGTTCTCCTTTTTTTAAAAAAAGCTTCTATTTAAAATTTAAAATTTTGCCTGTATTTAACTCAAACCCCTGTACAGAGGCTCAAACTAAATTTTGAAGTGCTAACTCGGAAGTCGGTTTTTCCATGTTTTTCTAAAAAAGAAGGAAAATTTTAGAAAATACGCCGATATTTATTTCAAATTGTTGTAACTCTGAAAATAATGTGAACAAAAATCATAGTTGACCTCTGTACAGAGGTCTGAAATTTTCGGGCAAAATATTAATACCAAACATTTCTTACAAAAAGAAAAAAAGGGTTAAATTAAAAAATGTTTTAAAATAAACGTCAAAATTTAAAAAAATTTTTTTTAAATTAGGACACTAAATATCATGAAAATTATAAATTCTCCCTTTTAAAAAACATGGTTAAACTAATCGGATATTAAATAAAATTAAGAATTCAAATATGATAAACCAAAAATTTTTTCATTGATTAATCAAAATAACTGTTAGATAAAGAGAATTTTATCTATTGTTAAGTGCAATTTAACTTGTTTCACAGATTTGTAAATGTTTTATCCCATTAGGCAAAGGAAAAAGCACAGGAAATTTATGCTGAGTTTTTTCCTGGAGAAAACACCTTCGATCAAGACATGAATTCCTTTTTATTCGGATGCAATAAAACAGAAGTCGAAACCGTAAGTAGAAAGTAAAAATTATAATACCGATTTTCATAAATTCAGCCGATTAAATTCTAGGTATTGAAACCGTTATTATTTTTGCAGGTGTTTGAATCTTTCCTC
This sequence comes from Trichonephila inaurata madagascariensis, assembly GCA_019973955.1. Lineage (NCBI taxonomy): Eukaryota > Metazoa > Arthropoda > Arachnida > Araneae > Nephilidae > Trichonephila > Trichonephila inaurata. The sequence continues at coordinate 58,802 of BMAV01009451.1, forward strand.
AAAATGTATAGTGAATTGACAAAATACTTGGTAAAATTTGAATTATTATTATTATTTTTGGAAACTAAATTTTTTTATTTTCTTTATATTTGAAAAAAAATTTTAAAATTTTTCGATTATTTTTTTAAAAATATTTTTATTTAAAACTTTTAATAATAAGATATATTTTTAAAAAGTATACTTTTGTATTCATGTTTTTTTAAATTTTTTTATTTGAAATAGCTCCAAAACATCGTGAATATTTATGAAATTATATAACGAAAAAAAAAATTTTTTCACGGGGATACGTTTCCGGGTTTTTAAAATCTTCCACAACAAACGAAAAGACAAGTCCCGAAGACTTTTTTAAAACCTGGGAAAAGAGATTTTTTAAAATCCTGAAAAGGGACCGTTGACTCTTAAAAAGTCGAAACAAGAATGGAATCAGAATAAATTTGTTCTAAAAGAGTCCTTGAAAATTTTTTGGGAAAAGACAAAATCCCCAAAACCGTTGACCTTAAAAAATCAAACGGAATGGGAAACGAATAATGTCTGTTCTAAAAAATATGAATCAATTTGTTCACCGAAACAGACAAAATCCCAAAAAAAGGCTCTTAAAAAATCGAACACAAAAAAGAAAAAGAAAAATTCTGCTAAAAGTCACAACTCAAGTTGTTTCCCCCAAAAAACAAGATGCAAAAAACGTTGATCTTAAAGTCGAGAAAGTGGAATCAGAATAGATGTCTTTCTAAAAGGTTAAACAAGTTTTTCTCGAAAAAAAAGAAAAGACCGTTGGGGTTTTTGTCAAAACAAGTGAATCCAGAATAAAATTTTTTTAAGTAATGTTTTTGTTACCAAAAAAAATTTAAAAATGTTATCTAAACAAAAAGAATAAATCAAATAAATTTTTTCTTTAAAATTTTAACCCCTAATTGTATTTTAAAAAAAATGCCCAAAAAATGTTAATCTTTTTTAAAATTTACAAAATGGTAAAAAAATTCTCTTCTAAAAACAGGGTTTTAGCCTTTTTTCTTCCCGCAAAAAAAAAAAATTGAAATCGGTATTTCTTTAAGAATCCTTAATTGCTGGTTGCAACGTATGTGCAGCACGTATGTGCAGCACGTATGTATTCCGAAAAATTTATTAAAAGAAAAGTAATTATAAATAAATTACAGTTTAAAGAAACAAATAAAAGCACGCTTTATAGTGAATCGAACTAAAAAGTAAAAAAAAAATAATAATAATAATAATTCGTAATACAAGGTGGTTATAATTAAAGTTACACTATTCAGAGGTCTGTAGAATCCTTTCTGCTTATCGGAATTTGAAGAAACTTGGAATATGTGCTATATAGGATCATGGGGAAAAGGTTTCTGCAATAAAAAAAGTGGTTCAAATTTTTACCACTAGGTGGAAATGGGGCGCCCAAAGAAGGACAAAAAATATGTTAGAATCGTTAAACTTTGTTCCATTACAGAATATGCCCAATATGTGCTCCATTGACATCAATAGCGTGTTGAAAGCCCATTATAGCGTTTTCAAAGGTAGCGCGAATAAATCCCGAGGGATTTCAGCCATATGGTAGTTAATCAAACAAGGTAAAGTCCTAAATCCTCCTATACAAACGTCTCTTTTAGAAATAACCTCAACCAGAAATCACAGGGATTTAAGTCGGGTGAGCGAGAAGGCCATGAATCCGGAAAATATCTGGATAATCCAGGATTATCTTCAAAGTTAGCACCAAGCAGTACTTTGACTTGGTGCCCAATGTGAGGCGTTTCTCCATATTGCATAAAGATAGTGGTTTGCAAACATTGTCGTTCCCGTAAAGCTGGAAGGATTAACGATGACAAAAGAACTCTGAATGATTCTCTGGCAATGACTGTAAGTTTATACAGAGATTTTATGGATTTATATAAGGATATTATTTGATAAAAGCCACCTGGTGGTCAAAATTTGTACTAATTCTTTTTTTTTGTAGGCCCCAAAACCCTTTTTTTTGGGGGGCTTGGCATGGTTTTTTAACAATTATTTTTTTTTTATGTATTTTAAAAAATTTTTGTTTAATTTTTTATTCAAGAAAATAATACGAGTTGAAATTTTGTGTAAATTATTCACACAATTCAGAAAAACAGAAATTTTTAAAATATATGTGGAGCATTTTAAAATAATGCTCCTTTTATATTTACTAATTATTTGACCTGAAATTTTTTGTAATTTTCCTAAGAATGTCTTAAACAAATTTATGAATCGATTTTACAATAACTTAATTAGTGTTAGAAAAAAAATAAAATGTAGATATGCATGCTAAAATTCAATGAAAATGCCCAATCTCCTACATTAATTTTTTTTAAAAGTATTAAGTTTACAGCACAAACTGGATGTCTAATTTTTTACATACATTATACATAAAACACAAGGAAAAAATCGATGTGATTGATTAATATTTATGGAAGGAGCATTTTGCATGCGAATAAGCACAAACTGAGATAAACCACTGTAAAGTTTGTAATTCTAAAAAACTATTATTATAAGATTATATAAAATAAAATATCATTTTAAAATATTATCTACATATTTTCGTAAGAATAATCGCATTTTAAAATTATTTCAAATCATATATTTTATAAACGATCCCTTTTTATGAGTATTAATTGCATAAGTAAACTCAAGGAAATAGTAAAAAATAGTTTAAAAAAATTTTCTACAATTGCACAAATTTTAAAGTGTTTTTCTCCACATAATATTTAAATATTATATTTTTATGGAAAACATATGATGAATAAGACCTGAAATAATAATAAAAAATTTTAAAAAGCCTTAATGAAAAAATTTCACATGCACACCTCTTTCTAAAGAAATACAAATTACATTAATGTAATATTTAAGAAATATTCCGCTTTATTTATAAAAGCTTCTTTTTTTAGTTATTATTTCACTTTCTACAATAGCTCTTTTTAACTCTCATTTTTTTTTATCTAAAAAAAGATGTGTGTTTGTGTATGTTTTTCAATTGACGTTTTTCCAACTTTTAATTTTTAGGCATGCAAAAATGATGTATCAATCGAAAGGTAATAATGCAAAGAATATAACTAAATAAAAATAAACAAACGATATTTTGATCATTTTTAGGGTGTCAAGTCTCCTTAAGGGAAATAAAACCTGGCTCATTAGATCCCTCTCTAACTGCTCTTTCAGTAATTATAATTTCATGCTCATAGGACTCTATTCCTTATATAGTTTTTAATTGTTTTAAAATTTATTTAAATCCACAATATCTTGGCTCCTGTTTGAGTCTCGGAATTGAGATTTGAACCAACTGTTCCACTCGTTGAAACCCATCCAGTCATATACATGACTCTCATTGTGTAGGCATGGGTAGGGCTTAAGAAAAGACAAAGAGAATTTATTTTAACATCTTGCGTGAATTGATCAACTCCTTTAGGGATTTGACGAAAGCCCTAATTTCAACGTTTCCCTGCGACATATAGGCGGTGACCTTCAGGGGTGAAATCAGGCGATTCTTTCTCCCCTGTCAATCAAATGGTCGCCCACATACACACAAATCATTCCTCTCGCTCTCCTCCCTCACCAACGACTCATTTAATTGCTGTATTTCATACTTTGCCGGTTTCTCATTTGGCATTCTATAGAGTGTCTAGGCAATGTATGAAATAAAAATCATTTCGTACATTGCCGGCTAGTTTTAGGCATTCTATAGAATGCCGGATTTCATACTTTGCCGGTAACGTATACAATACAACAACAATACTACTTTACGAGGAGGATGATCAAGAGTGAGTAGACGCAACGCATATTACTAATAACTAGCGCAATTAACCACTGAATCTATCTTTATAGATTGATCCCTATCTTAATAGTAACCGTTCTATCCTTAAAGTATACATGATTAAGCTTACCGCTAATTCCCTTGGACGCACAACTACGGCCCGTAATATAACATTCTCTGGCTGAGACAAGGCTCTTCTTGTCTCGGTTCCACTTGTAATTCCACTAGACAGGCACTACTAGACAACGCACCGAATTAAGACCTTTCTTCTAGAACCTTATCTCTCTTCAAGCATACTTCTTCACTTAGCGACCATTGCGAATGCTAACATTCCAATATATATATTATTCCTAATTTGCATAAACACGTTCTCTTCTTAAGTTGGTGGGAAAGAATTGCCATTCTGGCCCTAAAGAATCCCAAGAGGACAGTTAGTGGTAGTCGCAATAAAGCCCATCACAAATTATGAAATTATTGTATTGGCATCGGTCCTTGACAAGTGTGCAAAATTTCGAATTAATCTAACCTTTTTAAAGTGGGTAAAAATCGAGTCTAAAGATTCCATTACATAGAAGTGAAACTTATAAAAAAGTTTTAAAAAGTACTTCGTCTTCAAAAGGATCCCTGGTTTCGAAATTTTCATTTTTCATTTCGATAACTGAATATTCCTATTCATTTCGGATCCTAATAAGTTGACAAATGAAATCATATTAGCTCCATCGTCCGTAGCAATTGAATAAATTTGTTAAATATCGAAATTGTATTTTAAATGAAAAATATGACTCAAATTGATATTTTTCTTTAAAAAATGATTGATACTTTTAGTTCATTCAACTGAATTAAATCTGCCCTTCACAAGTAGTTTTCTAGTACATTTCTGCTTCATGCGAAACTGAAGTAGAAAAGTACTAGAGAACATTAAAACAGGAAATCAAGAAGCATTGTACATGTAATGATTATATGACTGATTAATTATATGGTTAACATTAAATTTAGAAAAATATTTGTTGGTTAAAGTAATAAAATGACTAAAGATACTCGTATATTGACCCGAAATAAAATATTATTTTTTGGTTAATTCCGGTTTTCGCTCTGACCAAAGTAATGGCTTTCTCCGGTTTTCGGCTCAGTTGCGGTTCTAAGCTCTGATTCTAAAGACCTCCTGCAACCAAAGTTGTGCTCGCCTGAAAATGAAACCAAAATTTGGCAGAGGTGGCGAAGATTGTTTTGCCCTCTGGTATTTAGACAAAATATTTGTTAATGAAGTGAGAAATAAGGTTACAGGTTACGTGGACTATAGATTCATACATCAAGATTAGGGTTACACACCAGTTTAGAGTTTATTGTACCAAAATATATTTACCAATTCAGATCACCCTCTTTATTGATTTCAAATCTGCCACAAAAAGGAGAAATTACAAGAGACAACTGTACTTCAACCAGTACTGATGCAGTTAGTATTCAACTGGACTTGTCCTAATATCCTCAGATTGAAGTCAGAGGTACAACAATAAGTTGTAAGACTTGAGCTCGAAGATGAGTCGAATTAATTTTGAATAAATGGTAATAAAAATCACCACATCAGCTCAGGAATGTCTTCTATCTATGGACTTCGGAATGGCCAGACCTGCCTTACAATTCGAAACAATGTGCTGGTGATTTGTACATAATAGTCAAAAGTGAATTCCAAAAATATTGGGTGCATCTAATATGTAATTTCTTGGTTATTTTTGTCTTACTTTTTCTTCGGTATTGAAATGCTCTGAGAAATATGTCAAATTCTTCTCCGCATGTCCCATTTTTAAGGGTCATCATTGTGATGCTTATCAGTCGTCTTTTTAGTACGTTGAATTCCCTCACAGCAATCAGTAATTGTTCTCTGTAGATACTGTCATATGCAGATTTAAATTCGCTGAACAAGGAATAAGTATAGATGCTCTTTCGTTCCACAAGTATAGATGTTTGTTCTTTCCAGAATTTGTCGAATTGAGTGTATCTGATCTGCCGTATTATAGTTTCGATAAGCTTATCTTTTAAGGCTGTTTTCGGTTAAATTATCCGACTACGTTCGGAACCGTGATTTTGCAAAAGCGTGTAAATGGATAATATTTATGATATTTAGTGTCACTTAGATTAGAATACATGTATAAAATTGTTTTAAAGATATTATAACAAAAACAATCATTTAAATACAATATTTTGGCAAAAAATTAACTTAGAATAACCTTTTTTCGAAATATTCTCCTTTTGTAAAATGCCTATTTATTAATATTTTTTTATGCTCGACCCTGTACAAAGGGTGAACTATATTTTTTAAAAATTCCCTTATTTTCAGGTTACAACCAAATGAAATAAATTTTCGGGGTTTTTTTTTTAAAAAATTTCCCTCTGCTGTCGTAAAATATGGATAAACCCACTTCTAAGTTATATATTTCAAATATTCTTACTTGACCCTTTGTAGAGAGGCGGGCTTAACAGGAATAATATTAATAATAAAGCTTTTTTTTAAAAAAGGAGAACATTTGGAAAAAGGTTATTCTAAGTTAATTTTTGCCTTTGTTTTAAAAAATTGGTTTCGTTTTGTCCTTAAAATGATTTTATCATGTTTTCCTTAACAATGGCACAAATTCCATTTACCCCTTTTAAAAATCACGGTTCCACGTATCGGTCCTAATTTAAAGAATAGGACCCGAATTTGGAACATTTTTTCAGATAAAAAAGAAATGAAAAATTAATATGATATTCTGTCTTCACTTCCTTTGAGAGCAGCATTTTTCTCATACTTCCCATTTTAACCGAGTTGATTCATTTTTTTCCCGGGTTTTAAAATGTGTTTCCTTTTTATCCCATACCTAATGTTAAATGGGGTTTGCCTTCACGTACTAAAACAAAAGAAAGTATTCAAGGAAATTTTGAAATTTTTTATAAAAAATATATTTTAACAGAGGTACGAATTGTGATTTCAAATTTCCATGGAAATTTGGGGCATTTTTTGTCTGAAAATGGGCTTCGCGTTTCGTTGAGCTCTGCTTTAAAAAAACCCAAGTTCCCGAATAAAACGCTGCGCAGGAAGATAGTTGTTAGGCGTCACATTATTTCTATGTGTATATAGTTGTGTATTAATTTAATATATTAACATTTTAATTTTGAAACATATATATTTTGATCAATATCTGTTTTTCGACAGCATGAAATTCAACGCAATCCATTCAAATCGAAAGAGCAGTTGCAATGCCATGTAGCAAAGGTAAAAGAATTATTTAATGTTACTATTTAATCTTTTTAATTTATATTTCCTATTCTACAATAATTAATTCTGTTTGGGAAAAAAAGGATTTACTAATTAATCTTGTGAAAAAGAAACGCAAATATTCTTAATTTTTTAACGTAAAAAAATTTATGTTTTAGTAAATTTAAGATAAAATTAGTAAGAAAAGTATAAGTAAATGATAAAATACTGTTTAAAACAAATAATTAAATGTTTTTTTTTTAATTTGTAAAAGTTTAATGCTGCAATTTAAAAGTTTATTATTGTAGGGTCTGTTATAGGAGATTTCGTTATATATATATATATATCTTAATATTTATTCATTACTGCACTTACTCGTAGTAATAATCTTATTATTTTTGTAATAAAATATTTAGATGTTTATTTTATACATAGTTACGAATTTGAGGGTTAATTTAATTCTATGTATATTAATATTATAACTAAAGTTATTTAAGAAAACTACAGTAGTTATGAGTTTAATAAAGGTACATATTTCCCAAAGTTAAAATTTCTCATCGAATTAGTTTTAAAAGAAAACTGTACATTAATTTTAATCGCAATCTGTGTAAACAAATTAAAGGTTTTCCTCAAGGTAGAACTTCTACCAATAATGTAGTTAATCTATATTTACATTATAAAATTTTTTTTATTAATAACGATATTTGTATTTTTTATAAATAAACATTATCTGGTAGTTTTATGTTAATTTACTTTTAGTATTAATTTTTATTCTATAAATCTTCGAACCTCATCAAAACTAACAATAATCCTGTCTTGATGTAAATTTTTATATTAACAAATTGTTATATTTTTGATAAAAGAGATTACTTTAATTTTAAAATTATTTATGCATCTTTCTTTAATTCAAATATTTCAATTTCTATTTATAGAGTCATTATCCTTAATTATTTATACAGTAAAAAAATAATTGGTCTTAGTAATGAAATAAATATAATAATTAATCTCCGAAGGTTTATTAGTTATTCTTTGGATCACAACTATCCTTTTAATAATTTCCTTATCTTTTTTTACATCCATTTTTTCTTTTTATTTTCACACTTTTCTTTTAAGTTTTTTTTTTTGTTTTTTTTACAAATTCATATTTAAATTGAAATGAATGTTATTAACAATGCTTCTTATATTTTTAGAAATACTCATGACCTAGTTTCTTCAGAAGTAATTAACTTACTTATAATATTAAGTTTTATCTTAAATATTCGAGCCTCATCAAAACTAAGAACAATCTTCTCAAAGCAAATTACCTTGATGTAACTTTATAACATATTAAACAGTGATGATTTTGATAAAAAAAGATACCTTTAATTTTAATATTATTATCAAGGTACCTTTCTGGAATTCAAATATTTCAATTTCTATTTATAAAATTATCATTCGTAATTATTTATATAGTAACAATACATTGGTTAGTGATAAAGTTGAAGGTTTGTTAGATATCCCTTTAATCATGACTATCCTTTTAATTTTCTACATTTACTTAACTCATTTTTAATAAAATTAAGATTTAAGAAAAATTTTCAAAAAAAATTACAGTTACTTTTATTTTTTATTTTTATTTTCATATTTTTCTTTTGTCTGGATATAATATTTTAAATCTATTGATCTTTATTTAGTCTTCTTACATTCTCAATATAGTACCACAAGTTAAACATTTTAGATAATATTTTGATTACTTGTTCCTTCGTTTTGAATTTTAGTATGGTCTTTTTTTTGCCACAAAAAAATTCAAAAATTTTTTTGGGGGGGGGACTTTTTAAACATTTTTGGACAAAATTTTTAAAGCTATTTTATTCATTTACAATTTTTTGATTATGCATTTGTTGTGTTGTTAATTTGTCTCTTTTAAAAATATTACATTACTTAAATATTTCATTTTCTGGCTTACGTGATTTAGTTTATTTTTACATGATATATTTGGCATTGGTAACTTAGTTTTACTACTTTTAGTGTTACTTAGATTAGAAAATGTATATAAAATTGTTTTAAGAAATTTTTACAACAAAAATTATTTAAGTAAAATTTTTGACAAAAAATAAAAAAGAATAAATTTTTCAAAAAAATTTTTTTTATGAAAAAAACTTCTATTATAATAGTATTTTTCCTTATATAGCCAAAATTCTAGTACATAGACTGAACTGATATTTTTTAAATATCCATGGACAAAAAAAAAATTTGGGGCCAAGAAGGTCGTTAAAATGAAACGAAATTTTACATACGATATAAGTAAATGATTAGAAAGTCAAAGAAAAAGGATTATTATTTCAAAGACAAAGACAAAAGAACGGAGGATTTAATACACTGTTGAACATCTCTAGAGCGCGAATGCACAATGCGATACGATTGGGCATTCAGGCACACAAGTTCTGTATGATGTCTTGAGATATTTCGTTCCATATTTGCTGTAACCTTTCCTCTAGTTCGTTAAACCCATGGGTTGCCCAACACGCCGTCCGAAATGATTCCAGATATGCTCAATTGGAGATAAGTCTGGGGATCCGTCAGGCAAAGGAAGGGTAGTAACAGTGTGGAGACAGTCTTGTGACACCATTGCCATGTGAGGCCACATATTGTCTTGTTGAAAAAGGGATCCTGGAAGCAGTTACATGAGTATCAACACATGTGGTTGCAGGATATCTTGGACATACAACTGAGCTGTCATGGTGCCACAGATTAATACTAGGGGTGACCGTGGTTGAGGCTGGCCCCATACCTCACACCAGCTGGGGACATTGTCTTACTGTAAACAAAAAGGGAGGGTGAGGCGCTCACCGGGGCCCAACGAAACGATTGTCATCCCTGCTGAGATTGAAACTGGGTTCGTCGCTAAAGACGTCCTGGTTCCATTCCCCCTGTATCCCGTTTCCCGTTGCAGCACCCTGCAAACGGGGGGTCGATGGGTGGGGATCAAGGGCAGCACACGTAATGGGCGCTGCGATCCCAAATGTCCTTTAGCCAGGCCCTCTTCATGTAGTTCGAGAAGACACAGAGGCGTCTAGTGATAGTGCTATCTGTGAATGGATGGCGGCCGATGAAGCAGTTGACCGTATGTGTGCATTTCTTACGAAGTGGTGGTCTTTCGACGCGACCTGGCTTCATGTAAATGACATCTCTCGGGTCCACTGGTCCCAAAACCCCCCTCACAACCAATCAGAGCGGCCTAATTGATGAGCACTGCCATTGACCCCCAGATTCCATCATGCCATGATTTTCCCCCCCAAACTGCGACAGCTGCTCGTATTGTCTTTGAAAAAGACGTAATGGCATGTCTACCTCAGCTGATGCTTTGCAAACGTTTCAGCACACTCAAACAAACTTTGTTACCTGTTCTTCTCCCCGGAGAATGGCGTTAAAAGCCCTC
>BMAV01009453.1:0-87144 GCA_019973955.1 Trichonephila inaurata madagascariensis
TTTCATGAAAATTATCTATTTTTGCGTTTTTAAAATCAGGGTTCCCGAACGTGCGGATCCCTTTAAAGGGATATCCATAGTCCCTTTAAAAGTCAATCATTTGATCACCAAGATTTTTCTGCATGCAAAGAATGTCTACAGAAAATACGAGCTGCTGGCAAAGTATTAAAATTTATTTTTAGACCATATTCCTTAGAAAGATCAATCTAGACCAAAAAAACTCAACCTGTGGAACCGCCCTTTTATGGCCCGGTCATGGTTCACACCCAAGAAATTTACTTATTTAAGAACGTTGTATTAAAATTTGTGGGAAATTTTTGTCAAGCAATTATCAATTTTGTTTTTTTGCTGTGGTGTCTATGGTACAAATTGATATTATTTTTCTATTTGGAACGGTTACGATTAGTGATAATAGTGGAGTAGCGACAATTCTGTGGGAAGAATATTTTTTAACTCTTTTTCATATTCTGAAAAGCGAAAAATATTCGTAGAAAATGTATCACTTCAAGACGTTTGTAAGGTTGGCTATTTTGAAGTGAAAAACAACATGGATCAGTAATTGTTTAAATTGCCACGAAAGCGCTGTATTTAAAAAAATACCAATAAACGGGAATCATTCAATGACACTTTTCCTCGAAGATGTCTTTCAAAAGGTGATAAATGGGTTTTTCTTGAATAATCTTTGCAGAAGAAAAAAGTGTTTTGTCAGTGGTAATATCACTGGGAACAAAGACACGTATGAAGTTTGTTATATTTTTCGTAATCATAAAAACCCGTTTACTGATGAGAAACTGTGAAGGGGTTTTTTAAAATGCTTCAAATTTTGGGTTGTAAAAAAAAAAAAATATAAAAAATTAACAAAAAGCAAAACAGGAGTTATAAATTTTTACAAATTTCACATTTAAATTTAAGTTTCTTGGTCTTAACTTTTTCCCCCCCCCCTCCTCCATTTATCCCCCGTTGCGGGCCGGGGAAAAAATTTGGGGTTCGTGCGGCCCGGGAAGTAATTTTAATAGTATGCGGCCCAGCAAAAAAAAAAGGTTGAGTCCCCCCGTTAAAATTGTCCCCTCCCTCTAAAAATTAAAGAAAACTTTTCATTTTATTAATGTAAAATGCACTTATTAAAAGTTTTAATTATATATGTATGCATTTTTTTAAAAAATGAAAAGTTTAAGTATGTGCATATTTTAATGCAATCTCTCAATTTTTCCGCAGATCATCAACAATTTTTAGGATCCACCGATCTGCTGTTGACACTCTACAGTGTAATATAAGCACAGAAATATTATTATACGAAAAATAATTATGATTGGTAGAAAATAAGAATTTTAAAGTACCAAGGTAAACTTGAAATAATATGCTAATTTTATTTTATAGATGAATGGCTTATTTAAATGTATCACTGTCGAAACATTTGCAAGAAAACATCTGAAGATTTATTCTAGATACTTAAGAGATTAATATCTCTTTGCACTATCATGTTTTCATCAATGCATTTTTAAAATATAGTCGAGTTTTATTGCAACACATAAATGTTTTTACGTCTTTATTTAAGGTAATCGAATACACATTCGGAACCACGATTTTGAAGTTGCATATAAATGAATATATTTTCTGATATTTAGTATCACCTGAATTAAAATAAACATATTAAATAATGTAGTCTTAAGAATTTTCACTACAATAAAAGTTATTTATTTGCAATTTTTTTTTTAAAAAATGATGAAAGAATTAACTTTTTTCAAAACATTCCCTTTCTTTGGAAAATGTTTTTAAAATAATTTTTTCCTTATATGTAGATAAGTTTTCTTTACCCAGCTTGAATTAGGACTTTTGAAAAATTTGCGTTACTTTTAGAGTTCTGATGAATTAAAGTAATAACCGATGCTTTTTGTTTGGTTAAAATCTCTTTGCTCTGAAATATTAAAATATGAATAAATCCAACTTCTAAATATTGTTACGTAGATAGAGATTCGAGGATTGTATGCAATCAGTCGCAAAGAGGAAGACATATCTTGAGAAGCGATAGAAATTTATTGTAGAAAAATAATCCTTGAAGTACAGAATATAGTACTCAAATTCACAGAATAAATCTCTGAAGCTTCTCCACCTTCTAAGGCATTCATACACAACGATAAGTGTCTAAAATACAAGTATGTTTAAAGATTATTCACAAGCACTCGCTCTTCCTATTCAACAGCCGAACTAATTGCTGGTCGACTCTTCGCGGTCACATCAATAATACTCCGCAACGGTCAAAACAAGACTAACTCAGTTTCGATGAGTGACTCCCTGTTTATAGGCTTCACGGAACTTTCGATTAAACTCCGCTTGTGTGATATATAGTGATTTTAGTAGATTGCTCGACTAATTTCCTGAAGAATCCATAGGGTGACAAATTCACCAAAAATGGTTGTCAATATGGTCGCCAAAATGATCACCAGCATGGCAGAGAAAAATTATGCAAACTTGACACTATATCGGCCAGATTTCGCCAAGTCTCCATTGAATCGCCCTTATTACGTGAGAAACGGTATGTTTTGCTAATATTATATAATTTTAACATAAAATAAAAACAAAAGAGAGTAATATAAACAAATGACACATCCATCTGTAAGTTATTTACTCTATTTTAGGTTTTGTTTACATAAAATTCGTAAGAATATTATATTTCAAGAATCCTAGTTCCTAGAAGTCTTAACTATATATAGGCAAAATATTATTATTATAGAAGCATTTTCCATAAAAGACGAATGTTTTGAAAATATGTCATTCTTTTTTCATTTTATGCCAAAGAATTGCATTTAAATCATTTTTCTTGTAATAATATTATTCTTAAAACAATTATATATATATATATATTCAGGTGATACTAAATATAAAAAAAAAGATTATTTATAAATATTCTTTTCAAAACCGCGTTTCAAAAGTATAGTCGGAACTATTAAACTGAGTAGTAAATAATAATTCTATAAAAGTGCAATAGAAATAATAATGATACAAAATTTTAAAAAATTCCAAGGATTATTTTGGTTATATTTTTTAAAATTTTTACAAATATAGTTTTAGAATATATAATATATCATATGTGGTTGGATTCATTCAAAAATGATTGTCTATAAATTTGTGCAATTTCAAATGAATTCTAGTCTTGAAAAATATAGTAATATGTAGTTTTTCCCTTATCTATTACACACGATCTGCTCGAACAAAATCTGATATTCAAACTACGAACAAGAATCCTTTTCAATTTCTCATTTCCTTACATTCTATTCAAAATCGTCTTTCTTGCTGTAAGACGCGGTACAGCCGATACTTTAATTACGAACCTATCAACACTTTCTCAAGAAGAATCGAATAAAGCTTAAGAAGAAAAGAATAAAAATGCAACACAAATTTAAATTTTGAAGAACCTCGAAGAAAGAAAAAAAAAATACCTTTCTTCAAATTGAAGAAAAGAGATTATACGGTTCGGTGCAAAGTATTCGTTTTGATTTTCTTTTGTATTTTTCATAATCTTAGACACGAATTCTAAAAAGAATTTTTTGAAAAAAAAAAGTATTCGAAACAAGTAAAAAGGAAATAAAAAATGGCGGGAAAACTTGGAAATGAGGAATTGTAAAAACTAAATCGAAAAATTTATTCCGCGAAAAAAGAATAAAACAACTAAAGTATTCGAATGAAAAGACCAAAAGTTCATTGAAATAAACTTCGTATCAATTCTCGCCCTGTATCTGCGGTTTTTAAACACTGCGTGTAATTATTAAGAGCAATGATTTTTGCTTTCTTTTTTAATTTTTTACTCCGATCCCAATGAATGGGTAATTAAGTTTTGATGTTTCCGTTGTGTGTGAATTGAAAAATGAATAATTCCTTTCCAAAGATAAAACTATTCGGAAAATTAGTTTTCTTTGGTTTTAGTTTTATTAAGTTTTTTTTAATATATGTTTCCAGGGAATTATAAATGTATCGATGTCTGAGAGTTTCGAATTCCTTTGGATTAAGAACAAACGATAGAATTAATTAAAATTCATGTTTTTAAGATGGAAATGGTTTTAGTTATTCGAAATTTTTCGCTTGGTCAAGCGAGGACATCAAATATTCTTTAAGAATGGACTTGCTAGAAAATCTGGATCAAATATTGAGTTTATCAGATAATTTTAAATTTGTATTCATCAGATTTATATCTCCCTTACTTGATATATTTATGTAAATTTATCCATTTATGGTGTTTCTAAGATTTATCTATTGAAGCAACGACATTTTTTCTTTAAAAATTTAAATTTGTTTTTGGGCCCCCAAAAATTTTTAAAAAATTTTTTTCCTAATTTTTCCAAAAACCAAACCGCAAAAAAAATCATAAATTTTTTAGTAAAAATTTTTTTTCTTTTGCTAGATCTAAAAAAATTAATATAACAAAAAAAATTACATTTTACCCAATATTCACAGCTAAATCCTAAGATGGTATTTTTTTATGTTAAAAGTATTGATTTGAAAATCCGAAGTAAAATAATTTAATTTTAAGATGTTAATTAATGTTTAAGTACATACTACATATATATCTAGAAAAATGAAATACATTTATTAGGTAAAAAAAATAATTAAATTTTTATTTTATTATAATATTCTTATCTGTATTATCTTCTTATAATGTTTCACAACGCAATTTTTTTTTTTTTTTAATAAAATTTTTTTTTTTAAACATTTCATTTTTTTTTATGGGCGTAAAAGGAAATAGAGCACCATTCCCTTTAAAATATTATACGCCGTTAAAATATTATATAAAATTATATATAATATAATATATATAATAGTATATATTTATATTATATGTATAATGCGTTTGACGAAATCGAAGCCACCATCTTATTTATGACGTAGTACACCGAAGAACCCCATTGGCTGGAATTCCAAGCAACTTTTATTTGAAACAACTTTTTCAGCTCACTATCAAAAAGTTGTTCGAAAGCTGTTGCTATTGCAACTGAGTAAAACTTGCACGAATTGGACAAAAAATTGCTCGAAACGTGTACGTGTGATACGGCTTTAAATTCTCTCAGCTGAATTTTAATCTCAGGAGACTCATTGTTTCTTTGAAATTGACATAAATTTTCGAAGAAAACGAGTTTCGAAACTATCAACTTTTTTTCGTAAGAAATTCTTAATTTTGGTAAAAATGCCCATAAGAAAAATTATCGAGCTTGGTTTTTATTGAATTTTCAAAAATCTTATTAATGCTAAAAATAACCATAAATTAAGTTCGATGAATATGCGTGAATTGATTCAATAAATTTATTTTATAATCATGTTGAAATTAACAATATAGAATATAATTATATTTAAATTTTAGATATATCTATAATTTTTCCTTCTTTTTTAAACAAGATTGTACAGTTTAATTCTCTATTTTCCATGGAAAATTGCTTTAGCATTTATTATTTTAGTAAAATGATCAATTCTGTGAATTCTGCCATTCCGGAGACGCATTCTGGATAAATATAGACCGGCAAATTTTTTAATTATATTTGAATACTTTTTAATCACAATATTGTAAATTGGAAATATAGACAAATGTTAACATGATAGATATATCTCTTACTTTTAGTACGTAAATAATCATTTTCATGAAACAAAAACACAAATAAAATTAGAATTTTTAACAGCAATTTGATGTTTTTCTATTTAGACACAATGACATAAATGAAGGATAAACGAATCATACAAGGTAAAAAAAAGACAAAAATGCCATATCAATCCGAGAAATTTTCCCTAAAGCGAATTTTTTCTTAAAAAAATTACTTCGCTTAGAAAACGGGGAAAAAAAAAAGTGAATGCTTTTCATCCACCTTTAATATTCTGGCCAAGAGCTTTTTGAATCTCTTTTCCGATAGACGTCAAAACTGAAATGAAATGCGCAGGTGGGAAAAAGTGCAAAGAGATAGTAAAAATGTCTACAATTCCTTGCAAGGATGGCTTAAGAATATTGTTCAGGTGAAATTCCGTTTTGCGTACTCAAGACCTCAAAACTCATCGAAATAGGGGAGTGCATCAGATGGTCGATGACAATGCTGATATTTGAGAATTTTGCGTAGTCAGTTGGTGAAGAAGGTGAGATATGTTTCTTTTTACGCAGATTATATTTTTTTTTCTTTATCTATAAGATAGTTATTGTTGTATTTGAAGTATTAGTATGAAGTTTTTATCATTTTAAAAAGACATGAAACGTGTCACTTTCTTTTATAAGGAGTACAATCATAGAAAATAATGATTCAATATAATTTTATGTACATGAGCTTTTTAATGAAAATGCGTAAGATTCAGTTATGTAAAACAATCAGCTTAATATGAAATATATCGGTTTGATCTTTGGAATATCAATTGACTGTTAAATTGATTCCAGATTCTAAATCAGTTTGCATCTAGAACATGTTCCAAGATATATTTCATGAATTGGCTATTAAGCAATACAGGTATTTTTGCTAACAAGGTTTCAATTATATGTCTTTTTCAGTTGTTTTCCTTTAAGATTCTATTTTAAATAAGATTAAGATTTGTTTTTTTATAGTATTTCACATTATTTTATTATTTAAAGATGATTGACTTTCTTACTTTAACGGGTACCAGAGTCATTTTTTTCAAACCCTTTATAAATTCGTTTTATAATATTACATTAAAATGATATTCTGCGTTTTCGTTTAAAATCATTAAATACTTATATGATTTTTTTTCTTTTGCAGCAGACGATTTTGAAAAATTCATATTTCTAAAAAACGCTTACAAATAACGTTTCCAGCAAAGTAGAAGAAATAAAGAGAACAATTATTAGCGATGTTTCGGAAAATAATAAAAGAGATTCTCTTATTTTTAAGTAAATCTTGATGTTTTAAAATTAATAAATTTCACATAATTGTAAAATTAAAAAAAAATTTTTCCCCTTAATTTTCAAAACTTTTACAATAATCCTATGAATTGAAAAAAAAAAATATTTAAAATTGAAAAGGTTAAAGATTTTTTTTAAAAATTTTTTTTTCTGTTTTAAGAAGAAAAAAAAAATTAAAAGAAACTAATTAAATTAAATGAGTGTTAAGATGCTCTTTTGTGTACGATTTAAACACATTAACTATTACACATTCTCATT
Organism: Trichonephila inaurata madagascariensis; assembly: GCA_019973955.1. Classification (NCBI taxonomy): domain Eukaryota; kingdom Metazoa; phylum Arthropoda; class Arachnida; order Araneae; family Nephilidae; genus Trichonephila; species Trichonephila inaurata. The sequence continues at coordinate 7,139 of BMAV01009453.1, forward strand.
TTTTCCGTTTAAAAAATCTGAATTATATTTTCTCTTGAATGAGACATACGCATTACCTTCCTTCAAAAGTTTTACGATGAAAAGAGCTAGCTCAAAAATGTGTAAAAATCACTTAAAGTGATACTTTTGAGGAAACTTTAGTTTATATTTTTCCTCTTTCTACAACGAACTTTCAAAAGTAATAAGAAAATGGAAGAACATACGAATAGTTATCGAAATATAGTTGTTACTTTTTTTAAGTTCTTCGTGCTTTAAATAAATTTACTGATTTGGAGTTTAAGAATGGAATTGTTTTCTTCTGATTTTTGTTCTAGATTTTGGTTTATCTCTTTCTTAAACTCAATTCATATTTTTGTAGTGTTTTGAATTGATGGGTTTTTTGTTATTTGGGAAATTAAAATAATTTTTTTAAAAAAGATAATTTGGCAAAGAAAATTTTTCAAAAAGAATCTTTTTGGAATTTAAAAAAATTTTCCCTCGAAGGGTTTAAAAAAGAAAATTTAAAAGATTTCTTTTCTTTTTAGTCCAAAAAGAGCAATATGCAGGAAATGTAGAAAAATATTACAGTTGAATTTTACGTAGAGCAAAAGTGAAATTTTCGGGAATTATCTTGTCTGCCTTTTTCCTTCCCTAAATTCGAATAGGAGAGAAATTAACATAATTGATTTTTCGTGTTTAAAAGAAGAATTTACCAGAGTTAATTATGTGAAATTCAGTGAATAAGTTTAATTCATAAGTTTGTTCTCCAAAAAACCAAGGGACAAAACTAAATTAAAAAAATACAGAAAATTTTTTTTTTTAAACCCCTTTTTAACGGGCAAACAGCTAAAAAAAAAATTTTCTTTTCCCTCATCCTCTATAAACATTATTTAGTCACGCAAAAAATTCTAATCGTGGTTTTTTTTTCTTGGATGGTGATTAGACGTTATAGCCACTGCGCATTTAGGACATTTAACTTACTTTTCAGGACATAAACAATGAACCATATTAAGGGGGTCACTTCACGAAAATCGAATTAAAAATCGATTTTTCAATTTTGTTTTTAAAAAAAAATATCATTCATTTTCTTTCTAATGAAATTTTAAAATTTTTTTCTTATTGAATTGGGAAGTTTTTTTAATATTTTTTAAAAGGTTTACATTTGTAAAAACCCCAAAACATCGGGACTGCCACGCCCCCTTTTCAAATCAAAACGGCTTGCTACCTTTTTCACCCCATCAACAGTTTAAATTAATCAAAAAGAATTTTTTTTTGATCAGCAGCTTTTCAGGAAAGAAGGGGGGAATAGTTGTAGCTGTTTATTTATTTTTGGAAAAACCGCATGCTATATTTTTATCTCATTAAATACAACGAATTTCGCCCGGGGAAATAGTGTTTTCCATCAAAACAATAACGGTAAATTTTTAAAAAACTTTTTTAAAACTTGGTTAAATAAAAAAAAACTTTTAAAAAAAATGAAAGTTTAAAAATAATAAAAAAACCTAAACTTTCGATAAATTTAAAACGTTGCATAACAGTCAGACGATTGCAAATAAAAATAATTCAGCTTTAAAAGCAAATTTAAAGGTAAGTTTAAAAAAAGAGTATGTTTCTTTTTTGATTCATTTGAATGTTTCTGGGAAATAACTGACATTGAAAAGGGTTTTTTTTTGTGCTTTGAAACAACATTAATAACATAAAAAAAATGAAAACCAAGGTATTCACAAAAATTTTTAGGCTACAAAATTTTTAATATTTTAAATGACTTTTGTGGTCTTATTAAAAACATTTCAAATCCCAGGTTTACTAAAAGAGTAGTTAATAAAAAAGATACAAAATTATTTTAAAAAATGAACAATACTTTTTCATATGGTATGAGGTCTTTTAAAAAAAGAAGAGTTTAAAAAAATTTTTTTGGAGTCATAAATTTTTGCCACCTACACTAAAGTGGTTTTACGATTCCATGCATACTTTAAAATTTGGGGCGACGAGAAAGAACTAAATCTTCATTATTAGCTCCCGCCGAAACAATTTCCTTTATAAGGATCCCAAAAAACCCTTGTGGCTATCGATGGTACCTGGCAAAAAAAAAGGAGCCATACTTATATAAATGGATTTGTTACCGCAGTTGGTTTGGACACTGGGAAAAGTTGTTGATACCAAAAAATATTGTCACGGAAATGCCGGGTTTTTAACAGCAATGTACATATCGATGAGTGTTCGGAAAAGTTACTTTTAAAAATAGTAGGGGAAAAGTTGAAGGGTGTATTTTTTTATTTTTGTATCTTCCATCGCTCGCAGACATTACAAAATTTACGATATACACAATATTTGGATTTAAATGGGGACTCTAAAGCATACAAAACATTTTTTAGAATTTTAAACCTCAGAGAAAAGCCCCTTTAAAAATTTTAAAAAAAAAGGTTCCCGGTGTGTTTTGGAAATGATGGGGACATGATTTTAAAGCTTTAAAAATAAAAAATTAAAAGAAAAAAAAGTTTGGGAGGAAAAAAATTCCAGAATGCCATAATGGCTTGAAAAGATGCAGAAATAGACAAATTGCAAAGATACTATGTTTTGCTATTCAAAACAACTCGTGAAAAAATTTTTTAGCCATAAGGCAAGCTATTTGAGCTTATTTTTTTTTTAAAAAAGTTCACAGATTTGAATCTACGAAAGGTTTATGCCCCATGGGAAGTGACTTGTGGTGTAGATATAATATGTCCAAAACAGAAAAGGACACATATAAGCCCTAAAACACGACTTACCTATTGCAATTAGAAATAGCATAAAAAAATATTTAGAGGTCCTAATCTTTAACTTTTTCAGGGAAATTTTGTCAAAAAAAATTAGTGAATGCGGGAAAAAGTATTTTGGGGGGAAACCCCAAAAATATTTATTTAAATTGGGGAATTAAAACTATAGTACATGAAGCTATATATTTATATAATCAAGGCTTGTACCAAATTAAAAGTTTTAGATATATTAAGCATTCACACACACACACAACCCCTTTGATTTTACAAAAAGTCGAGCATTGCAAAAAAGTAGATTATGCGTGTATTAGAAAAACAGAATAGGCAGTTTTTTCAAAAGAACCAAAAAAAGCTAGAATTAAAAAAAAACAATTAAAAAAAAATAGACAAGAAGATGATCTTGCAGATGACACTAGCAACCAAGGGTTTAAGGGTTTTGGTATGCATTAGTTAATAGTGTTTTACTTTTAAATCTCTATTTTTTCAAAAGTGTAAATTTTAAAAACAAAAAAGGGAAAATTTTTGAAAACACTACCCTTTTTTTATAGGGCCCTTTAAAAATTTTTCACATTTTGTTAAACTATACAAATAAATATTTTAATGACAGATTTTGTCAAAAAAAAATTTTTCAAAAATATTTATGGATTAAAATGTACAAGAATTTTCACTGTTTTAAAAAAATTTTTACGTGTTACCCACATAGAATTTTTTAAAAAAAATAATCAAAATTTTGGAAAAAAGCTCCCAAATTTTAAAAAAAATAAAAAAAATAAAAATGAATAAAAAAAAAAAATTAATGACTGTACAAATTTCAAATTTTTTTAAAAAAGTTCCTTTAAAAATTTGGGCATTTTAACATTACGGAGGGTAGGGAAAAGTTTCGTGAAGTGACCCCTTTAAAAAAAACCCTTTTTTTTAAAATTAACATTTATCTTTAAAAACCATTTCAATTAACAATTAAATACAAAGTATAAGGTAATTTAATAATAATAGAATAATTTTACAACATAGAATACCCCTTTCTTAGAAAAAAAATATAGAATACTTAGAATATTTCTTTGAACTAGCTATATATCCACAATTTTATATTTTATTTAATTTCAGTATGAAAAGTTAGAAATAAAAATAATATTTTTGAGAATTTAAATTATTATTTCCCAAATTTGATGAGCTATTTACTGTGGAGCTTAATAACATGCAAACGTTTTTTTTCCGAGAAGGAAAGTTGGGAATAAAAATTTTCTATCCCAAAATTTTGTATCACATATTGTAAACAAAGTTTGGGTTATATTTCACACCCCCAAAACTCTCACGTGATTCTAAATGCTCTTTTTCGAAAAAACAGGAAAAGTGAAAATTTGTAGGTCATTTTTCTGTTCTAGGTGGGCAGTGGATAGAACCTTTATTCACATATTAATGGTTTCCAAAAACCTAAATGAAATTTTTTACTTGAATTGTATAATTGCTTAATTCATTCAGATGAGAGAAAAGTAACTTAAAACATATCGATTTTTTTTTCAAATATCAGAAATTTTATTTATAGTAATTAAAATACAATTTGTAGATTTAAACCAAGAAAAACTGTTTTTAACCACCCAAGAGAGGACATGAAATGCAAAAAAGGTATCGTGCTGCCATCCGTATTAATTTCCCCTGCGTTTTAGCTTCCCCTAAACATATAGATAGACTAAAAAATTCTTGACTTGAGAAAAAGACTTGAGAAAAATTCTTTAATATGTGGCTAGACGTGTTAGCCACTGCCCTCTAAAGGGTTAAAAGACTTAAAATCTGAAATAAGAGTAAATTATATCAATACTTAAATTTCAAATCTTATAAAAGATTTGAACAGGTAAATATTTAAAAAAAATATCTTCAGAGAACATGAAGTAAAATATACCTATAATAAATTTAAATTAAGGGGACATGGTATGATTTACGCAAAAATTTTTAATTTAAGTATTTTCAAAAAAATTTTGGTTGCCTTCTGTGTGTGTATACTATGTAAAACAAATTTTGTGCTCAAAAATTTATAAAAGTTAAAATTTAATTTTTTTTGGGAAAAAATTAAAATTTTTGAAATGATTTTTTAAAAATTTACTCCTCCTACAAATATTTACATACATACACGCATGAAATTTGATTTACAAGTACTTAAAACTATGGGATAAGAAAAATTTGGGAAGGGTTTATGATAACATAATTTGGGATTTGTCCCAAATTTTTCTTTATGAATGCTTTTTGGGAAAAATTCCCTTTAAAAAAAAAAAAAAAATTTGAGTTCAATTATTTTTTAAAAAAAAAAGCTTTTTTGCTTTTACTGAAAAAAGGCCCCCAATTTTTTTTTTACGTGTACCCATTTTTCCAAGTGAAAAATTCCAAGTATTAAGTTAATAATAGAAAAAAAGCCTCAGCATTTTAAAAAGAAGACAAACTAGTTACTTTATCTTTCTGGGGAGAAAAAAGTTTAAAGTTTTGATTTGTATTTGGGGTGTGAATAAAAACGATCTTAAAAAACTACCCATTTTGGGCATTTTTAACTTAGTTGTTTCAAATTTTGTGAGATTATAGAGAAGTATATAAAAGATAATTTAGACTAAAACAAATAGATTTGATTTCCTGGCCGATTTTTGTGAATAGAATGGTAATGTGTCCCCTTTTAAACGTGACTAAAATATATAGATGATAAATAATAAAAATGTTATTTAAGAATATATTTCAGCCATTCTATTAGATAATTTGCGTTTCAATAAATCTATGTTGAATAGTACAAAAGAGAATTCAAAGAAAAATTCTTTCTATATAAATTTTCTATTAAAAATGATAATTATTTTTAAATGAACATGTATTTTAACATTTTTAAAATACAATGCATTTAAAAGCATCCTATTTATAATAAACCGTTCTCTTTTGACTTTTTGTGGTAATAAATGTCTTATAACTCGTTCAAATATTCCAAATAATTAAAAAGCAAACTTACTTACACATATAGAAATAAGTGAATGTTAAGAAGGACATCACCCCCAAAATATGCTCTACAAAATAAAAATCAACCCATCGATCACAGAAGAAACTTTTCCTTTTTCTGAAAATGTACCCAGCTCTGAGAAAACGCAAATGCAAGCAAAATCGGAAACTTCTCTCCCATCTTTAATATTCTGGTCTAGTGATCTGTGAATCCTTTTCTGACAGACGTCAAAACTGGGATAAGATGCACAAGTGGGAAAAGAGCAAACAGATCCGAAACATGTCGACTGTTCCTCCTGAGATGGCTTGAATATCTTTCTCGTGTGTGATTTCTGTTTCGTATTCACAGGACATCCACGCAGTCCTTCTGCACAAAGGGAGTGTATATCACACATTGAATGAACTCTTAAGAACGGTTTTACTGTTCGCGTGCAGTACAAAACAAAAACTATAACAATATAATATGTAATGTTTTTATACACACATTCATGGCAAGAAAAGGAGAAATTGTGTCCTCATTATAAAAATAAGCACTCAGATTTGGCGTAAAGTACTATAAGTTCTTATCTCGGACAATAAATCATTCTTAAGAGTCCATTCATTGTGTGATATACATTCCCTTTGTGCAGAGGGACGGTATGAAATACGAAATATGACTGTAAATACAAAACAGAAACAAAATTTATAGTACTTTATGCGAAATCTGGTGCTCATTTTTATAATTAGGACAGAATTTTCCCTTTTCTTGCAATGAATTTATGCGCATAAATACGCTATTATATTGTTATAGGTTTTGTTTTGTACTTGATAACTCCGTAAATTGTGTTTGCAATGTCTTTTTTAACAATAGAGGGTAATAGCAAGCAGTAGTAAAATATATGAGATTAAAGTAAATAATCAAGAATCTCTTAAAATCAAAATATGAACAAATCTGGAATGTTCTGTATCAAGAATAAATGATTTTACCGACTTTATATCTAAATTTAAAATTCTTAATTCAAGCAAGGGTATACAGTATAGGAGTATAAAATATTAAGTCATGATCATAATTAATTAATCACGTGATCACCATTGGAAATAAGCGTGATCCATTATTGGAAACTTATGCCAACGAATACACATATCCCACAATAAATATCAATAATATTATTTAAAATTGATAGGAACCTACTCTATTTGTAAGATCTCTATAATTGTGCCTGCGCAGAAACGAATTTCAGATATGTCAACATTAGCATCATCCCGACGGAAATTCTGCATCTACAATTGATTTATGAAGTGTACCAAAAGCACAGAGATATTATTATAAAACACAAATTTTGATTCTCAAAAAGTGTGGAACTGGTAGGAAATGTTCCCATGTTAACCAACAACTAAATGCTATTGGGCATTATGGGATTTACTTGAATTCTGAAACGGAGAGGGATATTCCAAGTGGGAGAGTTTGGATGGAAAAGTTGCAAGTAGTAAATGTCCCTACCTTCGATCAAGTATTCTAAGTGTAATGAAAGAAATACACAGCATTACGACAGAAGGACATTTAAGCGTATTGCCTTGAATAAAATCCGAGAACGCTTTTTTTGGGATAATACACGATCAGATATCGATTGATGGTGTCAATTAGACACAGAATGCACAGCCAGAAAAGGACCCAATAAGGGAACAAGATACGACTTAAACGTTTTGTTGGGAGCCTTTAAAATTTTATTGAATTCGGATCATTACCCCCCGATCTTTGAAGGAAATAATTAAAATCCCTTCGTGATGCACTATTTTATCAAATGGCCGGAAGCATACATTATTCCAGATCAGGAAAAAATTACGATTGGTGTTGATCTTATTCGAAACTGGATTCCACGCTTGATTCACTCAGACCAAGGGACAAATCACAACTCTAGAATTTTACAAGAAATACATAAAACACTTGATATGGTGAAAACAAGAACAACAATATTACATTCTCAGTCAGATGTTATGGTGGAAAGATTCAATAGGACCACCCTTAATCAGTTCTCAATATTTGTTACTAGGAAGCAAGCAGACTGGGTCCAGCATCTTCCCTTGTTTCTCCTAGCATATCAAAGTGCCATTCATGAGTCAACTGGGTATGTTCCATCAATAACATTCGTCGTACGAGACCATCATCTGCCCTCGGTCTACCTTTCGGACAATCAAGTGTTATTCTTGTATCGACTGAAAAGTATGTTCAAACTCTGCAGGCATGGTTGCAGGATATTCATCAGTTTGCTCAAAAAAGGATCCACATTGTGTCTGAGAGAATGACGACTCAGGATGACTGCAAAGCCAACGATCGTGTTTTCAAGGATGGTGATAAAGTGTGACTCTTCATTCGAAGATGTCGCCGAGAATCATGCCCGAAACTTCAACAAAACTAAGGAAGAAATGTACGTTTAGATGAAGAGAATAAATAATCTGACATACATCATCTAGAAATCCCCATCCACAAGACAGAAACCATCCAATGACAGACGTAGGCCATTCTAAGGATCTACACAAGACACTGCACGGGATGAGCAATTTTTAAGAGGGGGCGCAGTGAGACACGCAACGTATATCGGGGAAAATTAAGTTTTACAAGGAAAGGGCGCTTCAAAGCATAAAGCAAAAGAAAATTATGGCAACCCTGAAAAGATGTGATATGGGACACCAGATTGGTGACTAATTTCACTAATTACTTCTCCCTTGCCACTTAGCGATATTGCTAAGAAACCTTCGAGAAGTTACTCTGGTCAATCTTCTTGAAAATTACCATGGAGCGATGCAAAGGTCACTGGAGTTCTGAAAAGGATCAGTCGAGATCAGGGTCGGTTTTTGCATTGACTGCGATAAAATAGTGAGACTTTGTCTGGGTTCCTGCTGGTGGAACTGTTTTAAAGAGCCTTAAGCGCTGTAAAGGTTGTTTATAACAAGTGATTTTTCCATTAATTTAAATTACGTATTAATATTTCTTTGTGTATTGTACGTCGATTAGTCTTTCTCGGTTGTTCATCCTGGTCCATCAATAAATTTGTTATAATGAATTAATTGGAGTCGTCGGCTGCTTCCTTCCCACCCAAATTTGCAACAATATTTTTCATATTTCGAAAAGTTTTCAATTACGGATTTAAAATATCATGCTGTTAAATGTTATATACATTCCGTGTTGCTATCTAGAATCGTCAATTCCATATTTCATAAAATTTGTGTTCCATAAAGCGTTCTAGTCTGACAAAATTGAAGTGAAATTTTCAAGAACTTGGATAACATTTCTGTCTAGACACGAAATCCTGAGAGAATATAGTGACATTTTGGGAAAACTTTTGCTACGGCAAAATCATTTCAGGACAAAAGAGGATATTTGCCATCAAAATTTAACTTTTAATCACAAACAAAGTCGGAAAGTTTCATTCTGACTTCTGTACATTTGACATTTGTCAAAACTCAAATAAGATGAACAAATTCACCACTAAATCTTAAAATGTTGACGTTTAAACCTTTCATATAATGTGATGTTTTCAACTTAGGTCGCAGACGATATCAAAAATCATGTATTTAATATATATCCTCTTATCAGTTATTAGAAGTATTTCAATTTAGAAACCATTACTAGTTCTGATCTTTTCTTCTTCACTTTTGGAGGATATCTAACAAACTTTTCAGCGCTTTTCTGTTATTTACAAAAATACTCTTTGAAGACGTCCTTCAAAATTATTCTGCCCTCTTCTTCTTAATTTATTCCCACATTCAATATTGGAAAACAATACAAAAAGCATAATTGGATATAGTATTTGTTCAAATTATAACACAAACAAGCACAAAGACTATATAATAACTAACTATAGTATAAGTAACTATACTAACTATTATATGAAACTTTTTTCTTATAGACAGTTTTCTTTCAAATTAATTTTTATTTTCATATCATTCTAAGGAAAGCTGATTTATATCCTTACATTTATAAATGAAAGCAACAATTTATTATCAATTTATACATAATAAATTTTTTATGAAACAATAAATATTTTGTAAATCCATTTTGAATCTTCGCTTCATACATATAACTAAGAGAATTTGTAACGTGTGAATTTTACCGAAAAGTACAATTTTTTATTCAGTAATTACTTCCCACATTACTTTAAAGTGATTTGATTAGCCATTGGGAAGCTAGTGTTAATTTAACATTATAAATTATTATTGTTTATTCATTTTAATAAAAAAATTAAAGAAATTTTGATAATTAAAATTTACATACAAACACTAAATATATTTTCGTTAAACATAAGATAGGAATAACATTGTTATACCTCCCTTGCATTTCAAAATTATATTTCTTTTGATTGCTACATAAAAAGGTATAAAATAATATCAAAGAAAACAGTTTATTTATTTCATTTTCTTTTAAAATGCACCATTGAACTATATATATATATATATTGTATATATATAATAAGCCAGCCACTATTGACAAACCACAAGATAAAACTGTTCTACTGCGCCATTTGTGATGATGCACAACTTGTTGTCGGAGCTAGACTGGATATAGACGCTAGAAGGAGACAACGCCATGATACGACGAAAAACAGCTAAGATCCATCGTGTCCACGAGGAAGACGATTTGTAAATTTAATACGAAATGTATGAATTTAAATAACATATAATTGAGCAATTAAATCCAAAGTTAACTGAAGATGCCTTTGCGTTCACGTCCAACACTAAATTTACCACGCCTATATATATATATATATATATATATATACCGTAAAACCCCCGGGTATAACCCCACCTGTGTAAAAAGGCACCTGTGTATAAAGCGCACCTTACACTTTAAACTTTTTTAATTTTTAGATATGTTACCCGAAACGCGCACCCCCTTTTTAACGAAGAAATCTGAAATATTAATATACATTGTTTTAATGTTTTGAAGTAATTTATTCAAGGTATTATCCCAGACTTATGAAAAAATAGTATACTTCTAGAACTACAACTATTCTTGTTCATAAGGCAAGTTATTTCTTTTAAATAAACAGTGTATTTATACATGTAAGAAGTAATTTTTTTATGTCCATCCTTTTTGTTATTTTTAAAGCTTCGTTTTTATACCCGGCGTATAACGCACACAATTTCTGATCTTATTTTTGTGTCCAAGAGCGCGTTATAATGCCGGATTTTAAGGTATATATTATATATATATATATATATATATATATATATTTATTATATATATATATATATATATATATATATATATATATAATACTGAATGGTCAAATTATTATAAATAATCGCCCCTTTAATTCAATATTAGACCAACTTTTTCCCTTAATACTGTACGGATTCTTCTTGGCATGGACTCTATGAGATGTGTCGGTAATTTTAATGGAGAATTTGAGACCATATCCGATTAATTGCGTTAATCAATGCCTTCAGATTGGTTGGTATTGGATCCATCTGTCTGATGTTACTTTCGATCTCATCCCATGGACTTTATATTGTATTAAAATCTGGTAATTGTGCAGGCCAACTAATCCAAATAAAATTATCTGCCATGCTGTTTGAACCACATACGAGCAATATCAGTTGCATGACAGGGAGTATTGTTTTGCAGAAGTTTTCTTTCACAGGCATTAAAATAAAAGAATTTACTTCATCTGCGATAACACTTAAATATTCCTAAGCATTCAAACGATTAGTGCAATACCAAGAAAACATTTCCCAAACCATAATATTGCTTACACCAGCTTCAAGAGCTTTCGAAATGCAGGTGAGGTTTAAGATTTTGCTCTGTTTTCTCCTGATTCGCATCATTTCATTTGAAAGGTTTAGTTGAAAACGTGTTTCACTATACCACCTGACCTGACCTTTTTCAAGTCATTTGCTATCCAATCCTAGTGCTCTTTTGAGAATTAGAGATGTTCAAGAACGACATTAGAGTCTTTCTAATAGGTCGTTGGCCTTTCTTTGCAAGCAGCATAGTCACATTACAAGTCATGCTTCACTATTCCTCTCGCTTTGCGTTTTAGTCACTATATCTCCCTCTAGCGGCAACAACGTGAAGTTATGACCGATTTTTGAATAAGTGTCAGTTGGATAATAATGTGGCCACACTCAGTTTATACATACATATATATATATATATATATATATATATATATATATATATATATATAAATTCTATGATCTCAAATGATGTATTCGACTAATATAGATATTCAAATGATTTTATTTATATTGATGTAATGTAAATTTTTAAAATCAGATTAATAGAGAATTATTTGATAAAATATTTACACAAATCATTGTTAATAATCTAGAAAGCAAGAAAGAGTTCCATTAACTTCAAACACATCCATAATTTAATGTTTTTCTTTAGAAACTTTAATAATAAAAAAAGTTTTCAGATAAATAGAATGACTACTACGATCATATTTTAGTTGTGCGACACAGCTAATTGAAGAGACAAGATATTAAAAAATAAATTCTAAAACCTAGAAACTTAACAATTATGTTATTTCCAATACTACAAAAATCGTTGTCTAGGATAAAATGAAATAATACGAATTTTGCATTGCAGATAACAGGATGATTAAAAAAATCTAGTGTGGTAATTCAGTTATGTTAATGAAACACAAATGATAATTTCAAACAAACTTACAAAAATTTTGAGATGTTGAATTAAAACTTCTTTCACACAAAAAAATATACATTTCAAAAGAAGAAAATTCGATTCGAAAATATGCACAGTGCAATATTTTCCAATAAATGCATACTAAGAATTAACAATGAAAAAACACACTAAAAAATCGCGAATTCTTCAAAAGTGCTCTTTTTTCTGATTTCGTGTGATAATGTTTAATATAACTCCATCAAAAATTAATGAACGACGTTTTATATATTTTAAGACACTATTTCAAAAAAAGAAAAGAGTCTTCGTAATAATATTAAATAATATTTGTGGTGTGCAGATATAAAAAACAAAAATAACTAAAAACGAATTTTTTTTCTTTTACCCTCACTTATATAATTTAAACAATATTATTGTATTTTAATACGCAATGCAATAAGTTATTAAATATTTATTTTAACCATCACAAATTTTTTAATAACAGACAGATGATTTTTTCAGTCTCTAAATCTATAAAAATTGAGTAAAACTATTCCAGAAAAATAAAAATTACTTTTGAAAATTTGAGGGGTAGGCCAGGACATGCTAGAAAAATCAAGACGAAAAGGAAATTTTTTTCAAGAAATAGATAGTAAAATCCTTGACGAAAGCAGACAAAATATAAAAATATGAAATTTTTGGTCCGGTCTGCAATATCCGCGTCTAGTGGACTGTGAATGTCTTTCTGACAGACGTCAAAACCGCAATGAGATATGTACCAAGTGGGAATAAAAGCAGATAAATCCCCAAAAAATGACGATTATAGCTTAGGAATATTTTCTGAAAAGATTCGTTCACGGTTTTTTCCCCACTAAAATCGATAACCATTTCACATCAGATATCATATAAGCATTTAATATTATTTATTCCAAGTTGTCATACAGCACAAAAATCGGGAAGTTATTTTTCTCACTCAATAATGTCCTCAATTGAGTTTACTTTTTATTTATGACCCATGAACATCTTGTAGGTAATTCTACTGTATTGCGTCTTGCATCCTTGAGATCAAAATTTGGAACTCCGTTGCTAATATCCTTCGTATTGTTTAAGAGAATGCAATAATAATATACAAACAAACAACCAATTGGTGTATTTATTTTTGGGATCTACAGGATGATTCCCTACAAGACCCACAAACTTGCAGTTTGTGTAGGAGGTATAGAGGTGACTCGGAATGGAGTAGGAATGCAGGGAAGGGAATGCCGTAATTGCAAGCTATGGTGCAAAGAAGCAGGGGAAAAGAACATAAACAGCAACACATTAATGGAACAGAAAACCTTTAATTAAAGGTTGTACAGCGATAGGTGTTTGAAACTACGACCAGAAGTCGTTTGGCAGGTCTGACAATGGTGCTGCATGAAATTCCTTTCGTTCTGGAACATTTCTCCTAGAAGTCTTGGTGCAGAAAACAAAGCTTCTTGAACATCTAAAATGCTGGTAGTCGCCATTTGCAATCTGTTTCCCAGGGTAGCACGATGAACTTGTATTCTAACGAGGAAATGGTCAACATGCTGATCGTGTATGAAGTTGCTGATTATAACGATCACGCCACCTGGTGTTTGTACTAGGAATGTTACCCGATTAGGTGTGTTCCACTTCACATGATCTTCACGAGTGTGAACAGAATGTTAGGTGAACCTGGTTCTTTAATAAAAGCTACAATGATTCAACAACGATGATGGACTCCTCCACATTACGGAGTTGACGCCTGTCAACACCTTATCGTAACCTTTAAACAGCGAGGGGAAGGGGGTTAAGTCGTGGTGGCCCGGTTCATTCGCCTGCAGATCACTGGACCTAACACGTATGGGCTTCATCTTCTTTCACATGAAAAAACTTTGATGAACGAGATGCGCGTTCCTTCAGTTGATGACCTCATCGCTCGAATATATGTAACCGCATGGAAAATACGTGATATGCCAAGAATCTTCAGGAACGTAAGAAATTCCAAGCAAAGACACCGTCAGGCCTTCCAGACGATGTCTGGTTATAATTTTGAACATATGTTATAGTACAAACTTTCCCTAAAATGTTTTCAGTCGCATCAATGTGTTGCTGTTTTTGTTCTTTTTCTCAGCTTCTTTGCACCGTAACTTGCAAATACGGCATTTCCGTCCCTGCATTCTTATGAGATGCAGGGTCGTTTCTGTGCTCACCCACTCATCCAAAAAGTTTGCCTGTCTAGCAGCAAATCCCCCTGTATATGTACATAGTTTTATAAAATAATTTCGTGTGTGTGTGGTTTTCTGCCTGAATTTTTCGAAACATTAAATTCAGAGGTAAATGGGCTGAAATAAAAAGTAGTAATTGTGGCTAAAATAAGTTCAGTAACGATTGAAATTATTTCTATACTTTGGACCTTTGATTTGTTACCACGGATAGCGTATGAATGGGCAGTATTCTCTAGTAATCAACCAGATATGTTGCATTAAGTGGTAGATTACCAGAACCAACAGGCCAAGTAAGCAATGTAAACTGTCTTGAAAAAGAGGTTATGAGCTTTGCATACCATGTACTATTCGAGTATTGCTGAAAACAAGATCTGAAGATTATATATGTACAAGAAAAGAAAATCAAAACTTCAGACATTGATTTTTTTTTTCCCATTGTTTAAACAATGCTTCCGACAATGTATAGGAGGGAATCCCATCGCAATCTCAAGCCATAATCTCAGATGAAACAACAGTATCGAGATGCATTAGGCGACAGTTAATATCCCTCCACGGTGTCTCCAGTGTCTTATTCGACCACCGTGACCACCATTTGTAGTGGTGCGATGAGGCAGGTGATCGGTTCCATGTATTGAATACTGATCCACATCACTATTCCTTCGTTATGTTTAACACGGTCACCAATTTCTAGGAAAAATAATCTGCATTATTTTGTCACTCAGGAAAAATGAAGATAAAAAATCGTAATCTCCATTGAGGTATACTTAAGATTCTTACTAAAACAATCACACTAAAAAGGCATTTCATTACATCGAAATGGAGTTCTATTCTTCCTTTAGATAACGCTTGTTGGTTTTAATACAAGCGTCCACGATGTGTGTCGGTATTGAAATGCTAATCAATTGCAAAATTCATTATGATCAAAATGGAGGTTCACGGATAACCGAAGAGATTTTTGCTCTCGCCTGTTTAGATTACAGGAGTTAGATAAAGTCTGCTTCTTCCAATGGTTACCTGCACATGTTGACATTACAGGCAATGAAATTGCGGATAAACTGGCGAAAGAAGCTAGAAATCTAAATGACAGCTTTGTCAACGTTACTTTTTTCCACGCAAATACTGTCGCAAATTTCAAATTGAGAGAGAAGTCAATTAGTGTAAAGTATCAAATCTGTAATATACGTGGAGACCACCTTATAACAAAGACTATTGCTAGGCTAAAAAGGGTAATCACAGAGGAATGAAGTTTTATAGGAAAGGTAGAAGAACTTATAGAAATTGTGAGATAACTGTTTAGATACAGAGCTAACACCTGCTCATATTTTTGACTGTCCAGCTATTCTTGCTGCTCTACAAGAAATATGGGTTCTGTTATCTTCAACAAACCTCTATGTGGATAATATTGAACATATTGCTAGAACAGTCATCTAGACCCATGGAACTGTTTGATATGGTACCGTCATGGACGCGAAATCATTATAATGATAAATACAAGGCAAAATTTTTATGTGGTTTGCATGCTTTTTCTTATTATTGCATTTTGAGTAATCAGAAATGTATACTTCAACATTTATATTCTGAGAGAACACCCATGTGTATTTATCACTATAACTAAATACAAGAAAGGTTTATATATAACAAGGTACTTCTATAAAAGAAGATAAGTTTGGACTTTTTATTAACTTCGCATTCTAAAGAAACGCGAGGACTGTTAGCGAATGACCTCGAAATTTTTATTCACCGTCCAATAACGGAGACGATAACTGAGTTGGTACGTCGCTCTCCAAACTTCCACACCACGCATTACAGAGGACATCAGCAATGGTTTTTGCTGTATCACCCGCTTCTACATGAGGGATTTTTTTTGTGGCTTTTACGACTCAAAATTTTTTGACTAAGGTTCAGGATTTTTTAATTTGGGGAAATAAAATATAGTCCAAAAGTATTACTTACTTAAAAGTATTAATAATTGTATTACTTACATCCGTAAAGGGACATTGAAGAAGAAATTAAAAAATTCTTTTTAAGGATATACATTACTCTACAAATAATAAAAATATCAATATTTTTGTTTGTTTGTTTTGCGGCGGGCTTATATATATAAAAATATAAAATATATATATATAATTTTAAATTTTTTCCCTTTCAAATATAACCCATATTAGTTAAGATATTTGAAGATTTCCAAGCTTAGATTTTAGTTTCGGTTTCATCTTAAACCATTTTTCCATTCTTAAATTGAATCGATTAAAAATAATTTTGAGTACAATTAATTTTTTTTTTGTCAAATGTTTATTAACTTCAATTTCCATTACTAAAATTATTTCTGTTTGCTTATTTTTTGAGTTTTTTAAGTTCTCATAGTTACTTAACTAAGATTAATTTAAAGACCATTATTAGTTTTTATAAATAGTTTATTTAACTTTGAAACTTTATTATTATTTTTTTCCTGTTGAGAAAATACCACGGCCAAAAGATTCTCAGGTTGTAATGAGAAACAATATTTCGAAGAGATGAATTTTAAAAAAATTTGACCCCCCCCAAAAGCCACCCCCCTCAACTGATATTTACATTAGACTTCAGAATATCAAGTATTCTGAATACTGGTATTGCCAGATAAAATTGAATATTTCTGTTTACTCAGTTACAACATTATAGTTCTTTACTACAGAATTTTAAAGTTTTATACTATAGTATTTTGTGAAGTTGCAAAACAAAAATTTAAACCTGCTAACGTGAACCCATTTAAAAATGCAAAAAATTTAAATGTTAGAGACAAATCTTGTGATTTTTAGCTTAAGTTATCATTATTATTTCGTATATAAATGCTTTGTGTTTTAAAATTTTGTGAAAATATTGTGTTTGGGTTGTTTTGAATACTTTTATCCCCATCAATATTATGCAAAACATTTTTTTAAATTTAAAAAAGATACTTTCAGTAAATTTTTTATAAAAAATGAGTCCCCTTTTATTTTTTAAACCTAAGTTTTAAAAATATTTTAAAAAGTTTTTGCATGCATTTTTTTTTTGCGTTTAAAAATTTTTTGGAATGCTTTTTCCCTCCATCTTTTTTTTTGAAGATTTAAGTCTTTCCCCCATTCTCTAAGGGGGTTTTTTCTTCTTTTCCTAAAAGTTTTTAAAATTTTTTCTTTAAATACTTTCGCATATATTTTCCCTATAAAATTTCATATGGATTTAAATCTAAAAGGTAAAATTGTTTTTTTTTAAAAATAAATTTTTTAAAGAAAATTGTGTTTTTAAAATTTTATACTAATTTTTTTCCCCAATTTTTTAAAAATAAAAAACAAATCACTTAAAAAAATTAAAAATTAAAAGTACTTGAACAATAAAATTTTAAAAATTTTTTTAAAATTTTTTAATTTTTAAAATTTTAAGATAAAAACCCTCATCAAACCGACCCCTTTTTTATTTTCATAATCCACTTTAAGAATGAAATTTTTAAAAAAAGAAAGTAAAATTTTTAAGTTTTAAAAAATTTTTTTTTAAAAAAGGGTACTACTTTAGTTTTTAAAATAAAAATAAAAAGTATCGTAGGGGAGGGTTTTTAAAATTGAAAATATGGAGGTAAAAGGGGAAAAAAGTATGATACTAGCCAAATTAGCAATTAGTTCATCCTTGTTTTTAATTGCCCTTTAAATTATAAATTTTTATAAATAGTTTTTGATAAATAATAAAAGGCTTAATTTTATATTTCTTCCCCCTTACTTTGCTAATCCCATTAAAACCTTTTAAATCAAATTTTTCTTAGCTAAAAACAATGAAAGTAAGGGGAAATTTTTAATTTTTTTTTCCCAATTTTTAAAAAATTATTAGTACAAACTCTATTTTAAATTTTTTTTTTACAAAAAAATGCTAAAATTTTTTTGGGAAACAATATGAAGCCTTTAAAAAAGAAAAACCCGTGATATCAAGAATTTTTTCCGTCAAAATTTATTATTTATGCATACTGTTTTTTTTTTCGAGCAAATTTTTTTAAATTAAAGTTTGGGGATTATTTTGATGGCTGAAATTAAGTTTTTTATTTTATTTTTTAAAAATTTAAGGTTATGAACAATGATATTTGTATTTACGGCAGATAGTAGTTTTATTTACATAAATTTGGCATAAAGAGAAGAAATTTTAAAATTTTTCCTTTTAGACACTACATTAAAAAGTGAATACTAAAAGGGTTATGGGGAAAAATTAAAAAGATATGCCCTAAAACCTTTGGGAAAATTGAATTTAAAAACCAAACATTTTTTATGGGGAAATTCTTTTTTCTCCACAAGTTTTCCTCAAAATTTTTTTCTAAAACTGTGTAATATATTTTTTTAGTAAATTGCTTTTCATAATATTTATTGATGCGTGGGGATACAAATCGGTTAAAAAAATTCTTTAATGAATTGTTGACATTTTGATTGTTTTTTGGGATGATTAAAAGTCAACATTCCCCCACAAGCTGTTAGTTATCCTTTAAAAAAGTTTTTTAAACCAGGGGACCCCAAAGTGGTCTTATAGACACTCGGGGGCCTATCGCCCGGTGGGGAGTCCACATCAGCAAAAAAAATAATTTGGGGATCCATGAGGCGTAAAAAAAATTTTTAGGGGATAACGGTTGGGCTTTAAAAAGGGGGATCAACTAAAATTAAAAAGGGGGTAAAACCTTTTATACCGACAATGTTAAATTGGCTGTTTTTGATGTAATCTTTTCTCAAAAAACTGTTTTAAAGTACATTCTTGAAATTTTTTTTTATAAAAAATTAAAGTATGCCTTTTCCCTTTTATTGAAAAAATTTTTGCTAATTTTGAATTTTTTTTAAAATTTTTTTTGAAAATTATTTTATCAAACATATTGGAAAAATTTTACCCCTTTTTTTACATAAAAAAATTTTTAAAAAATTTTTTTTTCAAAAAAATTTTTTTCAGTATATATTAAACCCTTTATTATAAATATGTAAAAAAAACCTTTTTAAAGACTGTGAACATTATTTTCCCCAAAAAAATACAAACGAACATCAAAAAACCTTTAATTTTTAGATAAATGAAATTTTAAAGTTTAATTACATTTCTATTAAAAACATTCCCCCCTAAAACCCAAAAATACATTTTTTGGATCTCATCATCCCCCCTTTTCTTTTTAAATCTTTTTTTTTTTTCCCAACTTCCCTTTTTTTTTTTAAAATATGAGTATTTTGAAAAAAACAAAACCCCGGTTTGTCGAGGGTTTCAAAAAGCCTTCCTGTAATCACCAAAACTCAATTTTTAAATTTTTTTCCAAAAATTTTTGGTTTAAAACTTTTCCCAAAAATTAAATAATGAAATTTAAAAAATGACCCAATGATAATACTTTTTATTTATACAAATATTTCATTTGGAACGAGACCCAAATTTCGTTGTTTTTTCACCTTTTTCCCCTTGGGAATTTTTTTCTTGCTCCATGTAAACGCTTTTTGAATTTGAATTAAATGTTTTTATTTCCCTCATTTGCCCCAAATTTAAGCAAGAAATAATACTTTTTTTAAAATTTTTTTAAAAAAAACACCATTTAAATGGACGTGGCCCAATTTTAATGATTATTTAAAACAGGTTTTAAGGACTTTAATTACCCTTTGATGTTAAAGCGAAGTATTTTTTGAAAGGTTAAGCTCTATACAGTTTGAAAAAAAAAAATCTTTTAAAAATTTTCATATTAAGAAGATTTTTGGTTTCCCAAAACCCTTTTTAAAGGGAAAATTTTTAAACAAATGGAAAAAAAAATTTTTTTCCCCATTCCCCCATTTTTAAAATAAATTTAATGAGGTTAATTTACATTTACAAAAAGGAAAAAGCTTACATTTTATTAAAAGAAAAACCCCCATTTTGCATTTTCTTTTTACAATTAAGCCAAAGGAATGGGGAGTGTTTTGGGGGAAAAAGGGAAATTTTTAAATGGATTCTGCAATTTTGGCTTTAAAAAAACACAACTGTTATTTATCTCGAATATATAGAAAAGTGACAAATTTTTAATTATTTTCTTTGGAAAAGGGGTTTCAGAGGAATGGGCAATCACCAAAATAAAAAAAAAAAAGAAAAAAAAAAGCCAAAAATTAAAATACCCCTTTTCGGGAAAACCCGGGTTAATCCTGGCGAGATTGATGAAATTAAAGAAAAATTTTTTATTGAAGCAACCCGATTCATCCCTCCCAGGAAAAATTTTCTTGTTGATAAAAATTTTTTTTTAAAAACCAAATTTTTTAAATTTAAATTTAAAGTGTGTTTCTTTAAATTTTTAAAAAAACTTTCACTTCATTTCAATTTGGGAAAAAAAACTTTTTAAATACTTAAAGAGAGTCGGAAAAAGGGATTTTTTAAAAAGATAAATTTCAAAAAAATTTAATATTAGGGGGCGGCCCCCCCCAAAAACCAAAAAAAATGGAAGGGATCAACCCTGGCAAAAAAAATTTGAAACCCCGTTAATAATTAATTTTTTTTAAATGGTTCATATGCAGTTGTATCTGTAAAGTCTACTCAACAAAATACCAATATTTAGTAAATGAATTGAATACTATATATGTGTTAATTGGATTACCTTAAAAGTTACTGTGTAGGGTTTTAAATTTATTATTTTTTTTAGTTTTTGTTTGTTTTTGTTTTTTTTTCCCCAAATCATTATTGAAAGTTATTTTTATATCATTTTTTTTTTAAAATGGGCATTAAAAAAAATTTTCATCATATTTTTTTTACTATCAAATTTTTTTGTCTCAGGAATTAAAAAAATTTTTGGAAGTAAAATCTTCCCCGGGGAATATTTGGTTCCCCTTTTTTTCGTTAAACGATCACCCAAAATTTAATTACATGAATTCAACACGTACAGAAATTTTTAGATTTTGATTCCATGAAAGTAAAGGGGAACCCTATATTAACCCCATTTGTAAAAAAAATGGTATAAGAAATGTAATAGATACAAAAAGGGAAAAAAAACGAAAAGGAAAAAGTGTATGGAATTTATTAATATCGTTTATTTTAAAATTTAAATTAAAATATTAATCATTCTCGCCGAAAGAAAAGAACTGGGAAAAGTTTATAATATTATTTTTTTAAAAAAATTTTAAAAAATTTTTCCCAAAATTTTGTGTTGCAAAATGTTCTTTAAAAAATTTCAAAAAAAATTATTTTTCTATATTAAAAAAATTCTGCCAAGAAAAAAAACCATTTTTTTTAAAAGAACGTTGTTTTTTCATTTTACCATTTAAAAAAACGAATGTTTCGTTTGAAGAAAGAGAAATTTATTTGCCCTTCATTTGGGGGATATTCCAAACCCCCAAATAAACAATTTTTTTTATCATATCTCAAAAATTTTTATATTTTTTTTTAAAAAAAAAGCCAAAAAATTTTTCTATTCTTTAAACAAAAAATATATTTCCTAGATGTAAAAGGGGAAAAATTTTTTTTGCAAATTTTATCATTTAAAAAAAAGATAAGTTTAAAAAATTATAAACTGAAATATTTCCCTTTTTAAAAAAAAAGCATAAAAATTAAATTGATAAAATTTTAAATTTCGAAAAAAAAAAAAGAAATTCAAGAATTTTGGATTCATATAGAAATGGGAAAACTTTAAAAAATTTTACAAAATTTTGAAAAAAAATACCTGTTTTTAAACTGTTTTTCCTCGAATTTGTAATGTGACTTTTTTTTTTTTTTTTCGAAAGCGTTGGTTTCCCTTTCCTTTTTTTTTTATGTCTTCATTGTTCTTTTTAAAGATTTCAAATTATTTTTTCCCTTTTTTTCTAATGCGCTATTTTCAAATTATTAAAAAATGTCTCATTCTTAAAGGTTATATGTAACAACTAAAAATTTTAAAGAATTTATCAGACTTCTTAAGTTGTTAAGTATTTTTATTGTAATAAGCTAAAAATAATTATATTTGTTAAGAAGGTTTTAGTCCAACTTATGATTCCAAAACAAGTTTTTCCTGTATATACACAGCCTTTTAAAAGAGTATCTGACCTTTATTTTCCCCTAGGCAAAGTTAGATTCTCACTGTGAGCAGTGAGAGGTGACAGAGAGAGCTTAATGCAAATACTTGAATTCCCCCCTTTTTTTCCCCTTGTGTACCAGTCGTTTCCTTCAGGCAGTCGAGGGAGGTACTATTATGCCTGTTTGTCGGAATTATATTTCTCTAAAGATGACTGAATGACTTGAGCAAAGATACTGTATCACAGTTTTTTGTCAAATATATGGTGATTTTCTAAGATAAACAATTCGTAAAGTTCAGCAAAGTGTTTGGGAGCCGTAGTAGAAGATTACACAAACTAAGAATAGGATTAACTGCTTCAAAAGTGGCTGCACATTGGTGGTAAGTGACCAGCATTCTGGGAGGCCACAAACCACTCGAAATGCAGCTGTTGTTGAGAAGTGGAAAATCTGGTAATGACAGATTGCCATTTGATGGTACGAGAGACTACTCAACAAGCTGAGATCAGTACAAGTTCTCTACAGGCAATTTTGTGTTATCAAGCGAGGAGTGCTTGAATTTATTTCCAAGCTTCTGTCGGTGGAACAGAAAAACTCCGTCCTGCAGCTTCACAAGACCTACTGGACACTAGAAACACTCAACCTGCCTTCTTGCAAATTTTGGTTGTTCCCTAAAATGAAAAAGGCTATAGAAAGGCTCCCGTTTTTATAGAGGAGAAGAGTAATGCAGAATCCGACGGTGGAGTTGACCACCATTCCAGAAGAAACCTTCCAAAAATGTTTTCGGCAATGGAAGAAATAGTGGGCTAAGTGTATGAAGGCGCAAGAGTCCTACTTTGAATTTGATTAGAATCCCAATCCCACAAATTAACGAAGATACTTTTTGACCAAAGGTCGGATACTTTTTGAACATATCTTGCACTTAATATTTACTTTAAAACACAATCTTGAGCTAAATTACCGTTCATTGTCTTGTATTTTCCTCAAAAGAAAACACAAATATTCTTAAAAAAAAATTAAAATGCAATGGTGGCAAAACAAATACATAAAGAATGAATACATTTTCGCTACTTTTAAAAACAGCATTTTCTAAGATTAATTGTGATAATTTCTGTTATCACCAGTTTGAAAACATTAATTTATGTAATATAAAAAAGAAATATTACTTTAGATCTTTTCTCCTTTTTGATATTTAACTTGATAAAGTTGTATATGTATTTATTTTCTTTGATGTTGGAATAGGGATCGAATAGTGTTTATTTACATATGTGTGATTTCGATTATTTTCTGAAATTAAACTTTAAAAATTCAAAAGGGTAGTCTACTTTTTGCTATTAATTCCTTACATAAAATAACTATTTAACTCTGAAATTTCAGCGGCACACACACACACACATTCTTTAGATATTTTATTATTATTATTATATATAACACAGACTTGAAATACTTCTAAGAGACATGGCTGAGAAAGACAGGAGCATTGAAAAGTGTAGCCGTTTATCATATGATACTTTATTCCAATGATTCAGCAAATCGTTCTTTACCCCAAGCCATGACTAGAAACAAGTCCTATTTCAAGCTTCGATCAGTAGCGAGTGTGTCGTTTGTCTACGTGTTTTAAATAAGTGCGCCGAAGTTGAAATAAAAGTACTTATACGGGAGGTGGGTTAAGTTGTCCAAGTAGGAAGTTTACCCCAACTGACACAAAAAGGGCTGGGGATTCATCATATATATATATATATACACTGCTGGCCACCGTAAATGCAACACCCTAAAGGAAGCATGCAAATAACATGAAATATACAACATGCATTAGCGGAGGTGAGATATGCAAATGACCAGAATTTCAGCGCAGACACACAACACGCGCGCCTGTGGCGCCACCTCAAAGTGCTATTTAAGACTTGGAGATTTTGACAATTTCAAGTTCGGCAATTGAGTTTTTCTTGTGGTTTTTTCAAAAAACGATCAGTTATGTCTCGTAGAAAACAGCGATCAGCTTTTGATCAAGTGTCCGAGTTCGACAGAGGAAGGATAGGGGCCTACCGAGATTGTGGATTATCTTTCAGGAAATCGGTAGTCGTGTTGGACCAAACAACTGTAATACGGATATATGACCGTTGGATGCAGGGGGGTACGATGGACCGGCGTGGTCTATCGCATCCACCTCAGTGCACCACTTACCGTGTGGACAGGCAAATTGTGCGCTTGGCAGTGACGGATCGCTCAGTCACATTATGAACCATAGCACAGCACATTGAGTCTGTAACGCATCATTCAATGTCTGTGCATATCATTCGACGCCGTTTACAGCAGAGTGGTCTGTCCGCAGCACGTCCATTATTTGGTCTACACTTGACGTAGAACCACAGACGTCTCCGCCGCCAACAGTGCGATGAAAAAAGGATGTGGGTGGCAGAATGGAATGAAGTTGATACTTGGCCAACATGTTATCTACAAAATAAATTTTGTTGTGCTATATCTTGTCTTTCTTGGTGTTACATTTACGGTGGCCAGTATGTATATATATATATATATATATATATATATATATATATATATATATATATATATATATATATATATATATATATATATATATATATATTCGTGAGGAAAGTCTATCCAGAAAGTTGTAAGATAAGCTATAAGTTCAAAAGAAACATCAATACTTCATATGAATTACTATTATTACTATTATTATAAATACAAATAATGTGTCAGAGAAATGTTTTGCTAGACTTCCATTAGCTAACGTAATTTATAGAAGTGCATTCTTATTCGTATTACGAACAACAATATTTAAACAAGGTGCTCAAACTACCGTGTTGTTTCTCAAAGCTATTACTATACATTTTACTAATACCGATTTTAAACAGAAAAGATGTATTTGCATATCTACCAATTTTGAAACACATGCTGATGACAAGAATGATGTGTGTGCTTGGGAATGTTTTTTTTCATTCAAAACAAAGAAATACGTTAAGTTAGCTCTATAAATGTCAAAAGTGGTTCAAACTCTCGTTTATCAATCCTTTTAACTTCATGAAAACAATATAAAAGAAATGGATTAATAAAAAACAATACTGTGGCTTTAAAATGTGTTTTTCATATACATTACATTGATTCGCTTCCGAAGATTTAAGTGATTTTGAAGGGATATTTAAAACAAATTCCAAAATTGAAATATATATATAAAATAATAATAATAATAATAGTAATAATACGTTTCTGAAATTGTCTGTGTTTTGTTTCTTTGAATGCTTTCAAATAAATATATCATTCAAATAAATACACTGGCCTCCAAAAGTTAAGGAACAACAAGTTTTTAGAACTCACCGTATAATAAATGACAGTAACAATAAAACTTATAGTTTATATAAATGATAAAAACGAACTTTATACAAATTTATGCAAAAACAATAGCTACTACTCTTTTTAATAGGAAAGAACAGATATATATGAGTGAGAGAAAAATATGCATATATCAGGCTTTCGTAATTACGCGTGTAACATTTGTTGATTTACAACTTTTGTTAGCAGATTTGATGACAATAGGCAGTGGGGTCTCGCAATGTATGAGAGAAGCTGTTTGCCCGCTTCGTTAAGGTGGAGAGCGGTCGGATGGATGGAAATGGGGTTGTCACAGGCTGATGACTCTAGTCCAGTGTTTCTCAAAATTTGGGCGCGCGCCCCTGGGGTGCGAACCTTCAAGGGGGCGCGAGCATATCGAAAATAAAAGGTTAAAAAAATTAATTTACTGGAATGAAAAAAAAAAAAATACTTTCTGATATAATAAAATTACAGATTTACATTGATATGATTTATATAATCATCTGGTGAAAAAAGGTCATCAAAAATAAAAGATTCTACTTTGAACGCTCATTAGCTATTTTTGATCCTATAACTAAATAAAAAATATTTTGTTTGCTTTGCTGTAATCCTAATATGAGAATTTTTTATTACGTTTCTTTTAACTTAAAATATTACTTTTGCTGGCTTTCAACTTACTGGTATGGTTACCTGCATCCCTTTTTTTTTGGGAAGTTGTAAATTATATAATTCTGTTGCCTTTTTTTCACAATGTGAAAGAGTTTTTTGATACATTGATAAGCATATTGAGCACTTTGAAGGATTAATTGGCCAAGATTTATTTTTGTGAGTGTACTGAAACATATAATACAAAAATCGTTACTGGGAAAACTGTTTATTTGTTACCAATGACCTTGATAGATAATCCTCTAATATGACAGTCTTAATGGGGCTAAAATGAATTGATAACATATCTCCTTTTGGCGTGGCAAACGTTTTTAGAATCTTAAGGTACTTGTTTAGACCGAGTTCCCGGCACGACCACTATTTCAAAAATATTTTCTTGAACATACTGCATTTTCCTCCAATGAATAACTTAATGGTTTTAATTGTGATGTTGTACGACTGATTATGGTTTATAAATGTAAATAGAGATAAAAAAAAAGAATTGGGCATCTGTGATCTTTTGAAAGGAAATTGAAGCTGATCAAACAAGGGAAACAGTTTAAATAATGCATATTAATCATGTTAGGAAGTAAATTTGAGAAAGAAAAATATGAAACGAAGGAAAATTTTCAATAGCTACATTAAGAACTTTATCAAGAAAATATAAAGCCATAAGTGTACCGCAAAATGCACTTCACCCTTTCAAAAAGACACAAGCAAGATAAAGTTCAACAGGATTTTTGTCGATCACCCGACTTAAAACTACAATAATGTGGACAAAATGTGACATTTTTGTTGCACATAACTTTCCTGTAATGTTAGCGAAAAGTGTCTGTGATTTGTTCCATTATTAAGGTCACCACATTTGGAACAATTTAGTTCAGTTTTTTTGGGATATTTTTCAAATTTTGAAAGAGAAATTGAAAAATCCTTGAAATAGGTAAATATATTTTCTCTTAGTTAAATTATTCACTGAAACTGTGATTTTTATCTTGTATATTGAAAATAATTAAAAAAAAGAGGGGTGCATCACTCCCCGCGACCATTAACGTTAGTATCGAGTGCACACCTGATCCCGGGCTAAAACATTTTGAAGTTTTCTCGCTTTAAATATTAAAAAATAACACAATTGTTATTCATTAGAATTTTATATTCTTTTTTATTACTTAACATTTATTCTAAATGCTAATTCTGCGAGGCTTAAAATTACAGTTCATTCAAAACCGTTTATAATATGAGTATTCATTTCAATAAATCATTTTACATTTTTGTATACATTGTCATGCACTTAAGTTTTCTCTCCTTACAATTAAGCTATTATATCAAGAATATATTATCATTTTAAAAAAAAAAACTCATGTTAAGATGGGGACTTCAGCCATTATAAGAACAAGTTTAATAATTATCGTGACTTCCCATGGTTTGTCTTGCAG
The DNA here is from genome assembly GCA_019973955.1 of Trichonephila inaurata madagascariensis. Taxonomy (NCBI): domain Eukaryota; kingdom Metazoa; phylum Arthropoda; class Arachnida; order Araneae; family Nephilidae; genus Trichonephila; species Trichonephila inaurata. Next base: position 35,034 of record BMAV01009453.1, read on the forward strand.
GCAGTTTTCAAAGGAAGGCTAAAAATTAGAAATTGACACTCAGATATTTTCGATATTTAGCTCAGATCTATATTTTGTCTTTAAAGTAGCCATCGCAGAAAATCCGGGTTCACAAAGTATGCTGTTAAAAATGGTAATAGTATACGAAATGCTTTTGTTTTCAGTGCAGAAAATTCAGCATCCACCTCTATCCAGAATTCAAAGAGTGATTTATTACAAAATTGCCCTTTAATTTCGTCACTGGATGTGAAATCTATGAAGATCTCATTTTGGCAGTTGAGAGCCCTTCTGAAGTACTTTGAAATGGATCCCTAACCCATTCGTAACTTGCTATCAATTTGCCCTCGTCTGTGTACTTGTTGATGCTTTATTATCGTCGAATGGTTCTGCGATTTAAAAAATATATCTATGATTTTATTTTAATCCACTGCCGTAAATACTTATAACCGTGAATTACAATTAACGCGTGAATTATGAAATGTACATTCAAGAGAGATCTGTAGCTAATCGATTCGGCCAAGACGACTAGAATTGTACGAAGTACAGCATTTTACATGTTTTGTGCAGACGTCTGTTAGGGGTTTCCTAGACTCACATGTACGTTCACGAGGATGCCAGATGTAATGGATATGATAAAGCAACATAGATTAGGATATTCTTCAATGACATTTGTACTTTTAGAAATGGTTCTTGAAGGAAATAAATCTTTAATTAAATACTATTTCTCAATCTGTTTCAACTTAAAATTAGAGAGAAAAATAAAATAATTAACATAAAATTTATTTTAAAATATATATTACTTAAGGGGTAACATATATAAAATTTTAATATTTTTATCTTATTAAAAAACTGAATTAAAAAACAAGTTTAATAAGTATTGGGAGATTTCCCATGGGCTTTTTTCCTTGCAGGGGCAAAGTTTTTGAAATTGACCCCCCAAATTTCTTTTTTATATTTAGTTGATATCTATATTTTGTCTTCTAAGACCACCGCATTTTGCAATATGAAATTTAAAAAATCAAAAAAAAAAAATAATAATTTTATCCTATTACTTAATTTTTTTTTTTTTTTTTAAAGTAACATATAAAAAAATTTAATATTTATGTTTTTAAATTTTTGTACGGTTTTTAATTAAGATTTATTTAGCGTCAAAAAGGGGGTTATTATTGCATTCAGTAATTTATTAATGTATAAGGGGGGGCGATAAAATTGTGATTGAAAAGGGGGGGGGCCAGTATTGAAAGTTTGGGAAAAACTGCTCTAGTCGTTTTTAAAATTTTCTTTGTAGTGGGGCCCAAAGTTTCTGGGAAACAACATCAAACCGAAGCATCTGTGTCCCGAAGACATGCTCCAAAAACCCACGACGGGGCTTCAATACCTGCAGGAGACCGTTGTTTTGCTCTTTTTGGCCCGAAAGAAAAAGGTTTTGCCGCAAAATTGTTTTCAGAAATCTTGCATCAGGGGGAAGAATTTTACGCTTTTGGGGGAAGGCGTTTTACAACTCAATCTCTATCAAGGCGATCGGTTTTGTGTGTACCCCCCAACAGACGACAGAGAAGAGCCGCTTTTCTTGTGCAAGAGAACACGTTTCCTTGGGCCCGAAAATGAGCTTCAAAATTTTTTAAACGAGTCCCGATTGACACTGGGGAAAAAATTCAGGACGTCTGTTTTTATCTGGGAGGAACGAAGCACCAGATATCATCAATCCCAAAACTGTTGAAAAACACAGTTACCGAGGGGGGAATATTGTTTTTGGCAGGGACCACTCGGGAGTCACACTGGCCCTGGATGTGTTCCCCGGGAGGAACTCTGACTTGGGGTGAGGGTACCCGGGGTGAGATCCTTAATTCAAATGTCCGCCCGAATGCCGGTGCAATAGGCAATGACTTCATAGTTCTGGATGATAATACACGACCTCACCGAGATATAATTGTTGAGGAATATCTTGAGGGTCTTGGTTAGGAGCAAATGGAATGGCAAACTCGATCTCTAGACTTAAATCCGATAGGGTATCTTTGAGACTATCTTGGTAGACATGTTGCTGCTTTAAGTCCTCTTCTAAGGTCCTTAGGAGAGCTGGAACAAAGCTTACTCCCCCATTTCGGTAACCAACAACTTAATTGACAACATGGAAATTCGATGCTGCCAATGCATTTAAGCAAGGAGTGGGCATATCCCTTATTAAAACCCAATTTTGTTATGTTTCTATGACATTTTACCACATAAAACTGTGATTATTATTTTTTCCAAGAATGGACTTTTCCAGAGAAATTGCCTTTTTTTGTTGTAAATCATTTTTGAATTTTTGTTATGTAAACTTCTATCTTGCAGTCAATACATAGCTGTTTTGTGCACACGCCATCCAAATTTGGTGCTTTTACAATGATTCATTTGCAAATAAGGCGCAAAAAACCGGTTGTTCCTTAACTTTTGGAGGCCAGTGTATATTGGTCTACTTTTGGAAGGAAAATAAAAATTCTTCAGAATTTCTGTTACAATCTCAAATCAAACTGGGAATGGTCGGTAAATAAGCCAGAAATGATGAACATGAGCTGCATGTTCATCATCCTCTCAAAAACATTGTATGAAATAATTAAAACTGCTACAAATACCATGCCACTCAGGCTTAAGACTTCCATTGAATTTTTAGCCATTGTGCATTGGTGAATGTAATATTAAACCAATGGAATTTTTACTTTTCACCTCAAATACGGATTAGTATATCGATTTAAATTCAGTAAAGTGAAGACAAAAGAAAGAAGAATATGGTGGAGTTTTCTAGAATTAGGTTTTGTATTTTTTTACCTCCCACATATTTAATTTTTTTTTCATAAGTACCTGTATTTCTTAAAAATCTAAAAATCCCTTCATGTATCATCCAACTAAATGGATTGTTGCATAGATCAGGGTTCGTGTATTTTATGCTATCTGTCTTAAACAGTAGAAAACAATACTTAAAATGCCGGATATAGCAGCAAAGTTTGCATAATAAGTCCCAGAAGGTTTTCAACCTTTTCCGATACTCAGACACAACTATCAGTGTCTAAAGATACAAATACGTTAAGTCTAACCACACTCAAGCAACCACTCACGAGTGAACCTTTCAACAGCTGAGGTAATAGACTCCGTTTCAGTGAGACACAACTATTTATAGTCTGCGTGGCTACCTCCCAGTGATTTCTTGAAATATCCGCTTATGTCATAGGTCGTGATGCTATAAATTTCTCCAGTGATATCCAGAAGCTTCCATGTGGTCATCAAGTCACCAAATATAATCACCAACATGGTCACCAAGTCGTCAATATAATGGTCGTCTAAATCATGCCAACTTGACTGCATGACCAATATTTTGAGAAGCTTTCATTGAAATGCCATTAAAATGCAAGGCACGGTGTTGCTTGCGAATATTACAGTTTTCATAAAATAAATACAATAAAAAGTAATATTAACGTATTAAACATCCAGATACAAATTATTTACACTATTTTAAGATAAAATTAATCATTAATTATACAGTAATAATAAGAGTAACAATATTTTAAGAGAACAAAAGAAAAGTGTAATTTCTGAAAAGAATCTATTATTTATTTGATATTTTCCGTTACATTTCATAGCAGTAAAATTGACGATACAGCACACTTTATGTTTTAACAGGAAATTAGGATCTCCATAAGATTGACGTTCCGCTTACGAATTTTAAAGTAACACGGTAATCAAGAGCCTTAAAGTCTTTAATCAGAGTGACATGGAAGGTAGGATTGACAAGCACTAAATCAGATCTCTACGTCCATTAATCGTGGTTCAAAATTACAATATACTAAGTGTTGTTTTAAGTTGGATAATTAATTAAATCGACCAAACAAGCCTTTAGTTTCACGAGGCTCGGAATGGGTTCTACAAACCGATTAAATATTTACAAAGTTCATCAATTTTTGAAAGTTAATCATAAATTCAAGCTATTTATCAAAGGTAATTTATTCTTATCTTTTCCAGTCGCATCAAATACTAGTTCAAGAGAAACTGTCCCCTACCTGGGACAAAACAGTAAAACAGCAAAAGTCCTGTTTCCATATTGTTCTTGTAGTTTTTCTTTCTTTTTTTTTTGATGGGTAGGATAAATAAATAAATATACTTTAATTTAAAAAGATGTGAATACTTACTTTTTTAATTATAGTGTTTTTTGAATTTCAAATTTGTTTTATGTGGTTTATATAAAGTATATTAAAAGAGATTAACCTCTATGTAACGAATTTTACATATAACGAACTTTTTTCCGAGATTTAGCGACTTCGTTATATAGAAGTCCAACTGTACTTTTAAATAATTTTTTTTAAAAAATGCTTTTTGATATGCTCCCGCATGCCACGTAGGCTTATCATGATCCCCTGGGGGCAAGCCCCACGGTTTGAGGATTTTCGCCCTACACGCAGACAGGTTCAACGAGAATCGTTTGAAGACGAAGAATTAAAAGTAAGAAGCCCTTAATTAAAATGCGTAAGGCGTAGAGAGAAGAGACACTGCGATTTAACATTATCTCATTACTTTGTAGAGTGCTGTAGAGTGCCACTTAGAATTGCTCCTCGTGCCGCATGTGGCACGCGTGCCGTATGTAGCCGAAACCTAATTAAGGGGCTTCTTCTTGATTAAGGTATCCGACTACGTTCGGAACAGTGATTTTAAAAAAGGCATAAATGGATAATTTTCATGATATTAAGTGTCACTTTGATTAGAATACATGTATAAAATTGTTTTAAGGATATTTTTTGAGAAAAAAAATTATTTAAATACACTATTTTGGCAAAACATTAACTTAAAATAATATTTTTTCAAAATGTTCTCCTTTTATAAAAAATGCTTTTAAAATAATAATATTTCGCGCTTATATAAAGTAAAGACTTCTCCAGAGAGTCTGAACTAGGATTTTTGAAAAATTCACATTATTTTCAGAGTTATCACCAATTGAAAAAATTATCGGCGTCCTTTTCTTAAAATTGCTCCCCTCTGTTGACGTAAGAAATGGATAAACCCACTTCTAAGTTATATATTTAAAAAATTCTAGTTTATCCTCTGTACAGATGTCTGAGCCATATACAGACAAAATATTATTATAATAGAAGCATTTTTCACAAAAGGAGAATATTTTGAAAATGGATCAATCTATGTTCATTTTTTATCAAAATATTGTACTTAAATAGTTTTTATTGTAATACTATTCTCTTAAGACAATTTTATATACATTTTCTAATCTAAGTGACACTAAATAACATAAATAGTATCCATTTATACGCTTTTGCAAAATCACTGTTCTGAACGTAGTCGGATACCTTAAAGAGAAGTCGCTTTCAAATGTTAAGAATTGTGACGAACACTTTTAAGCATTGACAAAGTATTCATTCATTGACTTCTTGCAATGACATAAATGATTATTTGAGAGCTCATTTTGTTTAAATAAGTTAACACCATACATATTCTGATTTATGTATTCAGATATAATTGCAAAATTTTTATTAAAACGACCTAAGGAAATTCAAATCATTTAGAGTATTGAAGAATTCAGAGTGAGTGAGTGTATACTAAAGTTGTCGCCCTGTAAGCTATACAAAGATTATCGGCAACTGACTTCGAAATTTTGAACTATGATCAAATGCTGAGTTAAAAAATTCTGAAGATAGTTAATAATGAACTACACACGTAAACATGACGTGTTCACTAGCCTCCTAACTGGTTTGTGCGGTGCACCGTACGGTCTACCAAACACTACCCACAACCGGGATTGATTGTACGTTGTGCGGTCACTGCTATTTTTTGCTTTCTACTTTGCACATATTTTTAAGTCTTATGGGGAGATTGTTAGTGCTAGTGTTTTTAAGAGATGTAGTTTGTTCATTATACTGAAACACTTCTCATCCGGGATTTTATTTGCGGTGAGGGCGGAAACTTTTCATTCTAGGCTGGAATTTAGATTCTTGGAAGTATTCAATAAAGAACAGGGATTGGTAAATCACTATGCAATGTGTTGCTTGAAAAAGTAAAAACGGAAAGATAATTCAAGAAAAACGATATTACCCCTATCCCTATTGCAATGAGAGAAAGACTTAATATTACACCATTCTTCAAATTGTGTGCGCATATATATGTATATTTGCACACACACAAAATCCTCAGCCGTTTGAAAAAGAGGTACGGACATGAACTGTTTTTGTAAGTATGAGAGAAATTTTTTAAGATATATTAGACATTAATCACATCACGCAGAGTATACTTATAAAAAGCAAACAATTTATAGTTTTTCTGTTCCTTAATTACTAAGTAAAAAATAGTGTGAAAACTTTAAAATTGAAATTTAAAATAAATTTCTTCCGTTTTCGCGTTTTGTTATGCTTAGTTTTATATGAAATAAAAAACGGGCCTTTTCTTGGAACATTTTGGGCAAAAAAATTGACTGCTCAAGGGGTTAACCCTTTAGCGGGCAGTGGCTAATAGGTCTAGCCACATATTAAAAAATTTTTCTCCATGCAGGTGTTGGATATTTAATCTATCCATATGCGTTAATTGAAGCCAAAACTCATACAAATTAATACGGATGGCAGTATGATACTTTTTTTTTGCATTTCATGTCCTCTGATGGGCAGTTAAAAACAGTTTTTCTCGGTGTAAATCTACAAATTGTATTTTAAATACTATAAATAAAATTTCTGATATTTGAAAAAAATGTTGACATGTCTTAAGTATATATTTCTTTCACCTGAATGAATTAAGCAAATTTTTAATTAAAAAAAGGTTTTATTTAGGTTTTTGGAAAACTTTTATATGTGGATAGAGGCTCTATCCACAGCCCACATAGAACAGAAAAATGACCTAGAAATTTTCGCTTTTCCTCCACTCGAGAGAGAGCACTTAGAAGCATGTGAAAATGTTGGGGGTCGGAAATATAAACAAACATTGTTTACAATATGTCGTACAAGATTCTCGGGTTCGAAAATCTTCCATTACAGCTTTTATGACCGGAGAAAACGTTTGCATATTATAAAGTTTCACAGTAAATAACTAAACAAATTTGGGAAATAACTAATTTAAATTCTCAAAAATATTACTTTATTTATAACTTTTTATACTAAAATTAATTAAAATATAAAATGTGGATATATACCAATTTCAATGTATATTCCAAGTATTCTATATATAAATATTTTAAGTATTCTATGCTGTACAATTATTCTATTATTATTTAATTACATTTATACTTTGTATTTAATTGTTATTGAAATAGTTATCAGCATAAATGTTAATTTTTCATAAAAATTTTATTGTGATAGGATTCATTATTTCTGTCCTGAAATGTAAATTAAATGTTCTAATTGCGCAGTGGCTGTAACGTCTAGCCACACCCAGGGAAAAAACCCTCAATCAGATTTTTTTGTAACTAAATAACGTTTATAGAGGATGAGAATATTACATTTATCAATTACTTTATCACAGAAAATTGTATTTTAGCTGTGTGTCCGTTAAAGGGTTAAACATGTGAAAAAGCAGCTGAACACAGAAGCATAACACAAAACAATGCTTATAAAATTATTTTACTCTTTTAATGCTTAAAAAAACTTTGTGCTTAGTGAACTAGAGGATGTAAGAAAAAAAATGATTTTTATCTCATCTTGAATATTCTAGTCTAGTGATCCTTGAATATTTTTCAAACAAATGTGAAATCTCGAAAAGAAGAAAAAGAAGACAGATGTTCACATCAGAAGAACAAAAAGTCCAGAAACATGTCTACTATTCATAGAAGTGATGTCTCACTGATTTTCATATTGTGAATAATATTTTTAAGTTATTCAAGGTCTCAAAAGATCCATCCTTAGAAAGATAATAAACATTAAATATTGAATAAAACAGTGTGAAATCTTAGAATGATCTAGGATCTTTTCTCGAGCCGTGTCGTATTTATTGGAAATGGAAACTGTTTGTCAAAAGCTGAAAAAGTAAAACATTTTTCTCTTGTAACGAATACCCATTTCTGAATTTTAAAGTAAGCAAGAGGATCTCGTTTTTATGAATGAGAGCTGTTATCTACATTTCTAACAAGAACAAGTTTATTTATAACTTAATAATGACACAACTAAGAGAGGATATTATAACATTAGTATTTTGTAAAAATCTTTTCGTATGTGTTTGCTAAGCAACATGATCCCTTTTGAGAATTCCTTTTTAAAACGGTATGTTCAAATTTGTAGCATATACTATTTAAAACCTAGAAAGTATTTTAATGTCTCCATTGCCTTTAAGGCTGTTTAATTAAAAAATGTGAGTGGTGTTTTATATATTTAAATAATTTACACTAAGTATCTCTCAAATATAAAGGTAAACAAGTTTTATGTAAAAATATTACAAGGTATGACACAAAAAAAAACGAGACTGGTCCAATGAATCATTGTACTTACAGAATCAGTTATCCGTGACATTATCACCTTCAAAGTAGTTCCCTTCAGCATTCACTCACTTCTGCATTCGGTGCGGTCATCGTTGGTGACAGTTCTGGAACGAAGTTTTTGGAAGGCCCTTCAGGCGATTCTCCGTTTTTGCTTCAACCTCTTCAACTAGGGCAGTGCTTCTCAAACTTTCAATATTGGCGATCCAATATTCAATCATAATTTTCATTGCGCCCCCCTTCCATACAATAAAAATGTATTGTGTATTCAATAATACTATACTTTGACGCTAAACCTACAATATGACTTTAAATCTTTAAGTGCCACCGGCGTATATAAACGTTTCACTCAGCCAGTGAATTAATTGCCCCGGACGTATGTATACGTCTTTCCAAAGTACAATCTTTTGCGAAGGATTTACTAATTTCAGAGAATTTGCTTATTTATTCCTTTTCAACCCTTCCCCATACACCACATACGCTCGCCTACTTGTTAAATGGTGGCATTGGAAAGCGAATCGCTTACTTTTTAATCGGCATTTAAGGGATGAATTATAAACCGTACAAATTATCAAGATAAGTGTTAATTTTTGCATATAATTTTATATATGACGAGACCATGGGGTCACTGGTAATTATTAAATTTGTTCTTAGTATTGTTAAATTAATTATAAAATACATTATGCAGTATTGATATATTTATAAGTGTAAATTTGTAGTTAATTTTTTTATTGTGTCAGAATGTATTTTGTTCAATAAATTAATAATTTTTTTCATAATCCTTTGTTTTTGACTTTTCAATATGTTCACGCCCCCTTCGTAGGATTATCATGCCCCCAGGGGGGCTCGCCCCACAGTTTGAGAAACATTGAACTAGGGTAAAATGGATTCCCTTTAAGCAAGATTTAACTGTAGGAAGTAAGAAAAAGTTACATGGGGCTAAATTAGGTGAATAAGGAGGACGTCTCATCACAGTAATATTTTTGCTGGTCAGAAAGTGCTTTACAGATAGGGCCGTGTGAGCGGGTGCATTGTCTTGGTGTAACAGCCATCTTTCACTCCCCAATTCTGTCCTTTTATTCCTAAAATTTTCACGAAGTATTTTCAATACTTCAATGTAGTAGTGTTGATTAACAGTCTAACCACTAATGTGAGTGGGAACCACTAATATCACGAATTTTGGGAATGTTTTGATCTGAAATTGCTGACCTTGGATGCCCAGTAGGTTCATCATCTTCCACACTAACCCTTACCCATGAAAACCTCTTATACCATGTGCACGAGACAAAGTTTCCTCTCCATAAGCCTAGGGTTGATATTTGAAATGTTTTCGTGGCTGATTTTGAAGTTTCACAAGAAACTTGATGCTGATTCGACACTTTTCCGGCAGAATGCAGTTGCATGTGTTCACTAAATGATGAACTACTCTCAATTGACTTAATCGATAAAAACGAAACTGGCAACATGGAAAGAGGAGTTGGATAGAATGGCGTCACCAAAACAATTATTGCCAACTTCCCTCTTTATTCAAGCTACGCACTTAATTCCAATATTTTGTGTCATACCTTTTATACATGTTTAAAAAACGTCGAAAACTATACATACATAGAATTTCGAAATGTTTAATTATATCAATCATTAAATTGAAAAATGACATTGAAATCTATGAAATAGTAACAATACAACAATTAATAAAGCAAGAGTAATCGAATTTAGAAAAACAAATCTTAAATTATAATTTAATAATTTTAATGCATGTCAAACAGGCCATATAAATTTCAGTTAAATGTCGTTTCAAATTTTCCATTTGAATCTCTCAGAATATTTAAGGTATCCGACTACGTTCGAAACAGTGATTTGGCAAAAGCGTATAGATGGATAATATTTATGATATTTAGTATTACTTAGATTAGAAAATGTATATAAAATTGTTTTAAAAATAGTATTACAATAAAAAATTATTTAAACAAAAATATTTTGACAAAAAATGAACATAGAGAATGACCCATCTTCAAAACATTCTCCTTTTGTGAAAAATGCTTCTATTATAATAATATTTTGCCTGTATATACCTCAGACCTCTGTACAGAGACTGAACTAGAAATTTTAAAATATACAACTTAGAAGTGGATTTATCCATATTTTACTACAACAAAGGGAATTAATTTTAAGACAAAAACGCTGATAATTATTTCAATTGGTGGCAACTCTGAAAGTAATGTGAATTTTTCAGAAATCTTAGTTTAGAATCTCTGAAGTCTTTACTTTATATAAGCACAAAATATTAATATAGAAGCATTTTTTATAAAAGGGGAAGTTTTGAAAAAGATTGTTCTAAGTTAATTTTTTGCCAAAATATTGTATTTAAATAATTTTTTTTTGTAATAATTTTCTTTGAAACAATTTTACACATCTATTATAATTGACACTAAAATTATGAAAATTATCCATTTATGCGCCTTTTAAAATCACGGTTCGAACGTAGTCGGATACCTTAACTGTAAATGTAATAAAGGTATAATTGATGACCTGAAACAAAAAATTGTTATAAGTAATAATTACTTGCCAAGATAAGTAATAGAATCAACCCCATAAATTAGCTCTTCTTATTGTAAAATGGGATAATGCTGTTTTAAACAATTTTGAAGAGTAATTAACTCTGGGTAATTTTCTCTAAACCTTTTTAAATATTTTTACCCGAACTTGTTTTGTGATATAGAAAATGCATTTACCAAACGAGTTGCTTTCAATTTAAAAAAAAGTAATAAGTTACAATTTGTTACGCAACATGAAGTTTCGAGTATGTTTTTTTAATGCCGTAATACTTCAAATGATTTATGTAATATTTTTAAATAAGAACACGTTTTAAGATATCAGGGCATCAGTTTTTTTTTTTTTAAATTCACGTTTATACATTTCTGATTTATGAATATATATGTACACATCTTTCCTTTAGGAAAATTTAGGTAGTTGATATAAATATTTTTGTTTTCAAAGATCGTGTCATAAAACGTAAATATTTTCCTTCTTCTATTATTTTTATTTCTTGTTACATTGAAAGCAAACAATGATTTGAATATGCTGCAGATAGTTATTTGCATAAATTATGTAAAAGAAGAACACAGAAAATTGCAAAGGTTTTCTGTATAGACATAAGAGGAAAATTCCTGTTAAAAATAACATGAAATCAAAAGTTTAAAAAATCCATCAATCCACTGAAAACCAGACTTTAAGAAAGAGATACGATTTTTTGAGAAAAATGTTTAAAAAAGGAGCTGGAAACGTTTTAATAACTTTATTATTCCAGCCTTGTGATTGGATGAGTTTCTGTTGTGGTAGATACTTGTATCAGTTACAACAAGCTGTAAAAAGGGAAAATAAATCACTAATATTCTGATTATTCATGGTAAAAATTTTGTGTGGATTATTCCCAATGTATTTAATTTTGATATTCAGAGTCTATTTTCGTCAATGAATTTTAACCCCTTGAGTACCCGACTGCATTTTGTAGTGATACTGATCTTGACGTCACAAATCACATTTCATTTTTCTTTTTGACGCTGACTAAGGCATACGTTTGTTTGCTTCGTTTCACTTTCTAATGCTTGTGTAGCAGGTTTGGCGAGCCTGTATGGATCAACGTGCCATTTTTTTCTAAAGAAATGTTTATTGAGGTACAGACGTGCCATCAAAAGACTTTGACTTGTGATTATGGGGAAAATAATAAAACCAAATACTAACAACACAAAACTCTATTTACTACGAAAAAATATATTTTACACTGTATAGTTATAAATGTTTTAATTATACGTGTAATTCAAATTAAAGTAACATTAGTGAAGCATCTGTTGTTGCAGATTGGATAACAAATAACTTATATTAGGATTGTAAGATGTTATTTTTAGTAGAATGCATGCTGAATTGAGTCATCTGGCAAACGGTTTCTAAGCAATTAATTATTTTTCAGTGCTTCACTTTTTTTGACAAGAAGATTTGCGATTTGCTTAAAAATGCCGTTTACAGACTATGTTCTGCATATCACTATTCCAGAACAAAAAACACACACGGCGCTGTCACCTTTACTAATAATGTCATGTTTCTTGGTCCACCAAATTTGAAATTCTTTGCTACACTTCTTTCCTTGTTGTTCTTTTACTGAACTATCCTTGTTAAATAATAGTTAAAATCGTAAATATAACAGATAAACTTTTAAAATACTGTTCTGTCAATAAATTGACTATGCTATATGCGTAGACAAACTTTACATCGTAAATAATTGTAGTCTGCGACGTTACTAAGGCAAGACAATATGATACGAGTGTGCTCCCCGCCGCCGATTACTCGCGTTTGTTCGTATTTCTTCATAGTGAACTTTGAAATTTTGAAATAAAAAAATACAAACCATTTTTATCACCGGCGTGCCAAAAATATTCTTTTGCGTGCCACTAGTTCGCCATCCCTCTTGTATAGCTCTTTTTCTTTTTTATTTTTACTTTTCCTTGCCGATATGTCATAGTCGTTGGACTTCACGAAAGTGATACTTATTGAGAATGTTGCTAGAAACTGATGAATAGGATAGTGACTCTGATACGGATTTATCTATTTGTGATGAATAAGAGGAAGAAATAGAACAAAAAAAACAGTACACTTATGTAACCCATGCGGAAAAGCTTTTTCTTCCAAGCTACATTTCGAGCAATTTCCCAAAATTCCAGTTTGTGTCATTTTAATTTTAATTTTTCTATTTTTTACAAATTTTTGCAGCCCAAACATTTTGTAACTTAATTTATGTAATTTTATATAATCCTAATAAGAGAAAATCTACCTAATAGTGTTTCATGGTTCTAATTACTCTGGTAAATGAGCCATGTATCCAGATGACGTTACAAGGAATTTTACATTAGTATGTATCCACTAGTGGTTACATGGTACGCAAGGGGCATTTTGTAACTTAACTGACGTAATTTTATATAATCTTAATAAGAGAAAATCTGACCTACAATGTTTCATGGTTCTAATTTCACTGGTAAATAAGCCATAGTATCTAGATGAAGTTACAACAGAATTTTGCCCTATACATTAGCATGTATCACTAGTGGTTACATGGTACGCAAGGGGTTAATCAAACGACTGATACATAAGACGAAATATGTATAGCCTGCTATACAAAATGATAAGTATAGAGTAAATGAGTAACAATTTTCACTTGAAGAATCCAAATGTTGTTTCTAGGCTTGAACAACCTTTTGGAAGCTGCAGGGTGCAAGGTTAAACATTCATGTATCATTCAACGTTTAGTTAAAAAATAATTTCTTCCTACTCTATCGTCTGCATTATGTGCATTAATACATCAAGTATTTAATTCCTTATCAATTACACAGTAATTTGCATGTGTATATGTGTGTTTTTGTATAAAATATTTTAAAAACAGATTCTAGAAAATTAAATGTTATGTGACAAGATAAGTGCGAAAAGCATAACAAAAGCATATTTGATATGAAACACAGTCATTTATTAGAACCGATTTCACAGAGTGGGATATTATTTTAAAGACATTATCTAGCTGTTTGTATTTACTAGCTCTGCATGCCTATACGTATTCTGTACACACAACATTTAAAAAAGACAAAAAAGATGCCCCTCCACTACTGTATCATTTCTTTTAACCCTTGATAGTATTTTTGAATGAATGAAGCTTTTAAAAGCAACACATAAAACAAAGCAGTGTGTGTGTGTGTGTGTGTGTGTGTGTGTGTGTGTGTTTCTAAATATTTCTGACAGATCTGAAAGTTCACAGAGATCAATAAAATAAACGTAAGTGTCTTAAAATGAAATTTCTAACTATTTTTCATTATTTCTTGCTCTTTTGATGTTTTTTCTAGTCAAATTTATGCTGTATTCAGATTTGTGAAGGGAAAATTGGAATATCCATGGACTGACATTACGTCTGTGAGTTCAAAATGAATGAAGACAAAAAGCCTTAAATTCTCCAATTATTTTTAACAAATGAATGTGTACAGAAATATATCAAATCGAACTGTTTGTCAATCACCGAGTTTCAAAGTTTCAAGTTTATTTGTCAAATAAAACTGGTACAGTTTTGAATTTGACAGTAACTGACATCCGATCAAACTGACATACCTTTCATTCAGCTCCTTTTGGTTCTAGAAGCTAAAGCAAACTATAAATCGTTTGCACAAATTTATCGTTACCAGAAAGTTACAAGTTTAAAAAGTTCCACAAAGATCATTCTTTCGTACTTTTTCTAATGACATTTAAATAAATAATAAAGCGAAGGTATAGTTTTTATCAGACATCAAAAAGTAACAACATGCAAGCTACAGTCTTACTATATTTATACGTGAAATGAAATGTTGATGGAAGGAAAAAGAACGTAGAAAGAAAAATAATTAAAATTCTGATTAACAAGATAAATCTGCAAGCTTTTATTGTTTATTTGAAACTTTCTGTAATATGCTTGTGATGCCACGCGAGTGTTTAGACTTTTTACACAGGGAATAAAGTTATTACTTCTGAAATACACATCTTTGCCACTCTTATCAATGTTTTTTGCAAGATGGTCGACATTTTTTGAAGTCTGTTTGCTGTTTCTCTCGCTCATATGTCTTTCATCTCTTTTTGACGCATGTCAGAAAAAGATTCACAGACCACTAGACCAGAATATTAAAGAAGGGACAGAAAAAAACTAATTTTCTTTGCATTTCAGGTTTTGCAAAGCGTTACAGATTTTTACAAAGAAAAAAGTCCCTCTTATATCTTTATAGAAGGATATTTTTCCCCACTAAATTATTCC
Organism: Trichonephila inaurata madagascariensis; assembly: GCA_019973955.1. NCBI lineage: Eukaryota > Metazoa > Arthropoda > Arachnida > Araneae > Nephilidae > Trichonephila > Trichonephila inaurata. Next base: position 50,273 of record BMAV01009453.1, read on the forward strand.
TGCATATTTTTTAACATAGATAATATAGTTTTTCTTCATGACTTTATAGCCTTATAATAAAAATTGCTTACTGTTCTCATTTTTCTTTGAAATGATCCATTTTTTTTTAGCATAAAATTTATTTCGAGCTTTTTCTCCGATATCTTAATGCTAAATGAGCTATCTATTTTTACATGTTAAAAATAAAAGTTAATTATTTATAAAACATATTTATGAAATTTTAAAAATGTTATATTATAAAAGGATGTGCAAATTACAATTTTGCAAATGTTCATGAAAAGTCGGGTATTTTCTACCTGAAAATGTGCTCAATATATAGTTCAGGCTTTGGAGAAGAAAGCTTTAATACAGCGTTTTTCAAATTGTGACAAGCCCCTCCCCCTAGGGTGCTTGATAACTCTACGAGGGGGTGAGTGCACATTATTAGTTTACTGAAAGTAAACAAAATACATACTGACATAAAAAAATAATAATAACATTTACACGGATATAATACACTTGTAAATGTATCAGCACTGCACAATTATTTTATATATAATTAATTTAACACACACAATACTAAGTTATAAGAAAAAGTTAGTAAATTCAATTGATCCCATGGACTTATCATATATAAAATTATATACAGAAGTTAACAATTATATAGATAATGTGTACGGTTTATAAGTAAACATTTTACTACCGATTAAAAGCTACGCGATTCGCTCCCCAATGCCTCCGTTTTCCACGTAGGCGCGTGTATGTGATGTATAGGGTTGAGAGAAAGGAATAAGTAGGAAAATTCTCTGGTGTGCGTAAATCATGCGCAAACACTGCCAAGGTTCTTTTATTGCTTTCCAAAGCCTTTGTAATAATTTTATGGATAGCAGTGCATAGAAAATATCGTATTTCGGAAAGACGTATGTATACGTCTGGGCATTTAATAAACCGGTTGAGAGAGACGTATATATATACTGGGAGAACTTGAGAAGCTAAAACCGCATTGAAGCTTTAGCGTTAAAATATAGTATTATTGAATTCAATGTGCATTGTTATTTGTATGGAGAGGGCAAGATGAAAATTATGATTGAATATTGGGTCGCAAATATTGAAAGTTTGAGAAGCACTGCCTTAATTAAACTTAAAATTGGATTATATTAAATAGATTTTTTATTAGAGACAAAAAGGAACGCCTACGGGAGCTAAAATCTTTAGAACTAAACTAGTTCCGTAAGTCAAAAAGAGTATTCACTTGCTTTCGATTTACCTCTAGTCCAGAACAATGTAATTTCTAAAGAAAAGGTTCATAAATGTTTGTAGTAGCGTTAATAAACATTCGTATAAAAATATTTCTCTTGGAGTCTTATTCTACCAAAGACAACTCTCCTTCAACCCTATAAAATATTGAAACTTTTTAAAAATTTATAAAATGACATTCAAATTTGTTTAAAATTCTTTTCAAATATCAGGGTGGGGTAAAACACTGTCTTTCTTTGAGTATTTCTTATTTAAAAATCTTATTTTATTCTTGTGATAGTAGCTCATTTAACTTTGTTCTACATTTCATCAAAACTCTGAAATATAGTTTAATAAAACTTTTGATAGTTTAATAAGTTTTACACAAACCTCGAAGTAGTTATGCTGTTACTAAAAGTAAACAAGTAAGCTCCTATTCTTAAGCTTACATTTTGTAAACTCCATTGGTGCTTTTATTTTATTGCTTTACTGCTCTTTTAATTCATCTTTTATCAGCGACCCTAAGTTAATTTATTAAAATTATTTGGGCAAATATGCAAAGATCCGAAGTGAGATATACTTTTCAATTCCTACACTATTAGCTCACACTCTCTATATATTTATTTATTTTTTTATCTTGGTGGGATTTTCAATCGTTAATAAAATACATTTTAAAGCACTCAAATGAGCTGAAATTTAATATACATGATTATTTTGGATGACAATACAATAGTTTAATTAAAATTAATAAATATTGATTGATTAAAACTAATTATTTAAAGAATTACAAATACACACAGCCACGTTGGCATCATTTTTGTGACTTAGCGACCCTTTTGGCTACTTGTGTCAAAACTTGAAAAGGTTTTTTTTTTCTCACGTTTTAAAGCATTCAGTTGAACTGAAATTTTATATACACGATTGTTTTGGATGACAATACGATTCTTTAATGCTAATTAATAAAAATAATTACCACTTAATGTTGTTATTCTGTCATATGTATATACATATTTATATTAATTGTAACTATCTAATAAAAAGCAGCTAAAAAATAAAAAATTTCTTTGTTGATTGAAGTAGGAATTGACTGAAGAAAATTATTTTATATTACTTGTTTGAATGCAGTTCAGAAAAAAAAATGATGTTGTTTACACTTTTTTTTATAACGTGAATGCACTGACAACCAGTATTGTATCTGAAGTAGATTTAACTACGAATACATTCAATTTGAACTTAGAAACTTACCATTAACTCACAATTTTTTGTTAAACTTTCATTGTCTTCTCCCTTTTGTTAGTTATAAAAACCTGATGTTTTCTTCAAACTATGGTTTATATTTATTACACTCTTGAATCCAAGATTTGATCAAGCATTAGTTGAATATCTGAAGAAATTATTTTAATTAGTCCACACACACACATCTTACTGAGGTTTTAGATTCTTAAAATTTTAGAATTATTCGGAATTAGTTTAATAAAGTACAATTTAGTTTAATAAAGTGAAATATTTATATATATTTATCGTTTTAATTCAGATTCTTTCCTTCATATTGGTCATCACAAGTTGGTGCTGAAATGTTGGAATTTCTTTACATGTGAACGAGTGTCTCGCGGTTTGTTCCCTGGCATAACTTCGTTTATAGTTTTATTGTCCATTGCCAGAGTCGCGTTTCAGAATCACAAGATTTTCTCAAAAGTGTTGTGACGGGGCTTTATCGGTGCTTCTATTAATAATCCTCTTGGGATATTTTTGAGACCAGAATGGCAATTCTTTCCAACCAACCCAAAAAGAGAGCGCGGTTATGCAAGTTAGGAATTGTATATATTGGAACATTAGTATTCGCGTAAAGCTCTAGGTGAAGTTCTAGGAGAAGAGTCTAAGAGAGTTTTAAGAGTTTTATGAGTCAGACTAATAGTGCCAGTGAAGTTGATTTCTATGTGGATCTGAAACCAGAAGATTATCCCTTAGCCGGATCAAGTTGGATCGAAGAATATATTGACGGTATAAGGACTGTAGCTGTTCGCCGTGGAACAGAGGTAAGATTTAGATTAAGCTTTAAGACTAGGGTGGATTCTAGTAAGTTAGGAAATCCTCTATAAATATAGATTCGGTGGTTTATTGCGCTATTTGTTAGAATTACAGTTTGTGTCTCATCCCTCCCGATCGTAAGCCTCCTATACTAGTGTTGTTTTGTTGAATAAAAATTGAGATCATAATAAACTAATTTTAATTATGGAAGGTATTAGTTGTCAATTTTTCATTCCCTCAAACATAGGTCACGTGGATGATGAAGAGATGATACCCCCAGCCCAAGGGGTATCACAGTGTTCCAGTTTGTTATTAGTTTTGTGTTTCGTAAGAATATGTATTCAATCGATATTCGTGTCATTTATTATTAGTATAAATTTGGTAATAATGCAACGAAATTTGCACGCAATATAAATCAGAAATTTCTATTGAATATCGTTAACGATCAAAAAGTACAGCATCGGTGAAAATATAATTTCAGTCTAGTGATTTTTTTTCCTACAGAATGCACCACGTGGAAAACCCAAAACATTTGTGAAAATTAAAGCTCTAAGAGCATTGGGGGAAATGAATCCAACTATATCTGTTATACTGCCAGTACCTTGATGAAATACATGGAAATTATACTAGCTGGGAACAATTTCCATCACTTGCTAATCGCCAGGACCCAATACTTCTTGATAACAATATACGGCCGCGTACATGGTACAAAACACTTACGAAGTTAAATGAACTAAAATATTAAATTTTACAGCACCCAGCCTTTTTTTACTGGATCTTTCACGAATCGACTTTCATTTTTTTTTTAATACAGAACTGATTTTTAGAGCTAAATAGTATAAAAATCATGACATTCTGAAAAATTCCATTTCAAGAGTTTATTCTGGTTCGGATATTATTGATTCTAAAGGTCGGAATTTCTTTGAGACAGGCATCTATGCATTAAAATCTCTTTGGGAAGAAAGGGGCATTGAAAGAAATAAAGCATATTTTGTTTAAATAAGCAGCTTTAAAATAATTCACACAATTTTATATATTCATATATATATATATATATGTAAGGATAATTAAATTAGATTTAAAATTAAATTCCATATATAGCACTTAATTTTTATTTTTCATTACGTCTTCAAGTATTAAATTAATCGTCCAATTATTTCTCCAAAACATATGGCCTAACTACTAAACATTTCTGATCCCAGATCATTAGATTTAATAGCCTTATATATCAGCATTAACTTTCAAGTACACTCATAAAATTAGAGGTATTTCTCACGTCTAGCTTAAGTGGTAAGACACTTAAATTTCACTTTGACGTTCTTTTTCTCTCTGCCTCTCATCGTCAGAACTTGTACAGATTTCATCATATAAAGATCTTTTTTAAAAATTAAGTATGATTCTCTGGCTCGAAATATGTCATATATATATATATATATATAAACATACTGGCCAAATGACTTGTCTTCTCATCTAATATTTGATACTTCAGCCTTTTGCTTTGTATAGAGAATTAACTCGTCGTGGTTCTGATGTACTAAGCTTCTGACATGTCTTTACATTGATTTCATACCAAACTTTCTGCAGTAATATTTCTGGTTTTTTGACATTTGTTAGAAGGCTATTTGACTCTCTTAAATGCCTTTTCAGTACATCTCACAGATTTTCGATTACACTGTCAAGACTTTTTGATGGCCATTTCAGATGATGAAATACACCATGGTTATGGTTAAACAAGGTTTTTACAGTTTTGAAATGATGGTGTGCAATATTGCTGTCCTGATATATTCCGTCACCGACTAGAAACTTATCTATTATTAATGGTTTAACAACATTTTCTAAGTAAGATAAGTACATTCCCAGCTCTGTAACCCTATATAGTGGTAAAGGTCCAATCACATTCCAACTAAATGCTCCTTAGATCATTAACCCTTTATCTCCATCTTGCACAGCTGGTTGTGTGCAATCTAGAAGAAGAGCTTCATGCTGTTCTCGACGAATTCTTTGTCATCATTTCTAAAAAGTGTAAAACAGCTCTCATTGGCAGATAACTTATTTTCTAAATGTCTGCTTCTCAGATATTGTATTCTTTAGCACAGGCAAAATGAATTTTTCGATTTAAAACTGGCAAATAGGATTTTCGTGTTGTCGTCGACTTTCAAGTCCAAGAAATTGAAGTTCTCTTCATATTGTTCGGTGAAAGATCTCAGTGTTTTGGAGTTTAAATTGAATTCTTTGTAATTTGTAGAGTTGTCAATTGTCTGCAAACCCTATTTTTATTAACAATCTTCTTCAATTTCCACTCACCACGTTTTGTCATTTTCTTCAATCTATGTCCCACAGATACAGATGAGGAAGGTTTTGTGCTAAGTTAAATATGATTTACGTATCCTTATTACTCTATTCTTTGATATTTCTAAGTTGTTTTGAAATTTCAAATACTTTCACGCCATTTTGTAGCATAGAACCAATCTGCTCTCTTTTAAACTCACTAATAGCCTTTCTTGATGTCATAATAAAGCAAAAACAATTAGTTTTATAAATAACGATATTATAACGAGGGAGTCTATTACTTTGACAAGTACATTTTCTAAGATATTTATAAATATTTTTTATAGTTGCAAAAAAGGAAGAATAAAAATAAAAATAAGTGGGAGGTGGCAAGTCATTTGACAACAATGTTTATATATATATATATATATATATATATATATATATATATTGTGGGTGTCTAAAGTCTTCAAATAGATTAAAAATTTCTACTATTTTTAAAAAGATCATACACTCAATAATTTTGTTAATATTGCTATTTTTATCACATAAAATAGGGGAGAAATGTTTTATGTAAACTAATTTTTTAATTTAAAAAAGCTTAAAAACATAGATTTTTTTAAAAAAGTCCTCAAACTTTGTTCTCTGAGAAATATTTGATGAAGGCGAAAAAAAACAATTAAATAACATAAATTTTATTACGTATTAGTAAACATTTCAGCTCAGTAAAGCGGAAGGAATCAACCAAAATTCTGAGACACTCAGTAAAAAAAAATGCAGTAATACTCCACTTTACTTCAGGATACACGAATATTTCACATGAATAACTTTTTTTTTCAGATTGGTATTCTTTTGCTTATTTTTGCTTTCTTTTTCCGTTTGTTAGAAAAGACTTTTCACATTCTTGCGAAGCATTGTTTTTAGATTCGTTTAGACAACTGTCGCTGCAAGAACTTAAAGCTTTTTTCGTTTCACATGTGATATCGCATAGCTGAAATTTTCAAAAAAAAAAATGAATTGAATATTTTTCTGCTTTTTTAATTTGTTTTAGAAAGGAAATCTGGTTGAATAAAATACTATATTCTGTTAGCTGAAGCTATTTTTAAAAGAAATCATGTCTTGATCAAAATTAGCTCCAATATTACCTCCTCTAGCTATTGATGTGCATTTTTTACACACGGTAACACTTTTTTACTGTACAATAGTAGTGCATTTTAGAAACATGGCAAAAAAGGAGAAACAAAACTGAAATTATTCCATAAGGTAAGTCTTACGAAAACTCTATTTTTTTACCCCAACTGAAATCTCAAATATTTCTTCAGAATATTTTCCGCATATTCCACAAAACATTAGGATTTAAAATTCCAATTTTTGATCTATTTTATATATGATATGCTTCCACATAAAAAGTGTTCTCTCTATGTAGTATCTTAGTCTTTCTATTAGTCAGCATTGGCACGTGGAAGAAACTAGGTTCTCATAAAGATACAGTAAAACCACCAATCAGTGAAGAGCATCATCAACATTTTATAAAATCTTGCCATTATGTGTTTGTAAACAACATGATCCTTTTTGAGAATTCCTTTTTAAACGGTATGTTCAAATTTAGCATATACTATTTAAAACCTAAGTATATTTTATATAAAATTGCCTTTAAGGCTGTTTAATTAAAAAATGTGAGTGGTGTTTATATAATTTTAATAATTTACACTAGTATATATAAAATATAAAGGGGCAAACCAAGTTTTTTATGTAAAATATTACAAGGTATGACACGAAAAAAGTAAAGAGACTGGTCAGATCATTGTACTTACAGAATCAGTTATCGTGACATTATCACCTTTAGAAGTAGTTCCTTCAGCATTCCTCACTTCTTATTGCATTCGGTGCGGTCATCGTTGGTGACAGTTCTGGAACAGAAGTTTTTGGAAGGCCCTTCCAGGCGATTCTCCGTTTTTGCTTCAACCTCTTCCAGCTGGGGCGGTGCTTCTCAAACTTTTCAATATTGGCGATCAATATTCCGATATAATTACTATTTACGCCCCCTTCGCCCAATAAAAAAGTATATTGGTAACAGGCAAATATATACCTTTGACGCTAAACCTACAATATGACTTTAAATCTTTTTAGAATTACCACCACGAGCGTATATAAACGTTCCTCAATGATGAATTAATTGCCCCGGACGTATGCCATGCTTTCAGAAATACAATCTTTTGCAGAAGGATTTACTAATTTCAGAGAATTTGCTTATTTATTCCTTTTCCAGCCTTCCCCCATACCACATACGCTCGCCTACTTGTTAAATGGTGGCATTGGAAAGCCGAATCGCTTACTTTTAATCGGCATTTAAGGGAGTTGAGATTATAAACCGTACAAATTATCAAGATAAGTGTTATTTTTGCATATAATTTTATATATGACGAGACCATGGGGTCACCGTAATTATTAAATTTTGTTCATAGTATTGTTGAAATTAATTATAAAATACATTATACGTATTGATATATTTATAAGTGTAAATTTGTAGTTAATTTTTTATTGTGTCAGAATGTATTTTGTTCAATAAATTAATAATTTTTTTCTTAATGCTGTTTTGCATTTTTCAATATGTTCACGCCCCCTTCGTAGGATTATCCTTGCCCCAGAGTGCGCCCTGGTTGAAACATTGAACTAGGGTAAAATGGATTCCCTTTAAGCAGATTTAACTGTAGGAGTAAGAAAAAGTTACATGGGGCTAAATTAGGTGAATAAGGGAGGACGTCTCATCACAGTAATATTTTTGCTGGTCAGAAAGTGCTTTACAGATGAGACCCGTGTGAGGCAGTGCATTATCTTGGTGTAACAACCATCTTTCACTCCCCAATTCTGTCCTTTTTATTCCTAAAATTTTCACGAAGTATTTTCAATACTTCAATGTAGTAATGTTGATTAACAGTCTAACCACTAATGTGGTAGGGCCACTAATATCACGAATTTGGGAATGTTTTGATCTAGAGTATGACGCTGGATGCCCAGTAGGTTCATCATCTTCCACACTAACCCTTACCCATGAAACCTCTTATACCATGTGCACGAGACAAGTTTTTCTCCTCATGAAGCTGGGGTTGATGTTGAGGAAATGTTTTCGTGGCTGATTTTGAAGTTTCAAGAAGCGGTGCTGATTCGACACTTTTCCAGGCGAGATGATGCGTTTGCGTGTTCCACTGAAATGATGAACTACTCTCAATTGGCTTAATCGATAAAAGCAGGAAGCTGGCAGCATGGAAGAGGAGTTGGATAGAGATGGCGTCACCAAAACAATTATTGCCAACTTCCCTCTTTGAACTAAAGCTGCGCTTGTTCATGCTATTTTGTGTCATACCTTTTTTGCCATGTTTAAAACGTCGAAAACTATACATACATAGAATTTCGAAATGTTTAATTATATCAATCAATTAAATTGAAAAATGACATTGAAATCTAGCGAAATAGTAACAATACAGCAATTAATAAAGCAAAAGAGTAATCAATTTAGAAAACAAATCCTTAGAATTATAATTTTGTCATTTTTTACGTACATATCAAACAGGCCATATAGTTTAGGTTAAATAATGATTCAAGTGCCATTTGAATCTCTCAGAATATTTAAGGTATCAGAGCTACGTTTAGAAACAGTGATTTGGCAAAAAGCGTATAGATGGATAATATTTATGATATTTAGTATTACTTAGATTAGAAAATGTATATAAAATTGTTTTGAAATAGTATTACAATAAAAATTATTTAAGAACAAAATATTTTGACAAAAATGAACATAGAGAATGACCCATCTTCAAAAGGCAATTCTCCTTTTGTGAAAAATGCTTCTATTATAATAATGTTTTTATATGTACTTATAAGACCTCTGTACAGAGACTGAACTAGAAATTTTTAAAATACTTCACAACTTAGGGGAGTGGGTTTATCCATATTTTTTACTACAACAAAGGGAATTAATTTTGAGACAAAACGCTGATAATTAGTATTTTCAATTGGTGGCAACTCTGAAAGTAATGTGAATTTGCAAGAAATCACCAGTTTGGAATCTCTGAAGTCTTTACTTTATATAAGCACAAAATATTAATATGGCTATTTTACTTACTCAAGAGAACGTTTTCGAAAAAGTCTAAGTTAATTTTTGCCAAAATATTGTATTTAAATATTTTTGTAGCTAATTTTTCTTTTGAGGAAACAATTTTACACATCTATTATAATTCGACGCTAAATATTATGAAAATTATCCATTTATGCGCCTTTAAATCACCGGTTTCCGGAACCATCAGATCCAGCTCTACTCAACTAAATAATAAAGGTATAATTGACCTGAAACAAAAATGTTATAAAGTAACAGAGTAGCAGAGATAAGTAATAGAATCAACTGCCAGTGGCTCTTTATTGTAAAATGGGATAATGCTGCTTTTAAACAATTTTTGAAGGTAATTAGCTCACAGAAATAATTTTTATACAAACTTTTTAAAGTATTTTTGAACTTGTTTTTGTGACCATGAAAGTACCATTTTACCAAGGCAGGGTTGCTTTCAATTTAAAAAAGTAATAAGTTACAATTTGGTACGCAACATGAAGTTTTAGTATGTTTTTTTTAATGCCGTAATACTTCAAATGATTTATGTAATATTTTAAATAAGAACACGTTTTAAGATATCAGGGCATCAGTAGTTTTCTTCTTTTTTAAATTCACGTTTATAAGAACAGTTTATGAATATATGTATACACATCTTTCCTTTAGGGAAAATTTAGGTGGTGATATAAATATTTTTGTTTTCAAAGATGATGTCATAAAACGTAAATATTTTCCTTCTTCTATTATTTTTTTTATTTTTTCTTTATTTACATTTAGCTCCAAGCCGTGATTTGAGTATATGCAGATAGTTATTTGCATAGGTATATAAAGAAACACAGAAAAAATTACAAGGTTTTCTGTATAGACATAAGAGAAAATTCACCATTTAAAAGAATAACGTAGAAATTAAAAAGTTTAAAAATCCATCAAATCCACTGAAAACCAGACTTTTAAAGAAAGAGATGCGATTTTTTGAGAAAAATGTTTAAAAAAGGGCTGGAAACGTTTAATAACTTTATTATTCCAGCCTTGTGATTGGGATGAGTTTCTGTTGGTAGATACTTGTAGTTAACAAGCTGTAAAAATAAATCACTAATATTCTGATTATTCATGGTAAAAATTTTGTGTGGATTATTCACGAAATGTATTTGTTTGATATTTCAGAGTCTATTTTCGTCAATGAATTTAACCCCTTAGAGTACCGACTGCATTTTACTTAGTGATACACTACGAATCTTGACGTGCAAATCACATTTCATTTTTTCTTTTGACGCTGATAAGGCACGTTTGTTTTGGCTGGTTTTAAATATAGCATTGGCCAGCAGGTTTGGCGACCTCAACGTGGATCAACGTGCCATTTTTCTAAAGGAAATGTTTATTGAGGTACAGACTGATGCCAAAAGACTTTTGACTTGTGATTATGGGGAAAATATGTGAGCAAATACTAACAACACAAAACTCTATTTACTACGAAAAATATAGGTTTTACACTGTATAAGTTTACATAAAAATGTTTTAAATTATACGTGTAATTCAAATTAAAGTAACATTAGTGAAGCATCTGTTGTTGCAGATTGGATAACAAATAACTTATATTAGGATTGTAAGATGTTGTTTTAGTAGGCCATGCTGAATTGGAGTCATCAGCAGAAACGGTTTCCTAAGCAATTAATTATTTTTTGCAGTGCTTCACTTTTTTGACAAGAAGATTTTGCAGATTTGCGAAAGTATACGAACTTTACAGACTATGTTCTGCATATCACTATTCCCAGGAACAAAAAACACACACGGCGCTGTCACCTTTACTGTAATGTCATGTTTCTTGGTCACCAAATTTGAAATTCTTTGCTACACTTTTCTTTCACTTGTTGTTCTTTTACTGAACTATCTGCTTGTTAAATAATAAGTTAAAATCGTAAATATAAACACAGATAAACTTTTAAAAATACTGTTCATCAGTAAAATTGACTATATACTATATCGTAGACAAACTTTACATCGTAAATAATTGTAGTCTGCGACGTTACTAAAACAAGACAATATGATACGAGTGTATACCGCCGCCGATTACTCGCGTTTGTTCGTATTTCTTCATAGTGAACTTTGAAATTTACACGAAATAAGAAATACAAACCATTTTATCACCGGCGTGCCAAAAATATTCTTTTTGCGTACTAATTTCGCCATCCTCTTAATATAGCTCTTTTTTTTCTTTTTTGTTTTTACTTTTCCTTGCCGATATGTCATATTGATTTGGACTTACACGAAAGTGATACTTATTGAGAATCTTTGCTAGAAACTGATGAATAGGATAGTGACTCTGATACTACGGATTTAATAGTGATGCGCGATAAAGAGGGAAGAAATAGAACAAAAAAAACAGTACACTTATGCGCCTTACATGCGGAAAAAGCTTTTTCTTCCAGAAGCTACATTTCAAACATTTCCCAAAATTCCAGTTTGTGTCATTTTAATTTTAATTTTTTCTCATTTTTTACAAGTTTTGCAGCCCAAACATTTTGTAACTTAACTATGTAATTTTATATAATCCTAATAAGAAAGAAAATCTACGAGAATTACCTAATAGTGTTTCATGGTTCTAATTATACGGTAAATGAGCCATGTATCCAGATGACGTTACCAAAGGAATTTACATTAGAAAATTATAAATATATCACTAACATTCGTTTACATGTGGTACGCAAGGGGCATTTTTGTAACTTAACTGACGTAATTTTATATAATCTTAATAAGAAAAATCATGACATACAAATGTTTCATGGTTCTAATTTCACTGGTAAATAAGCCGTAGTATCTAGATGAAGTTACAACAGAATTTTGCCCTATACATTAGCATGTATCGACTGGAAGGTAGTTTACACATGGTACGCAAGGGTACAGAAATCAAACACGACTGATACATAAGACCGAAATATGTATAGCCTGCTATACAAAATGATAGAAAGTATATAGAGTAAATAGTATAAAAATTTTCACTTGAAGAGATCCAAATGTTGTTTCTAGGCTTGAACAACCTTTTGGGCTGCAGGAGTCTGGAGTTAAACATTCATGTATCATTCAACGTTTAGTTAAAAAATTTTCTTCCTACTCTATCGTCTGCATTATGTGCATTAATACATCAAGTATTTAATTCATATCAATTACACAGTAATTTGCATGTGTATATGTGTGTTTTTTGTATAAAATATTTTAAAAACAGATTCTAGAAATTAAATGTTATGTGACAAGATAAATTGCGAAAAGCATAACAAAAGCATATTTGATATGAAAACACAGTCATTTATTAGAACCGATTTCACAGAGTGGGATATTATTTTAAAGACATTATCTAGCTGTTTGTATTTACTAGCTCTGCATGCCTATATACGTATTCTGTACACACAACATTTAAAAAAGACAAAAAAGATGCCCCTCCACTACTGTATCATTTCTTTTAACCCTTGATAGTATTTTTGAATGAATGAAGCTTTTAAAAAGCAACACATAAAAACAAGCAGTGTGTGTGTGTGCATTATGTGTGTGTGTGTGTGTGTTTCTAAATATTTCTGACAGATCTGAAAGTTCACAAACGAATCAATAAAATAAACGTAAGTATATTTTTAAAAAAAATGAAATTTCTAACAATTTTCATTATTTCTTGCTCTTTTGAATGCACTTTCTTTCAGTCAAATTTATGCTGTACTCCAGATTTGTGAAGGGAAAATTGGAATATCCATAGGACTGACATTACGTCTGTGAGTTCAAAATGAATAGAAGACAAAAGCCTTAAATTCTCCAATTATTGTTACATAGAATGTAGGACAGAAATATATCAAATCGAACTGTTTGTCAACTAACCGAGTTTCAAAGTTTCAAGTTTATTTGTCAAAATAAAACTGGTACAGTTTTGAATTTGACAGTAAACTTGACATCGAATCAAACTGACATACCTTTTTCAGCTCCTTGGGTTCAGGGCTCTAAAGCAAACCTATTAAATCGTTTACAAAATTTATCGTTACCAGAAAGTTACAAGTTTAAAAAGTTCCACAAAGATCATTCTTTCGTACTTTTTCTAATGACATTTAAATAAATAATAAAGCGAAGGTATAGTTTTTTTTTTTTTATCAGACTTCAAAATAACAATACAAGCCTACAGTCTTGTACTATTTATACGTGAAATGAAATATTGATGGAAGGAAAGGAACGTAGAAAAGAAAAATAAATTTAAAGTACGTTAACCAAGATAAATCCGCAAGCTTTTATTGTTTTAATTTGAAACTCCTTAATAATAGCACGTGATGCCACGCAGTGTTTAGACTTTACACAGGGAATAAAGTTATTAGCTACAGGAAATACACATCTTTGCCACTCTTATCAATGTTTTTGCAAGATGGTCGACATTTTTTGAAGTCTGTTTGCTGTTTCTCTCGCTCATATGTCTTTCATCTCTTTTTGACGCATGTCAGAAAAAGATTCACAGACCACTAGACCAGAATATTATTAAGAAGGGACAGAAAAAACTAATTTTTCTTTGCATTTCCAGGTTTTTGCAAAGCGTTACAGATTTTTACAAAGAAAAAGTCCCTCTTATAATATGTCTTTATAGAAGGATATTTTTCCCCACTAAATTGTATTCCTGCATATTTTTTTAACATAGATAATATAGTTTTTTCTTCATGACTTTATAGCCTTATAATAAAAATTGCTTACTGTTCTCATTTTTCTTTTTGAAATGATCCATTTTTTTCTAGCATAAAATTTATTTCAGAGCTTTTTCTCAAGTATCAATGCTAAAATAGGCTATCCTATTATTTTACATGTTAAAAAATAAGAAGTTAATTATTTATAAAACATATTTGTAAAATTTGCAAAATGTATATTATAAGGATGTGCAAATTACAATTTTGCAAATGTTCATGAAAAGTCAGGTATTTTCTACCTGAAAATGTGCAGCTTAATATATAGTTCAGGCTTTTGGAGGAAGAAACTTTAATACAGCGTTTTTAAATTGTGCGACAAGGCCTCCTAAGGTGTAGGCCGAAAACTCTACGAGGGGTGAGTGCATTATTGGTTTTGCTGAAAGTAAATAAAATTTTATACTGACATAAAAATAATAATAACATTTACACGGATACTGTAAATACACTTGTAAATGTATGGCACTCCACGGTATTTTATATATAATTAATTTAACACACACAATGCCAGTTATAAGAAAAAGTTAGTAAATTCAATTGATCCCCATAGGACTTATGTATATAAAATTATATATACAGGAAGTTAACAATTATATAGATAATGTGTACGGTTTTATAAGTAAACATTTTACACTACCGATTAAAGAAACTGCATTCGCTCCCCAATGCCTCGTTTTCCACGTAGGCGCGTGTATGTGATGTATAGAGGTTGAGAGAAAGGAATAAGTAGGAAAATTCTCTGGTGTGCGTAAATCATGCGCAAACACTGCTAAGGTTGTTTTATTGCTTTCCAAAACCTTTGTAATAATTTTATGGATAGCAGTGCATAGAAAATCATTATTTCGGAAAGACGTATGTAATACGTCTGGGCATTTAATAAACCGGTTGAGAGAGACGTGCCTATACTGGGAGAACTTGAGAAGCTAAAACCGCATTGAAGCTTTAGCGTTAAAATATAGTATTATTATTGAATTCAATGTGCATTGTTATTTTGTATGGAGAGGGGCAAGATAGAAAGAAATTAAGCAAGTTGAATATTGGGTCGCAAATATTGAAAGTTTGAGAAGCACTGCCTTAATTAAACTTAAATTGGATTATATTAAATAGATTTTTTATTAGAGACAAAAGGAGCATACCACAGGGAGCTAAAATCTTTAGAACTAAACTAGTTCCGTAAGTCAAAAGAGTATTCACTTGCTTTTCGATTTACCTCCTAGTCAGAACAATCGCAATTTCTAAAGAAAAGGTTCATAAATGTTACATCTGTAGTAGCGTTAATAAATATTCGTATAAAAATATTTTCTCTTGAGTCTTATTCTACCAAAGACAACTCTCCTTCAACCCTACCAAATATTGAAACTTTTTAAAATTTATAAAATGACATTCAAATTTGTTTAAATTCTTTTCAAATATCAGGGTGGGAGTAAAACACTATTATCTTTCTTTGAGTATTTCTTATTTAAAAATCTTATTTTTATTCTTGTGATAGTAGCTCATTTAACTTTGTTCTACATTTTTCATCAAAAGAAACTCTGAAATATAGTTTAAATAAAACTTTTGATATTAGTTTAATAAGTTTTACACAAACCTCAAGTAGTTATGCTGTTATAAAAGTAAACAAGTAGCTCTATTCTTAAATACATTTTGTAAACTCCATTGGTGCTTTATTTTGTTGCTTCCACTGCTCTTTTAATTCATCTTTTATCAGCGACCCTAAGTTAATTTATTAAAATTATTTGAGCAAATATGCAAAAGATCGAGGTAAGGGTCCATACTTTTCAATTCCTACACTATTAGCTCACACTCTCTATATATTTATTTATTTTTTATCTTGGTGGGATTTTCCAATCGTTAATAAAATACATTTTAAAAGCACTCAAATGAGCTGAAATTTAATATACATGATTATTTTGGATGACAATACAATAGTTTAATTAAAATTAATAAATATTGATTGATTAAAACTAATTATTTAAAAGGTACAATACACACAGCCACGTTAGCATCATTTTTGTGACTTAGCGACCCTTTTGGCTACTTGTGTCAAAAACTTGAAAGGATTTTTCTCACGTTTTAAAGCATTCAGTTGAACTGGAAATTTTATATACACATTGTTTTGGATGACAATACGATTCTTTAAAAATGCTAATTAATAAAAATAATTACCACTTAATCATTTGTTTATTCTGTACTTGTATATATACATATTTATATTAATTGTAACTATCTAATAAAAGCAGCTAAAATAAAAATTTCTTTGTTGATTGAAGTAGGAATTGACTGAAGAAATTATTTTTATATTACTTGTTTGAATGCAGTTCAGAAAAAAATGATGTTATTTTACACTTTTTTTTTACTTATTATGAATGCACTGACAACCAGTATTATCTGAGTAGATTTAACTACGAATACATTCAATTTGAACTTAAAACTTACCATTAACTCACAATTTTTTATTAAGCTTTCATTGTCTTCTCCCTTTTTGTTAGTTATAAAAACCTGATGTTTTTCTTCAAACTATGGTTTATATTTATTACACTCTTGAATCAAGATTTGATCAAGCATTAGTTGAATATCTGAAGAAATTATTTTAATTAGTCACACACACACACATCTTACTGAAAGAGGTTTTAGATTCTTAAAATTTTTAGAATTATTCGGAATTAGTTTAATAAAGTACAATTTAGTTTAATAAAGTGAAATATTTATATATATTTATGTTTTAATTCAGATTCTTTCCTTCATATTGGTCATCACAAGTTGGTGCTGCAGAAATGTTGGAATTTCTTTACATGTGAACGAGTGTCTCGCGGTTTTGTTCCCTGGCATAACTTCGTTTATAGTTTTGTTGTCCATTGCCAGAGTCGCGTTGAATCACAAGATTTTCTCAAGTACTTGTGACGGGGCTTTATCCGGTGCTTCTATTAATAATCCTCTTGGGATATTTTGAGACCAGAATGGCAATTCTTTCCAACCAACCAAAAGAGAGCGCGGTTATGCAAGTTAGGAATTGTATATATTGGAACATTAGTATTCGCGTAAAGCTCTAGGTGAAGTTCTGGGAGAAGAGTCTAAGAAGAGTTTTAAAGAGTTTTATGGAGTCAGACTAATAGATTGCCAGTGAAGTTGATTTCTATATATGTGGATCTGAAACCAGAAGATTATCCCTTAGCCGGATCAAACAGTTGGATTAGAATATATTGACGGTATAAGGACTGTAGCTGTTCATATGGAACAGAGGAGGTAAGATTTAGATTAAGCTTTAGACTGGGGTGGATTCTAGTAAGTTAGAAATCCTCTATAAATATAGATTCAGTGGTTTATTGCTATTTGTTAGGAGTGATTTGTGTCTCACATCCCTCGATCACGTAAGCCTCCTATACTAGTGTTGTTTGTTGAATAAAATTGAAATCATAATAAACTAATTTAATTATGGAGGTATTAGTTGTCAATTTTTCATTCCCTCAAACATAGGTCACGTGGATGTGTTGAAGAGATGATACCCCAGCCAAGGGGGTATCACAGTGTTCCAGTTCATTTATTAGTTTTGTGTTTTCGTAAGGAATATGTATTCAATCCACGATATTCGTGTCATTTATTATTAGTATAAATTTGGTAATAATGCAACGAAATTTGCACGTAATACTCGTCAAGAAATTTCTATTGAATATCTTTAACGATCAAAAGTACAGCATCAGTTAAAATGCCAGGCATTTCAGTCTAGTGATTTTTTCCTACAGGGAATGCACCACGTGGAAACCCAAAACATTTGTGAAAATTAAAGCTCTAAGAGCATTGGGGAAATGAATCAACTATATCTGTTATACTGCCAATTGCCTTGATGAAATACATGGAATTATACTAGCTAGAACAATTTCCATCACTTGCTAATCGCCAGGACCAATACTTCTTGATAACAATATACATGGCCGCGTACATGGTACAAAACGCACGAGAGTTAAATGAACTAAAATAATATTAAATTTTGCAGCACTAGCCTTTTTTTTTACTGGATCTTTCACGAATCGACTTTCATTTTTTTTTTTTAATACAGAACTGATTTTTACCCAGAGCTAAATAGTATAAAATCATGACATTCTGAAAAATTCCATTTCAAGGGTTTATTCTGGTTCGGATATTATTGATTCTAAAAGGTCAGATTTCTTTTGGAGACAGGCATCTATATGCATTAAAATCTCTTTGGGAAGAAGGGGCATTGAAACCAAAGCATATTTTTGTTTAAATAAGCAGCTTTAAAATAATTCACACAATTTTATATATTCATATATATATATATATGTAAGGATAATTAAATTAGATTTAAATTAAATTCCATATATAGCACTTAATTTTATTTTTCATTACGTCTTCAAGTATTAAATTAATCGTCCAATTATTTCTCCAAAACATATGGCCTAACTACTAGAAACATTTTGATCCCAGATCACATTAGATTTAATAGCCTTATATATCAGCATTAACTTTCAAGTACACTCATAAAATTAGAATTATTTCTCACGTCTAAGCAAGTGGTAAGACACTTAAATTTCACTTTGACGTTCTTTTTCTCTCTCTGCCTCTCATCGTCAGAACTTGTACAGATTTCATCATATAAAGATCTTTTTTAAAAATTAAGTATGATTCTCTGGCTCGAAATATGTCATATATATATATATATATATAAACATACTGGCCAAATGACATCTTCTCATCCTAATATTTGATACTTCAGCCTTTTTTACTTTGTATAGAAATTAACTCGTCGTGGTTCTGATGTACTAAGCTTCTGACATGTCTTTACATTGATTTCATACCAAACTTTCTGCAGTAATATTTTACAGTTTTTGATAAATTTGTTAGAAGGCTGTTGACTCTCTTAGAAATGCCTTTTCGAGGTACATCTCACAGATTTTCGATTACACTGTCAGAACTTTTTTTGATGGCCATTTCAGATGATGAAATACACCATGGTTATGGTTAAACAAGGTTTTTTGGTTGAAAATGATGGTGATACCGTATTGCTTGTCTGATATATTCCGTCACCGACTAAAGAAACTTATCTATTATTAATGGTTTAACAACATTTTTCTAAGTAAGATAAAGTACATTCCCAGCTCTGTAACCTATATAGTGGTAAGGTCAATCACATTCAACTAAATACTCCTTAGATCATTAACCCTTTATCTCCATCTTGCACAGCTGGTTGTGTGCAATCTAGAAAAGAGCTTCATGCTACATTTACTCGACGAATTCTTTGTCATCATTTTCTAAAAGAAGTGTAAAAACGAGCTCTCATTGAAGCGAAGATAACTTATTTTCTAAATGTCTGCTTCTCAGATATTGTATTCTTTACTTTTGAGCAAAAATGAATTTTCGATTTAAAAACTGGCAAATAGGAGTTTTCGTGTTGTCGTCGACTTTCAAGTCCAAGAAATTGAAGTTCTCTTCACTTATTGTTCAGTAAAGATCTCAGTGTTTTTTTGGAGTTTAAATTGAATTCCTTTGTAATTTGTAGGGGATTGTCAATTGTCTACCAAACCTATTTTTCAGTAACAATCTTCTTCAATTTCCACTCACCACACGTTTTGTCATTTTCTTCAATCTATGTCCCGGAGTATACAGATAAGGGAAGGTTTTGTGCTAAGTTAAATATGATTTACGTATCCTTATTACTCTATTCTTTGATATTTTCTAAGTTGTTTTGAAATTTCAAATACTTTCACACTCATTTTTGTAGCATAGAACCAATCTGCTCTCTTTTTAAACTCACTAATAGCCTTTCTTGATGTCATAATAAAGCAAAAACAATTAGTTTTATAAATAACGATATTATAACGAGAAGTCTATGCTTTGACAAGTACATTTTCTAAGATATTTATAAATATTTTTATAGTTGCAAAAAAGGAAGAATAAAAATAAAAATAAGTGGGGAGGTGGCAAGTCATTTGACAACAATGTTTTATATAACATATATATATATATATATATATATATATATATATATGGTGTCTAAAGTCTTCAAATAGATTAAAAAATTTCTACTATTTTTTAAAAGAGATCATACACTCAATAATTTTTTGTTATATTTGCTTTATTTTTATCACATAAAATAAGGAGAAATGTTTTATGTAAACTAATTTTTTAATTTAAAAAGCTTACAAAAACATAAATTTTTTAAAAGTCCTCAACTTTGTTCTCTGAGAAATATTTGATGAAGGCGAAAAAAACAATTAAAATAACATAAATTTTATTACGTATTAGTAAACATTTCAGCTCAGTAAAGCGGAAGGAATCAACCAAATTCTGAGACACTCAGTAAAAAAATGCAGTAATGCTCCACTTTACTTCAGGATACACGAATATTTCACATGAATAATTTTTTCAGATTGGTATTCTTTTGCTTATTTTTGCTTTCTTTTTCCGTTTGTTAGAAAAGACTTTTCACATTCTTGCAGAAGAGCATTGTTTTAATTCGTTTAGACAACTGTCGCTACTTAAGAACTTAAAAGCTTTTTTTCGTTTCACATGTGATATCGCATAAAAGCTGAAATTTTCAAAAAAGAATGAATTGAATATTTTTCTGCTTTTAATTTGTTTTAGAAAGAAATCTGGTTGAATAAAATACTATATTCATATTGGCTGACTATTTTTGAAATCATGTCTTGATCAAGAGTAAGCTCAATATTACCTCTAGCTATTGATGTGCATTTTTTGGTAACTTACTTTTTACTGTACAATAGTAGTGCATTTTAGAAACATGTAAAAGGAAAACAAAACTGAAATTATTCATAAGGTAAGTCTTACAGCTCTGTTTTTACCCCAACTGGAAATCTCAAATATTTCTTCAGAATATTTTTCCGCATATTCCACAAAACATTAGGATTTAAAATTCCAATTTTGATCTATTTAATATATGATATGCTCCCACATAAAAAGTGTTCTCTCTATGTAGTATCTTAGTCTTTCTATTAGTCAGCATTGGCACGTGGAAGAAACTAGGTTCTCATAAAGATACAGTAAAACCTCCAATCAGTGAAGAGCATCTATCCAACATTTTATCAATTTATCCATGATTAGAATCTACTGAACTACTTAGCAGAACTTAGATGCAAAATTCCAATGAAGCATTGTATTCAATGAATTAGAGCAAATATTGTTAAGAAAATACAGCTTCTAGGAGTCGTGTATTAACTGCCAAGTCAGTACCTGAGTTTAACGCTAGAACATCAGAATAAATAGAAACATTTGAAGATAGTAATTGCCTTTTTAACGTCAAAAAACATTTGACCTATTTTGTTGACTGTAGGATAGCTGTTGATTAGAAATTTCGTAAAATCAGTACATTTTAAATTCGCAATACAAAAAAATCAAACTTGCTTGATTGCACCGAATTAAAACGGAGGAAAAGTTTTATGATATGTACAAACCTGAAGGTTTCTATCTTAAAATTTTATCATGATTATGGCTTTTTGTTATTATTTTTTTTCTGTTTAAAACTTTTGTGAAAGTATCTTAAGATTAAACTGAATAATCCGTTGACGTAACAAAATGTTATCGATATTGTACCAAAAAATTTCTATCCCCCCCATTTTCATATACAAAACTAATTTTTTTTAAACTGTGTGTACTACTTAAACTTAAAAAAAAGGTTCACTGTATGCACAGGAATCATGTATAGAAGTATAAGAAGGAACCATAAAGTGCAACATTTTCTTTAAAGACAGAAAATTATGTTTTGAAGAAAAAGTGAAAAAAACATAAAGTAGCAATGTTTTCAAATATCATTATATTGACTATCTTTTTGCTGTCTATTGTTATACACTTCATAATGATTCTTTAAATATTCCTTAAAATTACAAAAATAATTTAAATTATTTTTTTTCTTTTGTTATTGCTGAATATGAACAGTGTTTCATCAAACATATTTTCATTTAGGTACCATTGTTTATAAAAAGGTTTTCGGACTGCAAAATATTTTACATACATATATAAGACAATAAAGACAATATACTCAAATAGTTTTTTGATAAAATTATTGCATAACTTCTCTGAAAAACCGTAAGACATTGAAGTTTTTAAAATCTCGATTTTTTTCCTTTTTTCTTATATAAAACTAGTTCTTCGAAAAATAGTTGACATTAAAAAGAGAAAAATATTATAGTTTTTTTTTAGTAAAAACACATTAATGGTTTACATACATTTACACAAGAGGAACTATCCTTTAAAATGTGTCATAGGAGGCATGGTAGTTTGCTTACATTTTTATCAATTACTTTTCTCATATTTTAAGATTATTTTATAAAGGAACATATAAGTGTTATGCGCTTTTAGATTCAGAAAAATATGCACTATTTTTTAATATCAAAATTGAAAAATCGATTTTTTTGAATGTGTAGATATCCTTGTTCCCTTGATGATACATAATTAGCGCTTTAATATATTACATAATTTGAGAAAAAACTTAAAATAAGAGCTCTACAGAAGCTATTTTTTATTGCTTAACAAGTTTTAAAAGTTCTTTTCTCAAACTTTTATTTTTGAAACTATTTTCTGTTCCCTAAGACTAATTTTCTGATTTAGATAGCATCTTGAATTTTTTTGTAGATACTTTCATACATATGTACTGCAAAAGGTTTGGTGCACATTTTTTTCTGAGAGTTCTAGATTTTTTTTTTTTAGTTTTATTTGGTGTTTTATACATTTTTTTTCAGATTTAGCTGTACAAAAAATTATTAAAATTCAACATGGAAGTAGATTTTCGATTCTATGCTATTTTTTGTATCCAAAAATCTGAAGCTAAAATCTATTAAATCAACTAAAAATATGTTTAACTGAATATTTTATAACAGTTCTATAAAACTTAACATAAATTACTTTTAAAATTATAAAACCCCCAAAATGGGTACCGTGTAGCCTTAAAAATAAAAATACAGTATATTCAAGTAAAATATTTTATCCAAACAAAGATAAAATGAAAGTTCCCTGTTCGAAATCCCTGAAAATGAATGCAACATCTTCGAAGTTTTTTTGGTTGTAATATTTGCAGATAGGATAAATACGTTACTTAAGTGCGACATAAATGTTCCATGCATATACTGTGGTTCATTTTGTAAAATCTTGCCATTATGTGTTTGTAAACAACATGATCCTTTTTGAGAATTCCTTTTTAAACGGTATGTTCAAATTTAGCATATACTATTTAAAACCTAAGTATATTTTATATAAAATTGCCTTTAAGGCTGTTTAATTAAAAAATGTGAGTGGTGTTTATATAATTTTAATAATTTACACTAGTATATATAAAATATAAAGGGGCAAACCAAGTTTTTTATGTAAAATATTACAAGGTATGACACGAAAAAAGTAAAGAGACTGGTCAGATCATTGTACTTACAGAATCAGTTATCGTGACATTATCACCTTTAGAAGTAGTTCCTTCAGCATTCCTCACTTCTTATTGCATTCGGTGCGGTCATCGTTGGTGACAGTTCTGGAACAGAAGTTTTTGGAAGGCCCTTCCAGGCGATTCTCCGTTTTTGCTTCAACCTCTTCCAGCTGGGGCGGTGCTTCTCAAACTTTTCAATATTGGCGATCAATATTCCGATATAATTACTATTTACGCCCCCTTCGCCCAATAAAAAAGTATATTGGTAACAGGCAAATATATACCTTTGACGCTAAACCTACAATATGACTTTAAATCTTTTTAGAATTACCACCACGAGCGTATATAAACGTTCCTCAATGATGAATTAATTGCCCCGGACGTATGCCATGCTTTCAGAAATACAATCTTTTGCAGAAGGATTTACTAATTTCAGAGAATTTGCTTATTTATTCCTTTTCCAGCCTTCCCCCATACCACATACGCTCGCCTACTTGTTAAATGGTGGCATTGGAAAGCCGAATCGCTTACTTTTAATCGGCATTTAAGGGAGTTGAGATTATAAACCGTACAAATTATCAAGATAAGTGTTATTTTTGCATATAATTTTATATATGACGAGACCATGGGGTCACCGTAATTATTAAATTTTGTTCATAGTATTGTTGAAATTAATTATAAAATACATTATACGTATTGATATATTTATAAGTGTAAATTTGTAGTTAATTTTTTATTGTGTCAGAATGTATTTTGTTCAATAAATTAATAATTTTTTTCTTAATGCTGTTTTGCATTTTTCAATATGTTCACGCCCCCTTCGTAGGATTATCCTTGCCCCAGAGTGCGCCCTGGTTGAAACATTGAACTAGGGTAAAATGGATTCCCTTTAAGCAGATTTAACTGTAGGAGTAAGAAAAAGTTACATGGGGCTAAATTAGGTGAATAAGGGAGGACGTCTCATCACAGTAATATTTTTGCTGGTCAGAAAGTGCTTTACAGATGAGACCCGTGTGAGGCAGTGCATTATCTTGGTGTAACAACCATCTTTCACTCCCCAATTCTGTCCTTTTTATTCCTAAAATTTTCACGAAGTATTTTCAATACTTCAATGTAGTAATGTTGATTAACAGTCTAACCACTAATGTGGTAGGGCCACTAATATCACGAATTTGGGAATGTTTTGATCTAGAGTATGACGCTGGATGCCCAGTAGGTTCATCATCTTCCACACTAACCCTTACCCATGAAACCTCTTATACCATGTGCACGAGACAAGTTTTTCTCCTCATGAAGCTGGGGTTGATGTTGAGGAAATGTTTTCGTGGCTGATTTTGAAGTTTCAAGAAGCGGTGCTGATTCGACACTTTTCCAGGCGAGATGATGCGTTTGCGTGTTCCACTGAAATGATGAACTACTCTCAATTGGCTTAATCGATAAAAGCAGGAAGCTGGCAGCATGGAAGAGGAGTTGGATAGAGATGGCGTCACCAAAACAATTATTGCCAACTTCCCTCTTTGAACTAAAGCTGCGCTTGTTCATGCTATTTTGTGTCATACCTTTTTTGCCATGTTTAAAACGTCGAAAACTATACATACATAGAATTTCGAAATGTTTAATTATATCAATCAATTAAATTGAAAAATGACATTGAAATCTAGCGAAATAGTAACAATACAGCAATTAATAAAGCAAAAGAGTAATCAATTTAGAAAACAAATCCTTAGAATTATAATTTTGTCATTTTTTACGTACATATCAAACAGGCCATATAGTTTAGGTTAAATAATGATTCAAGTGCCATTTGAATCTCTCAGAATATTTAAGGTATCAGAGCTACGTTTAGAAACAGTGATTTGGCAAAAAGCGTATAGATGGATAATATTTATGATATTTAGTATTACTTAGATTAGAAAATGTATATAAAATTGTTTTGAAATAGTATTACAATAAAAATTATTTAAGAACAAAATATTTTGACAAAAATGAACATAGAGAATGACCCATCTTCAAAAGGCAATTCTCCTTTTGTGAAAAATGCTTCTATTATAATAATGTTTTTATATGTACTTATAAGACCTCTGTACAGAGACTGAACTAGAAATTTTTAAAATACTTCACAACTTAGGGGAGTGGGTTTATCCATATTTTTTACTACAACAAAGGGAATTAATTTTGAGACAAAACGCTGATAATTAGTATTTTCAATTGGTGGCAACTCTGAAAGTAATGTGAATTTGCAAGAAATCACCAGTTTGGAATCTCTGAAGTCTTTACTTTATATAAGCACAAAATATTAATATGGCTATTTTACTTACTCAAGAGAACGTTTTCGAAAAAGTCTAAGTTAATTTTTGCCAAAATATTGTATTTAAATATTTTTGTAGCTAATTTTTCTTTTGAGGAAACAATTTTACACATCTATTATAATTCGACGCTAAATATTATGAAAATTATCCATTTATGCGCCTTTAAATCACCGGTTTCCGGAACCATCAGATCCAGCTCTACTCAACTAAATAATAAAGGTATAATTGACCTGAAACAAAAATGTTATAAAGTAACAGAGTAGCAGAGATAAGTAATAGAATCAACTGCCAGTGGCTCTTTATTGTAAAATGGGATAATGCTGCTTTTAAACAATTTTTGAAGGTAATTAGCTCACAGAAATAATTTTTATACAAACTTTTTAAAGTATTTTTGAACTTGTTT
The DNA here is from genome assembly GCA_019973955.1 of Trichonephila inaurata madagascariensis. Lineage (NCBI taxonomy): Eukaryota > Metazoa > Arthropoda > Arachnida > Araneae > Nephilidae > Trichonephila > Trichonephila inaurata. The sequence continues at coordinate 76,680 of BMAV01009453.1, forward strand.
TTGTGACCATGAAAGTACCATTTTACCAAGGCAGGGTTGCTTTCAATTTAAAAAAGTAATAAGTTACAATTTGGTACGCAACATGAAGTTTTAGTATGTTTTTTTTAATGCCGTAATACTTCAAATGATTTATGTAATATTTTAAATAAGAACACGTTTTAAGATATCAGGGCATCAGTAGTTTTCTTCTTTTTTAAATTCACGTTTATAAGAACAGTTTATGAATATATGTATACACATCTTTCCTTTAGGGAAAATTTAGGTGGTGATATAAATATTTTTGTTTTCAAAGATGATGTCATAAAACGTAAATATTTTCCTTCTTCTATTATTTTTTTTATTTTTTCTTTATTTACATTTAGCTCCAAGCCGTGATTTGAGTATATGCAGATAGTTATTTGCATAGGTATATAAAGAAACACAGAAAAAATTACAAGGTTTTCTGTATAGACATAAGAGAAAATTCACCATTTAAAAGAATAACGTAGAAATTAAAAAGTTTAAAAATCCATCAAATCCACTGAAAACCAGACTTTTAAAGAAAGAGATGCGATTTTTTGAGAAAAATGTTTAAAAAAGGGCTGGAAACGTTTAATAACTTTATTATTCCAGCCTTGTGATTGGGATGAGTTTCTGTTGGTAGATACTTGTAGTTAACAAGCTGTAAAAATAAATCACTAATATTCTGATTATTCATGGTAAAAATTTTGTGTGGATTATTCACGAAATGTATTTGTTTGATATTTCAGAGTCTATTTTCGTCAATGAATTTAACCCCTTAGAGTACCGACTGCATTTTACTTAGTGATACACTACGAATCTTGACGTGCAAATCACATTTCATTTTTTCTTTTGACGCTGATAAGGCACGTTTGTTTTGGCTGGTTTTAAATATAGCATTGGCCAGCAGGTTTGGCGACCTCAACGTGGATCAACGTGCCATTTTTCTAAAGGAAATGTTTATTGAGGTACAGACTGATGCCAAAAGACTTTTGACTTGTGATTATGGGGAAAATATGTGAGCAAATACTAACAACACAAAACTCTATTTACTACGAAAAATATAGGTTTTACACTGTATAAGTTTACATAAAAATGTTTTAAATTATACGTGTAATTCAAATTAAAGTAACATTAGTGAAGCATCTGTTGTTGCAGATTGGATAACAAATAACTTATATTAGGATTGTAAGATGTTGTTTTAGTAGGCCATGCTGAATTGGAGTCATCAGCAGAAACGGTTTCCTAAGCAATTAATTATTTTTTGCAGTGCTTCACTTTTTTGACAAGAAGATTTTGCAGATTTGCGAAAGTATACGAACTTTACAGACTATGTTCTGCATATCACTATTCCCAGGAACAAAAAACACACACGGCGCTGTCACCTTTACTGTAATGTCATGTTTCTTGGTCACCAAATTTGAAATTCTTTGCTACACTTTTCTTTCACTTGTTGTTCTTTTACTGAACTATCTGCTTGTTAAATAATAAGTTAAAATCGTAAATATAAACACAGATAAACTTTTAAAAATACTGTTCATCAGTAAAATTGACTATATACTATATCGTAGACAAACTTTACATCGTAAATAATTGTAGTCTGCGACGTTACTAAAACAAGACAATATGATACGAGTGTATACCGCCGCCGATTACTCGCGTTTGTTCGTATTTCTTCATAGTGAACTTTGAAATTTACACGAAATAAGAAATACAAACCATTTTATCACCGGCGTGCCAAAAATATTCTTTTTGCGTACTAATTTCGCCATCCTCTTAATATAGCTCTTTTTTTTCTTTTTTGTTTTTACTTTTCCTTGCCGATATGTCATATTGATTTGGACTTACACGAAAGTGATACTTATTGAGAATCTTTGCTAGAAACTGATGAATAGGATAGTGACTCTGATACTACGGATTTAATAGTGATGCGCGATAAAGAGGGAAGAAATAGAACAAAAAAAACAGTACACTTATGCGCCTTACATGCGGAAAAAGCTTTTTCTTCCAGAAGCTACATTTCAAACATTTCCCAAAATTCCAGTTTGTGTCATTTTAATTTTAATTTTTTCTCATTTTTTACAAGTTTTGCAGCCCAAACATTTTGTAACTTAACTATGTAATTTTATATAATCCTAATAAGAAAGAAAATCTACGAGAATTACCTAATAGTGTTTCATGGTTCTAATTATACGGTAAATGAGCCATGTATCCAGATGACGTTACCAAAGGAATTTACATTAGAAAATTATAAATATATCACTAACATTCGTTTACATGTGGTACGCAAGGGGCATTTTTGTAACTTAACTGACGTAATTTTATATAATCTTAATAAGAAAAATCATGACATACAAATGTTTCATGGTTCTAATTTCACTGGTAAATAAGCCGTAGTATCTAGATGAAGTTACAACAGAATTTTGCCCTATACATTAGCATGTATCGACTGGAAGGTAGTTTACACATGGTACGCAAGGGTACAGAAATCAAACACGACTGATACATAAGACCGAAATATGTATAGCCTGCTATACAAAATGATAGAAAGTATATAGAGTAAATAGTATAAAAATTTTCACTTGAAGAGATCCAAATGTTGTTTCTAGGCTTGAACAACCTTTTGGGCTGCAGGAGTCTGGAGTTAAACATTCATGTATCATTCAACGTTTAGTTAAAAAATTTTCTTCCTACTCTATCGTCTGCATTATGTGCATTAATACATCAAGTATTTAATTCATATCAATTACACAGTAATTTGCATGTGTATATGTGTGTTTTTTGTATAAAATATTTTAAAAACAGATTCTAGAAATTAAATGTTATGTGACAAGATAAATTGCGAAAAGCATAACAAAAGCATATTTGATATGAAAACACAGTCATTTATTAGAACCGATTTCACAGAGTGGGATATTATTTTAAAGACATTATCTAGCTGTTTGTATTTACTAGCTCTGCATGCCTATACGTATTCTGTACACACAACATTTAAAAAAGACAAAAAAGATGCCCCTCCACTACTGTATCATTTCTTTTAACCCTTGATAGTATTTTTGAATGAATGAAGCTTTTAAAAAGCAACACATAAAAACAAGCAGTGTGTGTGTGTGCATTATGTGTGTGTGTGTGTGTGTTTCTAAATATTTCTGACAGATCTGAAAGTTCACAAACGAATCAATAAAATAAACGTAAGTGTCTTAAAAAAATGAAATTTCTAACTATTTTCATTATTTCTTGCTCTTTTGAATGCACTTTCTTTCAGTCAAATTTATGCTGTACTCCAGATTTGTGAAGGGAAAATTGGAATATCCATAGGACTGACATTACGTCTGTGAGTTCAAAATGAATAGAAGACAAAAGCCTTAAATTCTCCAATTATTGTTACATAGAAGGTAGGACAGAAATATCAAATCGAACTGTTTGTCAACTAACCGAGTTTCAAAGTTTCAAGTTTATTTGTCAAAATAAAACTGGTACAGTTTTGAATTTGACAGTAAACTTGACATCGGAATCAAATGACATACCTTTGCACAGCTCCTTGGGTTCAGGGCTCTAAAGCAAACTATTAAATCGTTTGCAAAATTTATCGTTACCAGAAAGTTACAAGTTTAAAAGTTCCACGAGAATCATTCTTTCGTACTTTTTCTAATGACATTTAAATAAATAATAAAGCGAAGGTATAGTTTTTTTTTTTTTATCAGACTTCAAAATAACAATACAAGCCTACAGTCTTGTACTATTTATACGTGAAATGAAATATTGATGGAAGGAAAGGAACGTAGAAAAGAAAAATAAATTTAAAGTACGTTAACCAAGATAAATCCGCAAGCTTTTATTGTTTTAATTTGAAACTCCTTAATAATAGCACGTGATGCCACGCAGTGTTTAGACTTTACACAGGGAATAAAGTTATTAGCTACAGGAAATACACATCTTTGCCACTCTTATCAATGTTTTTGCAAGATGGTCGACATTTTTTGAAGTCTGTTTGCTGTTTCTCTCGCTCATATGTCTTTCATCTCTTTTTGACGCATGTCAGAAAAAGATTCACAGACCACTAGACCAGAATATTATTAAGAAGGGACAGAAAAAACTAATTTTTCTTTGCATTTCCAGGTTTTTGCAAAGCGTTACAGATTTTTACAAAGAAAAAGTCCCTCTTATAATATGTCTTTATAGAAGGATATTTTTCCCCACTAAATTGTATTCCTGCATATTTTTTTAACATAGATAATATAGTTTTTTCTTCATGACTTTATAGCCTTATAATAAAAATTGCTTACTGTTCTCATTTTTCTTTTTGAAATGATCCATTTTTTTCTAGCATAAAATTTATTTCAGAGCTTTTTCTCAAGTATCAATGCTAAAATAGGCTATCCTATTATTTTACATGTTAAAAAATAAGAAGTTAATTATTTATAAAACATATTTGTAAAATTTGCAAAATGTATATTATAAGGATGTGCAAATTACAATTTTGCAAATGTTCATGAAAAGTCAGGTATTTTCTACCTGAAAATGTGCAGCTTAATATATAGTTCAGGCTTTTGGAGGAAGAAACTTTAATACAGCGTTTTTAAATTGTGCGACAAGGCCTCCTAAGGTGTAGGCCGAAAACTCTACGAGGGGTGAGTGCATTATTGGTTTTGCTGAAAGTAAATAAAATTTTATACTGACATAAAAATAATAATAACATTTACACGGATACTGTAAATACACTTGTAAATGTATGGCACTCCACGGTATTTTATATATAATTAATTTAACACACACAATGCCAGTTATAAGAAAAAGTTAGTAAATTCAATTGATCCCCATAGGACTTATGTATATAAAATTATATATACAGGAAGTTAACAATTATATAGATAATGTGTACGGTTTTATAAGTAAACATTTTACACTACCGATTAAAGAAACTGCATTCGCTCCCCAATGCCTCGTTTTCCACGTAGGCGCGTGTATGTGATGTATAGAGGTTGAGAGAAAGGAATAAGTAGGAAAATTCTCTGGTGTGCGTAAATCATGCGCAAACACTGCTAAGGTTGTTTTATTGCTTTCCAAAACCTTTGTAATAATTTTATGGATAGCAGTGCATAGAAAATCATTATTTCGGAAAGACGTATGTAATACGTCTGGGCATTTAATAAACCGGTTGAGAGAGACGTGCCTATACTGGGAGAACTTGAGAAGCTAAAACCGCATTGAAGCTTTAGCGTTAAAATATAGTATTATTATTGAATTCAATGTGCATTGTTATTTTGTATGGAGAGGGGCAAGATAGAAAGAAATTAAGCAAGTTGAATATTGGGTCGCAAATATTGAAAGTTTGAGAAGCACTGCCTTAATTAAACTTAAATTGGATTATATTAAATAGATTTTTTATTAGAGACAAAAGGAGCATACCACAGGGAGCTAAAATCTTTAGAACTAAACTAGTTCCGTCATTAATTAAAGAAACACTTAAAATTTTAAGATGCCTTGTTGCAGTCTTCACAGATCACCGTACAATGTTCAAGGGAATTGGATCTTTTAAATAGATTACAAAATTTTAATAATCTTTTCTTGATGTGTTGAAAAGTGGGAACAGTTTCTTCCTTTCCAAGTTCCTGGTGATGATTATCTTGGTTTTTCGTCTTGAATTGGGCGTTGTATATCAAATATTTTTCAATCCTGAGTCAAAATGAAAGAGGCATGGAAATGTTACACTCAGACTGTCTTTACAGTGGCTCTTTCAAAAATTTGTGACCTACTTTTCCTATATATGTAAGCGAGGATCTGAGTGATTTTGATTCCATATAAATGTTTTAGGAGTTTATTTCTACTACATTGGGGATTGAATAAAATACAGTCACTGGCAAGGCGCGCGGCATCCCTGAGAAGTATTTCAATTCCTGGGGGAAGAACTACGAAACAAAAGTTACAAAATACTTTTTTTTTTTCGAATTATATATTTGCGTAAGCAACTGAAAACTACTTTATTTTAGAAGAAAAAAATAAATAAAAATTAACGAAAGAGTACAAAATCATATAAACCGACGTTGTTCGGTGCGCTGCATCTATCAGATTAAATGGCTCCTGCCGCCCGAAATATGAAAAAATCATCCTCGGTCTTGACACTGAATCCTAGGAGGGTACAATGATTTCACACAGCTCTGGGATAAACAATTTATTTCTCAGTAAGAAAATCATTAAAAAATATTCTATCACAATTAATTAGCAAAAGGGTCCACAGATTTCGAGTCTCTTTCGTTGCAATGTCTCATATCTCTCGCATAAAATAATATCATAAATTGACACTCTAGAGAAAAGTCCTATACACATAGGATACGTAAAAAGGGTTCACTCTCGGTAATTCCACATCGAGACTGGGTGAGTTCGTTGGATCTAAATCAGCCTTGCAGTTGCTCCTTCGCAATTTCCACGGTTCCAAAATCCGCCTTACTTCACGGACTCTGGTATAGCTGTATCACAAGTCTCTAGCTGGAGGGGCCTCCAATCCGGTTTCCTCATGTAAAGTTTCTCCGGTTCAGAATCCTCCTTAATTCGCGGACTTAATCGTTTACTTTATTACTATAAGGGCCTCCGACAGTTCCCTAAAGTCAAGTTTCCACAGTTAGCCTTAATTCGCGGACTCACTATCGTTTTCTCTCTTGCTGAAGGGTTTTCAAACGGCTCCCTCAAATCCAATCCTTCTTCATACTCCCTCGCTCTCCTTATCTACCTCTCGTCTCTCACGATCCCTCACCTCCTAATACCTTCTTTGATCTCTTGCTCGTAGTCCGCTTATGTCGGGGCCTATTTGATCTCTAGTTCGTAGGGCCACCTATCGAGATGTTGTCTCTGCCTATTTGAAAGATCGGGCTATGGCCAGAATCGGGAAAAAAAATAAAACACAATGTTACGGCGTCTCTTTTTGACGGTCGGGACAGCCTGGGAAAAAAAGCCAGAATTTCAGCCCACCCACTTGCGAAATTCCTTCCCAGCAATTAGGGAAACGTCTGGAATTTTCCCATGTCTATCGGCACCAATCTTAACAATTAGGGGAAAAGACCGGCTTCATCACAAGGGTGTGACAAAAGGTAAATATAAGAAGGACCCACCATGGGAAGGTGGAAGGAAGGTGTTCCAACCCACCATGTGGACACAGCACCAAAACTATTATGCATCTGAGAGATTCGCGTGCATAAAGGAGGGCTAAGGGGTTAACACAAATATTCAACTTCAAAATTTGCCATAAAGTACTTATTTGCTTATCTGTTGTGTTTTTTTACGGGTAGACAAATAGTTTCTCGTTGCCAGTTTGAAAATGTGCCTTTCATTCCAAGCCAACAGTTTTTGTTTGTTTTCTGATCAGTTCAACATTCCATACAATTTTTTCTTTACTTAAAATATTCTAAATACTAGTTTTAAAAGAATTAAAAATATAACAAATTCATGACCATTCTTTTTTCTTTATAACTTTAAACACTTCACACTTCTCTTTCAGGTAGTTCATTTTCACGAAGTATTTTATTAAGGCTTCAAAAAACTTCTATATATTTCATTGTCATCGCTCTTTCCCTTCTATTCAGACTTTCCAAAAGGATTAGATTACAGTTAAATTCAGAACTTAATTCAAAAACCATTTCAAATGATAAAGTGACAAAAAATATTTATAAAGAGTGCTTATGAGCACTAGAAGAACTACACATGCGTATTGTAAAAATTGCTGACAAGCTTTGTGCGATTGTTCACAAGATTTTTCAAAAGGTATTTTGCAACTATACTTATATACTGTAGTTTGAACAGGAGACATTACTGTAATATTATTTGGGCAATTTTTTTGGCTCGAAAACCACATTGTGGAGTGCGTGAGTGAGTAAATTTTCCGTCACACTGTTCAGCTACACGAGGGCTTTTGGCGACGGACCACATAATTTTGAACCATGGTCAAGTGGCGTGGACGACATCTGAGCTGGGACTTGAAGTTTCAAAGCCCACTGCATTGCTAACAGCTCATGCAACTGGATCTTCTATTTCAAATGACGTAACGCTTGAAATTGATTCACATTATAATTAAGTAACTGAATCAATTCGTACACAAAAAACCCTTAGTGTAGCAGAAGAGCCGGGAAAAAGGGTATCAAAAAGGGTATGCACCAATGAACCTATTAAAATTTGAGACACGTATAAAAAAATTTAAAAAAAAAGTCTTTTTGAAAATGGATTGGTGACTACTTGGAAAAAAACATACCCTATTTTGGGGGATAAAGTCTACCAGTGAAGGTCCGAAGGGGTCATTTTAATTTAGGCATTTTAGTTAATTAGTCATTTAATTAGGAGTCATTTTAACGACGACACGTTGGACGAGTTGTTTTTTTTAAAGCTTATTTACAGAAACACAAGAAAATTTTGTTTTTAAATTTCTTTATGTACTATTTTTTATTTCTTTTTTAAGATAAATTGGGTCTGGTTTGGATACGTTTCAATAAATAATAAGATGAAACTATTTTTTAGTTATGTTTTCCGTTTTAATATGCAATTTCTACTATCCCAATGGCTTTTTTTATAAATTACCAACCCCCAATCTTTTGGGCTAATCGGGAAATTTAAAATATAAGACGGGGGTTTAAATCCCCACAGAAAATACATTGTACCTAAAATAATAAATATAAAAAATAAAAAATTTTTTTTAAGATATCCATACGTTCGGAACCATGATTTTAAAAAGCGCATAAAAGGATAATTTTCATGATATTTAGTGTCATTTGATTGAATACATGTATAAAATTGTTTTAAGGACATTATGACAAAAGTTTATTTAAATACAATATTTTGGGAAAAAATTAACTTAGAATAACCCTTTTTTAAACGTTTCCCTTTTTTAAGAAAAAAAAGTTTATAATAATAATATTTTTTTTGTGTGTGTGTGTGTGTGTGTGTGTGTGTGTGTGTGTGTGTGTGTGTGTGTGTGTGTGTGTGTGTGTGTGTGTGTGTGTGTGTGTGTGTGTGTGTGTGTGTGTGTGTGTGTGTGTGTGTGTGTGTGTGTGTGTGTGTGTGTGTGTGTGTGTGTGTGTGTGTGTGTGTGTGTGTGTGTGTGTGGGGTGTGTGTGTGTGTGTGTGTGTGTGTGTGTGTGTGTGTGTGTGTGTGTGTGTGTGTGTGTGTGTGTGTGTGTGTTTTATACAAAGAAAAGACTTCCCCTGGGGAAGCCCTGAACTAGGATTTTAAAAAATTACATTTTTTAGAGTTACCCAATCAAAAAATTTTGGTGTTTTCTAATACAGAGGTCTATAAAGTCTAGCTATATACAGGAAAAATATTATTATAATAAACTTTTTTCAAAAAAGAAGAATGTTTTGAAAATGGGATTCATGTTCTTTTTTAAAATTTACTTAAAAAATTTTTTTATTGTAAAAATATTCTTAAAAAAATTTTTTTAGTTTTTAATCTGTAACTTTTCATAAATATAATCCTTTTTCGCTTTTCAAATCGGTTGAACGTAATCGGATACCAAATTTTTTATTAAATTTTTTTACTGTGTCCACATCGATTGCTTTAATTTCCGAAAATCAAAAATTTAAATAACAGAAAAAATTTTTTTTCCAATCCAAAGCCAATTCTGATTACCTTTTTTGTTTGGGGACTAGCAAAGCTTATTTTTTTGGGGTTAGGTTTTAGTCAGGCGAATTCTTAGCACTTGCTGATTTATGAGGTCCATAGACTTCAGATCTGAGAGTAAAATACCCACTGTTAGACAAACGATTAGGGAAAAAGCTCAACTTCAAAAATGGCAACTCTGACAAAAAACGATCACTAACTTTAAATATATACCCTGATCTTTATTTCCACAGACCCATATTAATCTTAATTTATCCAAATTTTCTTTATTTCCTAAATACGTTATGTTTTTTTTTTCTTTTAATTTTTTTTAAAAATTTTTCTATTTACTAAAAATAATTGGGACTTCTCCCTCAAATACAAAAAATTTTTTGACTTTTCTGACCGGCCATCCACAGAAGCTCCACTCTGTACCAACTCTTTTTGACTTATTACATGTAAATATTTTTTCTCTTTAACTCGAACTTCTTTGCTGCAACCGGATTGGTAGGGATCCACCTCAAACTCCCCTTTGGAAAAAGATAAAAAAATTCTTTTTAAATCGTTTTTTGTCGGTTTTTTTTTTTTTTTTTTATTTTATTTATATTTGTAAATTTTTCATATCAAAGAATTTCTCCTTTTTTTTTTTTAGTTATTTTTTAAATTTTAAATGTTTTTTTCGTAGGGTTTGAAAACATTTTAATGTCATCTAAAATGTCTGAATGTGTTCGGAAGAACTAAGTGCTGCCACTCCACCAAACTACAACTACAACATCAATAGCTGCAAGAGCATTCAATTTGAATATTTTTAATGGACTGATGTACCCATCTATCCCCGGGTGTTTTTTGGGGAGCCACAAAAACCACCTCTTTTTTGGGCGC
>BMAV01009454.1:0-11557 GCA_019973955.1 Trichonephila inaurata madagascariensis
GATATCTTAATTTTTTCTCAGGAACGATTCTTCCCGCCGAGACATTCAATATGAGGTCTCAGATGTCACATTCGGTTCACTTTATCTCCAGATACAGTCTGATACCCCCATATTATTGGTCCTATTGTCCCTGTGCAGGGGTGTTTAAATTTATTTAAATCGTGATTATCTCAGGTTTGGCTGGTTCGATTGACTGAAGGTTAGTATCGTTCAACTCTGCTTGTGACCACCTTTCGTCCTTGGCCCAACTTGCCCTGCTAAAGATTTTTTGAAAGATTTTGATCTTGTTACGCCAAAGAAGTATAACTTTTTACGTGCGTACGTAAGTACACACACACTTTTTATTATTTTAGAAGCATTTTTTATAAAAGGAGAACATTTTGAAAAAAGATTATTCTAAGTTAATTTTTTGCCAAAATATTGTATTTAAATAATTTTTTTTTGTCAAAATGTCCTTAAAACAATTTTATGCATCTATTCTAATCTAAGTGACACTAATTATTATGAAAATTATCCATTCATGTGCCTTTTTAAAATCACGTTTCCGAACGTAGTCGGATACCTTAATTTGACTGTGACTGAGATTCCTGATCTCTCTATCTCTCTCTTGTGTATCGATGATGAAATTCGCTATTGCTATTTGTAGATAAAATAACAAAAAATTAGAAGGCTTTAATTCTATTATACTTTCCTGTCCTAGTAGCATGTTATTCATCTTAGTTAAAAAAAAGTTTCTTAGGATATTATTCTTAATTCAAGTACTAATTGAATTTTTAAGGCATAAGTATATGTTTTTAAACATTAGAGCAAAATTTGAAGGTATTTTACGTAATTAAGCAGGAATTTTCAATTCAAATATTATATTTTAAATTATTTTATTTATTTATTTTTAAATTATTAAAAACTTTTCTTTGTTTAAATTTCAAAAACTTTACTTTGTTTATAGCGTACATTGAAAAAACATAAATCACAATTTTTTTGTTTGTTTTGGAATTAATCGAAAATACCTTATAATCGAAAACTATATCTTTAAATGACATTTATAAAGAATGAAGTTTCAATTCAAATATTCATTACAGTCAGAATATTTCATTGTAATTATTGAATACAGTCGAACCTGTTTTTGTGCGGTCTTTTTTTATGCTATTTCCTTTTAGTGTGATTTCTTATGTGCGAAATTTTTTAATGCGGTGCATGAATTTCAACGGCTTTGGCGCCACTGTAATGTTTTCTATCTATTTACTAGTGGCGTAACGGAGAATGTTATGATCCCCCTGAAAGTCAGGTTTTGCCTTTAATATTTTATAAATTGCGTAAATATGTATTTAGCGTAAGTCAGGCCTTGGGCCCCTAGAGTCCTACCCCCGATGATGCGGGGGTGTACGTTACGCCACTGAAATGTAGACACTTCAAAACGCTCTGTTCATTTGTTGTCTCCCGACAATGCACATTCAGTTGCTTTCTCTTAACGCTCCAGCAGCCCGCGCTTGATTGAAGACGAATCTTTCAATGACAGTGACATTATCAATAATTTTATAAATTATGAAGAAGGACCCCACCAGAAACCAGATTCTCTCTCTCTTTTGAGAGCGGCTAAAAATATGCAGGGATCCAGCTTTCCAACAAATTGGAAAAGCATTTTCTTAAAATAGATGCCAATTCTGAAAGGAGTATAAAATTCCAAAAAGGGCTTCAATCATGTATAGCTGGTTATCGTGACATTTACAAGCACCTGTGTGTGTGTGTGTGATCACCCGTCCTTCGTCACAAAAACTTATCTCTTACTTTATGTTGCCAAAAAATAAATCAATTGAAATTGCACCTTCAAGTGACGAAAGCGCGATTTTGAATTTATTCATTATAGGACTTTGGATTACGAGTAGCGATGAATTATCTATATGCATTTTAAAGACTTACCCGTATATACAATGAGAAACTATATGTTTTAAAAATGTTTCCATGCGTAATATTTAATTATTTATTTTGTTATGGAAGACTCTTACATATATTTCGTAAATAATTGGCGTATTTTATAAATGCGTTTTTTCTTATGCTGGCCGTATCCACCGCATAAAAAAAAGTTTTTTGTATTATTTCCACGAATTAGTTTGTTATATGTAAGAATTTATGAAATTTTTAAATTTTTTTTGCGCGATTTTTTCTTATGCGGTCCCTATCTACCGCACAAAAACAGGTTCAACTGTATTTAAACTTGCTAATTCACACAAAATGCGTTCTACACATGCAGGACAAGTTTTATCCAAGTTGGTGGGTTTTCATGGTGCAGGACAGCGACCATGTCGTATGATTATACGGAATATAATAGATCCCTAGAGTGTCTGGCTTTTGGTTGCTCTCGGCAAAATTAAATCCTAGAACAGGTTCACATCGTCAGAGCTCAGGTGTCTTCCTCGAGGAAGGAAACTGGGCGTTAAATTTAACTGCGACGATTTGTATCCGCCTATAAGGTGCCGCACTAAGAAGAGATACCAGCTTCCGGGGCATGTACTAGGTCTGCAATGGTAAAACAACAATCCGTAGCCCATCCGAAATAAGAAAAACTTTTTCATCCTAATTACGTATATATAAACCTTATTAAACCTGACAATAACCTACTTAATACAGATAACATCGATACGCCTTTGTATGTTTTGGATCATAAATTAAGTAGGAATATTTTAGCTTAAATTAATACTTTTAACTTTAATATTATTAAAATTTCTTTTTGGAACAGTGAAAACATATCTATCCCTTTATAAGAACATTACTCTTAATTGCTTACAGGATAACGATTATTTAACTAATAAAAATAGCTAAAAAAATAATGTTAAAGAAATTTATAACATACAGTTAAGAACATGTCCAATAAATTTTATTTATGCATACATTTATAAATGGTTCAATGTTATTGGTTCTATATAAGTGTTTCTTATATATCTAATTGATTCGATATACCCCGATGAGTCATTACAATGTAACCATCCTTCTCCTAAAACAAGGAACTTGCACGCTCATGAAACCATGGTGCACGCTCGCGGCTGATGCTGGAATATATAAAGTATCCATGCACTGTCTTTCCACACACAGATAGCAGGAAAAGCAGCTTTTTTCAGATTTGATAAGAATCAAATCATTGTGACACAGTGCCCGGAAACATCAATTTCAGAAGTAACGTATTTAGTAGGTTGTTGATGTGCGGCCGTCGTGAGTACTTAATGAAAATGATGGACAGACAGTTAAATGGCAAGTCACTGGAAAGTCGTTCGTCGACCACGGCACATTGATTCCAGAGGAGATCCGAGATTATTACACATTGATCACCATGACCGAAGAGTTACAACTGCCAATATCACCAGCAGCTGCAATAGGAGCGACCCAAACAGTGTGTCTCAACACATAGTGCTACATACACTGTTGCGTATGGGTCTACGAAGTCGGTGCCCGAATCACGTCGCTGATCTGATGGTGCTTCAATAGAACTGCAGGATGGGAACATCAGCATTGGGCCATAGTAGAATGGAAGAAAGTCACCTGGTCCGTCAAATCACGTACGTTCAAGAGTGAATACGTCGATTTCGAGTGGAAACTCTGGAACATTAGCGAACCGTTGGTCGGATAAAAAACAGTGATGACGGTATTATGTTGTAGATGCTGTTTTCATGGGACCTATTATCTCTAAAGAACAATCTTTGATATATGTGCGCTATGTGAGCATCATTGCAGATCAGATGCACTTCTGGGCAACAGTGTTCTTGGAAGGGGGCGATGAAAGAGAGTCGAGTTGTCAAGGAGTGGTTTGGGAGACATTTTAGTGCATTTCTAGTCATATTTTAGCTTCATCTTCTATGTATCTTATCGAAAATCTGTGGATTCTCTGGAAAACTGAATTCGTGTTGCTACAACTACCACTTCGTAATGTGCGAGAAATGCAGAATCAGTTAGCGAGTGCCTGGTACCAGAGATCTCAGACTACCTATCACTTCATTGTAGGTTCAATACCTTGCTGGGTGTTGGCAGTTTTGAAGGAATAGGTGGTCTATATATATATATATATATATATATATATATATATTTCATATTAAACTGGTGGTCAAAATATAAGGACTCTTCAGTGTATGTTTTTTTCCGAATGCATCCTATTTTCTGTTAATTGTTTAACTTTAAAATAGGTATGCCTTTTACTCTTAGATTACAGACTCTCTTCCTTCGAAATTTAAAAATAAATTTACATAATAGTTTTAAGTGTAAATAACAATGGGTTATTTTGATATATTTTTATGAATAATATAAATCATTTAACATTAGATAATATCTATAACGATTTAACATATGATTAGTTACATGCATGTATGCATGTATACCAGCATAAACGAAAAGGGAAATATCCATTTCATCTCTAAAAGATATTTGGCATAAGAGCCTTAATATATGTATTAATTGTGATGTGTGTGTGGAAACATATATCTTTAACTTTTCCACATACTAGAATTGCGCTCGTAAAAATGTACTATTGGTCATGATTATATGACATTCTTATTATAGAAATTTACTATATAATTATGAGATGAATGAAAAAGATCTGATCAACGTATTTTCTCTTTCCATCCTCGGCACAAGATCATTACACATCATGCAACAATACTAAATTATGGATCCTTCGACTCTCATAAAACCAGGATTATGGCCACTTTTTATTTATCACATGCTTCACGCAACAAGTTCTAATGACGCCTTATTGGTCATATAGGAGTTCATGCGCATATTTACTAATATAACAAGATTTTTCGATACAGAGGGTTATCTTTTGGGTGTGATCACTACAGTGAAAAAATTATAAATAATATGGATTTGAATCAACTTTATGAAGAAAAGCGTAAATATAAGATGCAATAAAATAAATGTTTGAAAGGAAACACGTTTAAGGGGTAATTAGTTAACGCTCTACTGGCCTTCGTGGGGTGTTCTAAAATTAAACATATTTTGGAGGTACAATACAATAAGAAGCAACAAACTAGTTATCCGTTGAAAATTTATCAGTTAGGAGATACTTTTTAATTTATGCTAGCAATAATGTTCGCACAGAATTCTTCGCAAAAGCTATGCAAAAAAAGAGCTTTTGTTATTAAATGAAAACTTTTACTTTACGGAATATATTAGCACACACATTTGATAAATTCACACATAAAATAATATAGCAACTTATGATTTTCTTTAATATTAAACATTACATAACTTGAATTTGAAGAAAGTTTAACTTAATGACAGACTTATAAAAACAGAAATGTAAGATTATGTCAATTTACACAAATAACAAAAATGTATGCGATGATATCTCAATCTCCAAAATTAAATTAAACCGTATTTAGAAAAAAATGGATAAATATAAAATTTGGGTTTTTTTAATTTAAATGGGGAAATTGGAAATTTTTATAAAAAATTTTAAAGAAGGTTTTAAAAAATCTTTATACAAATATCTACCGTTTTTCCAAAGAATATTTAAACTTAAAACCTTTCAAATTTAAAAATTTTAGCTGTATATTGAAGAGACAGTTTACGGAAACGTGTATCATTTTCATGAAAATGCATTTTAGAACAGTATATATATAAAGCCTTCTAAAAACCTCCACATGGGGGCCTTTAAAAATTTTTTTTGTAAAATTTTTATCTATAATTTCCAAAAAAAAAAAAATTCCAAAACCCTTTTTTTGTAGGATATAAAACACCCCTTTTTTCCATTTTTTCCCCTAGAGATTTATCTTTCCCAGACTTTTTTTGACAAAAATTTTCCCCAAAAAAGGGTTCCCCCCCTAAATATTTAAAATTCCAAAATATAGTTTCTAAAACCCAAAAAAAATTTAATAAAATGACATAAAAAAAGGGGTATGAAAAAGTTGAACTATTAAAAATTTTTTTGACTAGAAAAAAAGAAAAAAAATTTTATAAGGGGTTTTTTAAAAAAAAAAAAAGTAATATATAAAAAAATTAAACTAAATTTCCCATAGGGCAACAAAAAAATCATTTTAACCCTTGTTACTTTATATTAAATAATTTTCAATTAATATAAAATTGTACTTATATACCAAAAATCCCAATATTAAGTAATTTAAAAAAGAAAGCGATTTTCCCCCTTTTCCCCTTTCTATATATGGGGGTTGGGCTTTTTTGGGTTTTTTCTTTTTTTTCATTTTTTAAATTTCCCTTATTCTAAAAAAAAATCATATAGTAGAAAAAAAAAATACATTTTCAGAAAAAGGCCCTCCCCCGTTAATTTTCGGGAAACCTGATGGGATTCCCAGGATTAAAAATCCCAAAGTCTTTTTCCATTTTTAAGGGCCCAAAAAAGCCCTTTTTTTTTCTTTCTATATATGAATTTTTTGGACTATTATTTTTTTTTTGGACTATTAATTTTCATTTTTTAATTTTAATTAATGAATTAAAAAAAAATTTTAAAAAAATTTAAATCAAAAAAATTCCCTACCACCGCAAGTTTAAAAAAGTATTTGAACTTTAATGGATGAATGAAAATTTTTTTTTTTTTAAAATTGGGGAAAATTTTTAAATTAAAATATATATATATATATATATATATATATATATATAAAAATAAAGGGGCGAGAGGAAATAATAGTAAGAAATTTAAGGAAAAAAAAAAAATTTTGGATTTGTATATTTTGTTGTGTTCCCTTAAAACTTTAGCAAAAAAAAAACGAAATTTTTTTGTCCTTCCGAAATTTCCCCCATCATGTTTTCTGAAATTTGTACTCATCTCACATTAAAAAAAACAAGATTTTGCTTCATCTATGCAAGTATCTAAGTCTCGGATATGTATAGAGGGGGATACCAGCTCAAAACCATGGTTCAAAATGACGTGGTCCGTCGCCAAAAGCCCTCGTGTAGCTGAACACAGTTCGACGTTAATATTCACTCACTCACTCGGATATGTATGTTGGAAACGTTGATGCTAGGATTGTTTCTTTCACCAGAATTCAGAGTTTCTTGCAAAGAAATAAGGGGGAGGGGGTGTTAAATTTCTCTATAGGTATGAAAATATAAACAATTTTCAAACAGGTAGAATTCTTTTAAATTTAAATTAAACAACTCAAATCTTTTACACAATATTTATAAAAGAATAGGGCTTCAGAAAAGTATAAAATGTGTTTCAAATATAATCATAATTTAAAAAATTATAAGCATATGAAAATAAGAAATTTTTCTATAAGAAACATTTATTAAGTTTTACGTCACGCATGCTTTTTTCTAAAATAGTAGCTTTAATTACTAGCTATAAGTTGATTTATAAAGTTAAATGTATTCTTATTACATGAAGCTATATTGTTATATAAATAGAATAATAACTTACATATTTTAATAAATAAAAAATACATTTTAAAAAAATATTTAAAAAATTGTAATATTTTACAAATATTTTGAAATACAAAAGATGTATGTATAATACTAAAATTAGGTAGGGCTTAAAGAGTATGATGCATTTTGTAATTCTATAAAGTTTTATACATCAGAGGCTACTATTTTAGGAAATAGCGTGCGCAACGCAGAAAATACTTAATATTTATTACAGAATTTTCATATACTTATGATTTTTAAAATTATGATTATATTTTAAACATTTTATACTTTTCTGAAGCCCCATTCTTTTATAAATAATATGTAAAAGATTCGAATCATTTAATTTAAATTTAAAAGAATTCTAACTGTTTGAAAATTGTTTATATTTTCAGACCTCTAGAGAAATGTAACACCCCTGAGACCTCTTAACATTCATTCACTCACTCAAGATAATAAAGAATTCTATAATGTAGAAGTCAAAAGGGAAGTCCAACTATGAACAGGTTATTTATATATAATTCGCGAGGGCTTCAAGTTTACTACAAATAGGGATCAACATTTTCTTCCTCATGATCCTGACATAGAGCATGCAGTAAAATTTTAACGTTTTGTGAAGCAATATATGAAGAATTTGAACCCTCCATCGAAAAGAAAACCGAGTCCGTTAACAAAGAACGAAACTCTTGATTTGAATCCAAACCAGCAGTTGTGCTAGACATACCTTCACATCTGCTGATGATAGAATTTTTGATCCAGTTCATAATAACGCTTATTATCGTGTAGTGGCAAATATTGTTGAATAGTTAGTAGTTTTATTCCTAATTTCAATTGGAACTTTAATACGTTGTACATACTTATAGGCTGAATTTTCGTTGTGCATTAATTTTCATTTTTCTTGTAATGAAAAGGAATTGCTTTTGTTTTATAAGTATGTGACATGGATTTTAGTTATTAATTTTTTGCACGGTTTTTGAGAAAATATTTAGAGATTTTTCGTCTTACACAATTCTTTTAAGTTGTGGAATATATCCCCAAATTTAACGTATGTCGAATGCATTTTTTTACACGATTTTTTTTGCGTGGTTTTCTAAGGAACGTATCTACCGTGCAAAAAAAGAGTTGGGTGTATATATATATATATATATATAAAGCTTAAGAGAGTTGCCACATCAAATATAAATCTTATATTCCCTTGCAGTTGGTTCAGACTACTTGCGGAACGTAAAAGTAGTTCGTTCTGTATCTATTTTCGTTACTGATTACAAATCGTAGACGAAACACGAATTTAAGAAACAGTAGACCTTGGTAAAAATAGGATGCATTACATACAGTTTTCCTCTAGAAACTGCAGTTGATATATAAAATTATAATAAGAAAACCTGAAATATAGCTTATAATTTAAAAAATTTAACAAAAATATTTGCCTATAACAACTGAATTTTAAAATGAATTAATTTTGGATGAGATAAGATCCAATTTATTTTTTATACTCTATCTATATGAGACGAGGGGTTGAT
Organism: Trichonephila inaurata madagascariensis; assembly: GCA_019973955.1. Classification (NCBI taxonomy): domain Eukaryota; kingdom Metazoa; phylum Arthropoda; class Arachnida; order Araneae; family Nephilidae; genus Trichonephila; species Trichonephila inaurata. The sequence goes on from BMAV01009454.1 coordinate 8,865, forward strand.
TTAATTTTTATTCACGTTTACCTCTGAAACAGCATGAGGGCTATTGGCGAAGGATCCCGCGATTCTGAACCATGGTCAAGTGATGAAGACGATGCCCGAGCTGGCCGCTCCAAACTTTCGCACTTTACTATCGGAAGGACTTTGAACCTCGACGGATTTAACATACTTCAGCCCATCTGCACCGCATATGGAACTAGGGGAAAACTTCTATGTGAGAAGTTGACTGGTATTAGTTGACTTATTTCTTAAATGCACATTTGTGTGACAGTTTTTTTTTTAAATTTAAAGAAAGGTCAAAGTGTTAAATTCAGTTTTGTTAAGTATAACTTATATATATATATATATATAATGTTTATTAAACAAAACTGAACTAATTTAAAATACTTTTTTATTTAAAATTTAAAATTACTTCTAAAAATTTTTTTGTACAAAATTATATGGTTTTTACTTTGTTACTAATATGTTGATTATATTATTCAAATGAATTTGATGCTCTTTATTTACCGCATTATGATTTACTGCAGTTTTTTTCAAGCAATATTTTCTTTTTTGGATCACTACATTGAAAATTAAGGGATTTACATAAACAAAATACTCAACTTTGGGAAATTTAATCCGTTAGAGCTATTTAATTAATTAAAAATATTCCACTGTAAAATTAGTTATATACACTGTTCCCTTAAAATAAAGAGTCAAATCGTTTTCCAAGATACTCATTAACATACAAAAAAAAAATAAGCCACTTAAATTCTGACATTAACTACTTTTTTGGGACAAAAATGATAATTTTTGCAATCCGCTGAAAACGCCGTCAGCTGAAAACGTAATTTCTGCTATAAAACTATTCGCCTTCCCTGCTAAAATACTCATCATAAAACCCGTGCTGCGTTATATCTTGGAAGAGTGGATTTCAAAAAACATCCCTGCTAAGTATTGTTAGAATATTCGTAAAATTCGTTATTCTATGTTATTTTAAAGTGATTGGTACTTATAAGTACCGTCGGTAGATAAGGGTTAAATAAACTCTTTAAAAATAAAATTAAAAAAAAAAAGAACGAAGTATCCTTAAGAAATAATCCAATTTATCCCGAGTTTTCGTATGAAAATTCCCTTATACCAAGTATGCGAATGATTAAATTTTCAAGGCCATTGAATGTTAACTTCAACAGGCATTTCTATGGCATTATAAAAGTGTAACAACCGGATCCTTTTTCGCCAAGTGTGGGTCTTAAAAACACACACACACACACACACACACACACACACACACACACACACACACACACACACACACACACACACACACACACACACACACACACACACACACACACACACACACACACACACACACACACACACACACACACACACACACACACACACACACACACACACACACACACACACACACACACACACACACACACACACACACACACACACACACACACACACACACACACACACACACACACACACACACACACACAAACAAACAATTACAACGCTGGCGAAGCCTACAGCCAACTATACAATTTTGAATGTGGTTGAATGGTTAGTATGCGTAAGGGTAGCTGGTGATTTTGAGTAACAGGTCTCCAACAGTATTGTAAGTACGAGGCTGTGCAAAGTTGCTAGCAGTAATGATTACTAGAAAAACTCATCCATGAAATGAAGGACCTGGAAGGCCAAAGTGCACGAATGTGAGGCAAGACTAGATGATTGTATGACAAGCCTGAATTGCCCCAACGGCATCATTGCCTGATATACTACAACATGCTACAACCTCTTCGACACCACTGTGATACCTTCCATCGTCTCACGCCTTGACTATGCTGTGTTATGCTTGCAGCGGCCTTTAAGATGCATGCCTTTAATTTAACAACATCGACAGAGTAATCTACAGTGGTGCGTAGCCTATCATCATGGCAGCGAGATGGCTGGCATCACTTAAAGGTCAGCGATGAATCCCTCTTCAATCTTGGAGTAAATGATTATTGGATTTGTGTGGGAGGATTGAAACTAGTTATCTCAATCCGCCTTTTTTTTATTGATGCATAAGTTATTACATGTTATCTCGTAAGTCAGATGGTCACCTCTAGTCATCCTATGTAAAACTTTAGCATCTGAACAATGTACAGATGACATCCTAATGTCGGTTACTTTATTCTACGTAGTATGTAATACTGAAGCTTTTTTTCCAACAAAATAATACCAGGCCCAATATGATTTGCATTTCTCTAAACTACCTCCGTGCTGTTGATGATCTTCCTTAATCAGCAAGGTCTTAAGTCCTTCTTTCGTCAATCGAACATGTATTGGACATGATAGGTCACCATATTTGGGTGCCCCAAAATGTTGCAGACCTGGAGCAACAAATGATAAATGTCTTGCAGAATGTATCTCGAGATGAGAAATCTTTTTCATATTTTACATCGACTTTTATAACTATCTAAGATGTCGCTGATTACTGATTTTATAATTCATTTTTCAGTTGCTAGCTATTGGCGGGGCCTATCATTTCAAGATCTGTGTATAAGCTTCACACATGTTTAATTTCAATAAAAACTGTTGTTTTCTTCATGATACTTCAGGTCTTTTTTTTTGTTGTTGTTGAAGAGTGTACTTCTAATTTCTGCATGGGGGAATAAAAAACCCTTTTAATTATATTCGCGCATGGAATGGGGGAG
>BMAV01009456.1:0-10469 GCA_019973955.1 Trichonephila inaurata madagascariensis
ATATCTTAACAATGAATTTTTTAAACATCGCGCAAATCATCTTGTAAGATATTGACAAATTGTTGTTTGATATTCATGCTTTCTTCGAAACTATTTTTTTTTTTTTGCTTTTCAGTTTTTCAAATTCCTGCGGAGGGGAAAAGATCTTGTAGTTTACTAACTGTTTAGTAGTAATTGTGTGTATGTGTGGTTGTGAAATTGCTCTACAATTTATGTGATAGTACGCACTCTGATGCCAGAACTTTCATACACACTGCATTGTATGGTCTTCGCCATATATATATATATATATATAATATATATATATATATATGTATGTATAAAACTACCCATCATTAAAAAGACAGTTGCAAAACTATTTATCATAGACCCTAAACGAGAACAAATACAACACCGCGGAACAACTAGGAATTCATATATATAGTATATGTCTTAAATTACTGAGTAAATTTCAGTAGTTACGAAAGTAATCTGGAATTTTTGTAGAAACCCATCTGCGGTACCTTAAGATATTATAAAACCACTAAAACGAATTTGATGAATTTCTGAAGAAGGCATAATGCAAATTTTTAGTGTGTGTTTTTAAAATTGTGTGTGTGACAGTGAAAGGTTTTCTGCACTAATTTGATCTTTAAACATTAACTTTAATGGTATTGAAATCAAATATTTTTTTTAAAAAATAAATAAGGTGTCTTTTAAGTACCTGTAAGACTACCTGAGGAAATTGGCATATTATAAATCACATCTGAATCAATATAAAACACATGCGTTAGTATTTCGTGATTTCGGGAAAATATTACTTCAGAAGCAAAGGTGCGGGTTTTGATTGTGTTATTCACGATTTATTTGAAGTTTCTACTAGATATAAAGAATTATCTGAGCATGAATTTAATGAACTGAGAAAAATTTATTTTATAAGGATGCTGGTAAATCTAAAAGAGAAATAGCTAGGTGAATGAAGATGGAAATTGTGAATGAGTGGTGTTCTAAAACTGCCATTCACAATGTCATAAATAGAAAAGATGATTCAAACACGAAATAATCTGGAAGAAAAAGCATTTTGACAGCACGGTACGATTAACTCATTTTCCAACTATCAGGAATGACGCGAGGAAAGTACCGTAGGAAAACTCAACATCGGCAAATATAAGAAGGTTCAATAACAGTTTAGGGAAACCTCTAGTTATAATGGGTTGTGTGTTTTTGCTCGATTTTAAACCGAATTTGGGGCAAAAAATATCAAGCTTTGCTATATAACCATTTGATACCTTTTAGACTTTTATCAGGTGGTGCTTAACCGAATATTTCAGCTAAACAATGTTTTTTGCCATACATCCTATGCTTCATACCAACATCCAGAAATGGTTTAAAAAAAGAAAAAGTTAATTCTTTACCATGGGAAACCAGTCCATTATGTTCTATTATGGCCGTTGAAGTCTAAAGAAAACCTTTGAGAGCAAAGCTTTATCACTCAAGTTTCAATGTGGTGTTAAATTGCTGCGTTACGCACAATTAGGGTAAATTTTAGAGACTGATTATATATAAAAATTTGGTTATTTGAAAAATCTCTGGGAAAAATTAAATCTTGAGTTCCATCGTCAGAGCTCAGGTCCTCTCTTTTAGGGAAAAACTGGGCATCAAATCGGTTGGTATCCGCCTTTTGGGCACCTCACAAAAAGATCCCTGTTTTTCGGTGATGTACTAGGTGTTTTAAAAAAACTCTGTTAATAACTATTCATAATCTGCCATTAGAAATAAAAAAAATTGAAAAATTATTAAGAAAAAAATTGATTCATCGTACAAAATTCATGAAGAGAAATTAATTAGAAACAAAAAGGAAAAATAATTTTAAAAAAGAAGAGCAATAACAATTTTAATGCTAACGTTGTAAAAGTGAGTTTCCTAACTGATACATATAATTCATATTTATATTGTCTATATATTTAATCATGTTCATTTAAAAAAATTATGGAATTTATCCGGCATTTCTTTTTTGTTGAGCTGTATTTTTTTTTAATCGTTTCAAATGTTTTTTTTTTGAAATATAAATAACAAATACTAATTTTTAAATTCTCAAGCAACTATTTTTGGAAAACTTCTCAGGTACATTACTCTATGGAGAAAAAAGGGACTACGTTTTCATACTCTGAAAGAGAGAAAATTAAAAAAAAATATTACTTAAAAAAAATACCAACTTTTAAATATTTGTTGTTTAAGTTCCATGTACGTTCAGATTATGATTTCAATAATATTTTTCTCTTTCTAATCACAATTTATTTAAAATTTTAAATTAAAATAAAAATATTTCACACTTTTGAAGTTTTTCATTTCAGTTGAAGTTGAAAAATTTCATGTGAAAAAATAATTTTTACTTCTTAAAACTGACTACATCGTAGAAATCAGATGTATGGAACAAAGCTTCTCAAAATGTAAGTGTTACTGTATTTTAAGGTCGAAGAAATTTTATTATAACAAAGAAATTTTGAACGTGCAACCATTGAAAAAAAAAATCTTTCAGCTATTGAAAAATTTGAAGAAAACGTGTGTGCGTTCCACAGTGTTTTAAACATTACTTCTAGGTTTGAATAACTTATGCTTAAGTAAACAAGTACAGCCAGACATGAGCTCATGTCTTTAATGAATAGTAAAATTATATATTCGTTTAACTATTCCAAAGAAACCATTTTTAAAAATAGAAAAGGTAATTTTTTAAGATTTACTTGTCGACAATTATTTTCATTCATGTAATCGTTAGTTTGTATATTCTCTACTTTCTTCTTCAAAAGCTCAACATCCTTTTGTAGGCCAAGGCTGACTCGCTGATCCTTCTCCGGTTGACCCTATCAGTCCGATGGCTTTCCATCGGTTGATTCCCATTGGTTTGCGGTCCTTTTCAACATCGTCTAACCATCGTGTTGTTTAGAGATTCTCAAACATTTTTGTCCCATAGACCCCTTGCCATGTTTTTCAGTTTGGGGTAGATTCCCGCTTGCCTAATATTGAATTTTTGCAAATTTATTAACTTAAATGTCTTTTTGACAGCTAGTATAGAGCTACTTACTTTAAAAAAATTAAATTTCTAACTTTAGTGAAGTATAGTGTTTAAAATCTAAGAAGCACTTGTTAATTAATTTGATTAAAATTTAATTAATACATAAAATAACTAAACAACAAGCAAATGCTTTAAAGGGGGGGGATGAATTTGGCGTTTCAATAACAAATTTTCAACATTTAGTATATCAATCTTGTCAAATTTGACCCTAAATTTCCTCTGTTAGTATTGACCTGTTCCCCACCCCCTTTTACCAAAATTCCTTGAATCCGTTTCTAAACTTTGCTTTAAGAACTACGTTAGTGCCTATTCCGATCAGTTCTTGTTGTAATAAGAATTTTTTTTCAATGTGTCCATATGAATTGATTGTCCTCTGTAGTGTTACCATAGTCAAAGCATTCTCAAACCTAGTTTCAAAATCTGAATAAAGGGCAATTAAATGCTGAACTTAAAGTAAAACATCCTGACCTATGGCGCACAAGGAGGGGGGCGGTTCCTGGGGTCGGGCCCACCCCAAAAATTTATTTTTTCTGATTGATTAAAATTCTAAGTATATAGTACGTAAAATTTAATTAAGCATTTGCTATTAATGATTAATTTTATTAATTAATGATAATTATTTATTCAATAATTAGTTTTTTATTATTGTGTTTTGTGCCCGAAAATCGACAAAATCAAAAGGAGCATAATACAAGAATGGAGAACTTTCGAACCCGCTCCTTGACAGATTGTCTGTGACAAATTGAGAAAATTCGGGACCTCCAATATTATACTGCTTTAGCCTAAATGGTGGGAAGAAACGCTGAAATGGTCCTTGTTTAAATAAAATTTATGCTTTCACCTTAAAACTGCAAAATTAACCTCATTAAATTTAGTAAATATATATGTTAAATAGGTAAAATCTGGTTTCTACTTGATTAAATTTTCTTTTAATTTTAAAGTTACAATCTGGTTTAATATGAGCCACAATCATAGACCTCCATTTACACCTCATGGATCCCAAATTATTTTTTCGCTTACGTAGACCCCTCACAGGTCGTCATATACCCCTAGAGGTCGATACAGACCACTTTGCGAATTACTGGTGTAGGTGGTCATCCTCTATGTCTGGTCCCTTCAATTTTCGAAAAAGTTACTTTTTTAGTAGGAAAAACATTGGCATATCTGTACCCAGATGGCCCTGCCACCTAATACGTGATGCTTTTATAGTTCTCTCAATGTCATTTCCACCATATTTCCTGTAAATTTATGATTGTAAAGTATTTCTTTGAGTTTTCTGAATAGGTAAATTTTTACGAGGCAAGGGGATTGATTGGCCTTGCGCTCAACCCAATTTAGTCGCCTCATACGACACGCTAGGGAATACGTTAGGACTATTCTTTCACAGAGAACCCGGTCCATTCTCTACCTAGGTATATATTTTTTTGGTAAAAAGGGTAGCAAATAAAATAATAGTTGAGAACCCCTGAAAAAGAACACGTGAAAGGGAGAGTATTGGTGTAAGTTGCGTTATTTCGGAAAGATTAATTGGCTTAATTACGGGAAATTTACAATCTTTAATACAAATGAAATGAGGATCGTATTTTGTATTTTCGAATTATTTGAAAAAATGGTTTTGTTATCCACTCCCTATAACAGGGATGGTGAACCACTGGCACGCGTGCCATTGATGGCACGTGACACAATATTTTGGGCACGCCACCGATCAAAACGGTTTGTAATTTAATTCAAAATAACAAAGTTCGTATAAATATTACGAAAAAACCAAAGTAATCGGTCACAGTTTTTCAGAGATTTTCTCAGTTAAAAAATTATCGGAGTTGAGTTTGGTGTTTTTGGCGCAAGGCCAGTTTGGCTATACTGCGCCAAACATTCATAGGTCGGGGTTTGGGCGGGAAAAAAAAAAAGGATGATGACAAGTGGGGGGTAAAAAAAGAAAAGGGTCACTGGGGTACCCCGGGGCGTGACCCCCGTGTTTACCAAAGATGGAAACCTTGGGAAAAGGAAAAGATCACTAAAAAGAGAGAGGGTACCTCGGGATTAATATATATAGAGGGTACCGTACCCAACTAAAAAAATTTACCCCCGAGGGAAAAAATTATCGGAAGGTTCGAGTTTTTATGTACCCCGATGTGTTTCATTTAATAACTGAACTTTTAATTGTTTGGTTGGAAATTTTAAAATTTTTTTAAAATGTAAATGATTAATTTCCAGTCTTTTTTAATTGGATTCAAAACTTTGTTGAAAAAGGAAAAAATTGGAATCGTTGAATCAAGAAAGATTAACAACAATATAAATAAAAAAGCTAATAATGAAATTTCGGGAACATGGAATTCGATTTAAGACACATTTCTGTTTAAACGGGTCATTCTATTTTAACCATATTTTTATCTAACACCGAGTCATTATTTTTGAGATGAATGGCATTAGAAACCCCAAAAATGCTTGCAGGGGCTCCAGCATGCATTTTCTAAAAATAACATCGCAATCCTTTTTTTTTCATCTAATCATCACCGCAAAATCAATTTACTTTAATTTGGATTACAAGCATAACTAAAATATTTCTATATAAAATTTCAAATGTATTTTTCGAAATAAATTTTTTAGTTTTTACTTAGTTTTTTTATTTTCCCCAAAAATCACAAATTAAAATTATTTGACGGCACGTCTATACCTCATTAAACATTTCTTAAGAAAAAATGGCACGTTGATCCATAAAGGTTCGCCACCCCTGCCTTATATAAACTTTCTTGGGGTAAAAACTACTTCCGTCTTATGAATTTTACTTTAAAAAAATGTTTTTTAATTTTTAATAAATAGGGATGAAACACTATAACCAGGATTTACCTAACCGTGGGATTTGGTCACTGATGCTGTTCATGCATATTTTTTTTATTATTTTTGTTCGGATTAATTATGAACAATATTACTTAAGTTGAAAAATTCAAAATTATATACACCCAACTCTTTTTTTACACGTTCTTTTTTTTACACGATTTTTTGAAATAAAGCCTTTCACCAATGTACTTTTTCACACTAATTTTTCGTTCTAGCACTATCTATTGATAATAGCATTTTTGATCCAGTTTGTATTAAACGTGCACACTTGTTATCACGTAGCGATGAATAATTGCTAGTAGTTTTATTTTTGATTTCCATTTGAATTTTTATATGTTGTATATACTTATAGACTGAATTTTAATTGTATACTAATTTAAATTTCTTTTGTAATAAAAATGAGTTTGTTTGCTTTATAAATATGTAACATTGTTTTCATTATTACTTTTTTTGCACTGTTTTTTGGGAAAATATTTAGAGTTTTTTTCATCTTACACGATTTTTTAAGGTTGTGGAATATATCCCCTAATTTACCGTGTGTCACATGTATTTTTTTTACACGATTTTTTTTTTGCACGATTTTTTCAGGAACGTATCTCCCGGGAAAAAAAAAAGAGTTGGGTGTATATAGTGCAATATAGTATGCAATAAAAAAAAAAAGGAAAAAATTCGAAATTACTCATTTAGTTGATTTCTATGAATCAGTTTTGGTAAATATAGGGAAATTAACTTTATTTATTTCATTATTATACATTTGTTTTATTGAAATTGAAAAATTTATTATTCATTTACTCTCATTACTATAGTTTTCACTTCTGAGAAATAAAACTGGGACTAACCGTATCTCAGCGCCATTTCCTTAGATCTTTTTCCAGTTTCGTTGTCATTCCATCTCTCTTGCCGGGAGTTCATCTTTTCATCAAATTCTTAGCGAGTTTTTCTTATTTAGCACTAGAGGAAGCAAAGACGCTGGAAGAAGACGCTGTGAACAGTCGTTTTCCCCTGCTTGGCCTAAAAAAAGTTCTCTCCCCAATCTTTTGGGGAAATTTGGCTTTTTTGTCGGTTTTAACTGTTTATCGAAAGTAATTAGTTAAAATCTAAAAATTTTGGTATTTCCTACATCCCTTTCTGAGTTATCTTCTACTGTTTTGTGTTTTAAGTGATATTTTTTTTTTTGTGTGGTATCACCCGAAAAACAACATAAGTATATTAGTGAAAATTGGCAAAAAGTTCTACTAGTTTACGGGAACGGCTCTTTCTCATGAAATTAATGTGAATGAACTTGTTCCGATCTAGAGATCGGGTCATAATCGAAACTCATGACAATGAGAATGGAAAGTAAGTACCATACAAATATTTTCTTCCATATTTTTGTGTTTCATGGTGGGGTTTGCTTTTGAATTGAAAGTTCAGGAATTGGAACTTGTATGCTTTTATTTCGAAACATGTGGGTTGTGTTGAAATGTTCCAAAATTTATTTCAGTTGAATTTAATTGCAATTTTTCGCACGTGTTTGATCGTTCAAATACTTAAAGATCAAGCAACATAAAATGCAAACCTATCAGGCTAGTAATTGTATGTCTATGATATTCCTTTGGTGTCAATTTTTTTTTTGGATTTTATAATAGAATATATTTTGAGCTTTATGAAAATTTTCATTTGATGTATTTTTATTAGGAAAGAGATATTTGACTTAAGCGTAAAGCAACGAAATAAAATATTTTAAATATATCAGAATCGGTTTATATTGATTCAGCTGTCGATAAGTACAAAGTATGCATTTTCCAGATGATTTCGAATTCATTTTACTTGAGAAGAAAACCTAAAATTGCGTTGCACTAATAATTTTTAGTACTTTGTTTGCTGCATGAAAATGTATTAATGCTTACTAATATTACCATAATACTGATGTTTAATGTTTAAAATTAAGGAATAGTGAATTAAACAAATTCCGTATTGAATAGACGGAAAAAAAATCCGATTGTTTTTTTCGTAGAAAGACTGAAATTATATTAATAGTATAATAGGCGTGGTGCATATTTTTAAATTGCTCAACGTGTACAGGTTAAAGAATTAATTCTAGTGACTGATTAAAAAGAGTTAATTATTAAATTATGTGGATAATTAATATCAAAGTTAAAACAGACTGTGTATGTCAGAATAGTATATAGTGTTGTGTATCTAATACAAAAATTGTTACGTATTAATAGCATTCATTTGGTTGATTTATGATAATGTTGCTTAAAAATTAAAAAGTAGTTGAATAAGAAATGTTTTTTTTTTCTTTAATTTTGAGTCAGCATTAAAAGTTTCGTATGCTGTAAAAAATGACTTATGATTTGTTCCCATAACGATTATATAACGATAATGCTGACTGCTTTAAATAATTCTTCAAAATTTTCTCTTTGATTATAAATTAGGATTTTCTCTTTAATTTTAATTCAAATTACTAACGATATTTTATTTATTTATTAATATTATACAAAATAAATCTTCTTTTCTAAGATCTTGGTATCCAGTGTTAGAAAATAAGCCCCCAAAATTTTTCTTTCACCTTATTTTGTATGAACACAATTATTTATTTTAATATATATATTAATTTTTACAATTAATTGTATTTGGGATTTTTTTAATGGGGCACACATTATTTTCAATAATTTTTTTTTAAAATTTTTTTCAATTTGTCGTTTTGAATAGTATTGCTGTCTATTTATTATTGTTATTTTGTATTTCTTTTTATTAATGAATTTTCCCAAAAAATGAAAAAGGTAATGTTAAAAAAGCAATTAACACGTGTTCCCCCAAAAAAAATTTGTTTCTCTTTTTTCTTGCTTTTTAAGGTCTTTAAAAGGTTAATACTAATCATTAATTTATTTTATTTCATTTTATTCGTACATTTATTTTTTAACAAAAGGTTTTGAGAATCTCAAAATGTTTATGGATTTATTTTGTGACAGAAAATATATTGGGGAAAAATGATACTCTTCTCATTCTATACTTTTAAATCTCATTCATTGTAATCCTTTTATATAATCTTTTTTTTTTTTTGTGTGTGTGTTATCTTTTAAAGATTTCAATTTATTTTAACTCCTTTAAAATCAACAAATTGGGAAATAACTGCGTACGAATACTTCATTTCTAAAAATTTCGTAACAAGGTTAAGAATGCACAACTGAACTTCTTACATTTTTTTAAGAAATACAAAACTACTAGTATGTTGTTAAATATCTATAGCTAAGCTATTAATTATCATGCTCGTCTAGAAAAGGATGATAATGATTAGTATCTATTCTGTAATGTCTAGGATATTATAGATTTTCTTTTTTAAAATACAGCATTTTCATTCTGCAAACAAGACTATTGTCTTTATGGATTCAAAGCAGTTTACTTCGATATATTTTTTATTCTTGTGATAACGTTGTTGTGTGTGTCTCTGACTTAACTGATGTTACTCACTGTCTAATAATTTCTTAACTATTTCTAGTCAAAGAAGGTTAGACTTTAACAGACTCGTGGGAGTGGAGGCGTAATGTTACTTGATGAGCTAAATTTCTCGAAGGGTTAACTGAGTGTGTTATTTTTATGTTGATTGCGTCAGAGCTAAACAACATTCAGAAGCTTAGCACCATTGTTTTCTATCTTTCGAAAGATACAACAAAAAATGTGTACTGAGTTTTTGAGTATATTACGTAAAGTTCCGCCTTTTTAGTAAATTTTGTAGGTTTATTGTTTCCTTCCAGTTATATATTTTCTTGATTGTGGTTCCTTAATTCTTTATTTTGAGCTTTAAGTGTAAAACATTATGTTTGCTGAAGTAATCAATTTTGTTTTTGGTGCAAAAATTGAATTTTGGATTTTTAAATCATGATTTGTGGATCATCACTAAAATGTTTTTCATGACAACAGGAATGTGTCAGTTTTAACAATAGAGTGACACAATCCTGCCAGTACTCTTGTTTTTATTTATGAAATTTATGTTTCTATCACACCCGTAAATCCTTTCTTTCCTTATAAATGCATCTTATTACTAGATTTTTTTTTTCTACTTAAATCGCTTGTACTCCCCTCCCCTTACCTCTAGAATTTGATAATTGTGAACAAAGGATATGTAAAACAGTTTAGTCATTCAGAATTGGAATGTTGAAATTTGATCAATTCTCCGTCACATCGAATAAACTTCAAAGTTCTTTTTTTATTTACTGTAAAGTCACTATCAGACTGTTTTCTTTAGGGTTTTATTGTATAATTTGTGTATTTCTCTTATTATATTTTTTCCCTCTAAATTTAAATTTTCATAATTATAAAAATTTAATATTAGAATATGCTTAAGTCATCAAAATGTGCTTGAATTATGAACCTTAACTTTTTATGTGATTATATTTGAAATTTGATGAATATTTATAACATGTTGTTTATTTATTACAGTAGAGTAGTGGTCTTCAAATGACTTACAGGAACCCTTAGAACTATAAGTTGTTTTCGGGGAATCTTTTTCCACCACACACACAGACTTGGAAGAATATATCTTAAAATAATATTTAAATAAACAACATTGTTCGTACTTTATGTAAAAAATTAA
>BMAV01009457.1:0-12453 GCA_019973955.1 Trichonephila inaurata madagascariensis
TTTTTTTTCAAATGATTAAAAAAACGAAGTGCTGTGTCTTCTTTATTGCCAACCCGATGTAAGGTGTGAACCTTCACCTCGCACACACACACACAGACATATATTGGAAATTTGAAATATCAACAAATGCTTGACAATCTCTTTGATACCTGCTCGAATGATTTATTTTTTAACTTAATACAGAGAAAATACATATTGCGTTATTCACATTTGCTCCATGAGGGTATAATTTTGCGGTTTCCAAGCGATGTGAAACATTAAAAAAATGTAACACCTTTGACAATAGTTTTATTATCGTCTGCATTAAAATCGCTATTCACTGACAAATTTTTAAAAATAAAATTTTCCGTAAAATTTCACGTACAACAAACCTCACTTCTCTCAAGAAAAAGAGCAAATAGTAAAAATTCTTAAAATATCCCCTGTGTGGTGTAGCGGATGAGGTAAGAAAGGAATTTCTTGTTCTATTCAAAACTCACGCTACAGATTATACTCATGATTCATCTGCATCTGTAAAATCTTATAATGGGCTCAACCCTTTCTCGGCGAATGCTGTGACCAGAAAAGTATTTTCGTGTTCCGGATAAAAGGATATTTCATTTGAAATAAATCAAATTATTTTTAAAAATCAAACTATTAAAAAAATTCTTTTTTTCAGGAGCTAAAATACTTTGTTGATTCGGTGATTATTATTCTTTAAAAAGGGGGCTGCCTTCATTTTAATCGTAGTAAAGGAAAACATCATTAAATCGTGAAATTCGTTAAATAGGGGTTCGGTAAATTGGGGTTCGATCGTATTTATCATCATTTAAAAACACCTTAGAAGCATGAGAAGTATTGAATATAAATAAGGCAGGATAATTTTATATTAAAAATGTATAAAAACATGTTTTATATGTTGCAATTATAATTGTAAAGAAAATTTAAAAATTCTAATAACGTAATTAAGATTATGTGCATTTTCATTTGCGCTGAATTTTAAAAAGTGAATTCATTGCAGTGCAGTCGGAGTATTTTATGACTTAATCATTTAAAAACACATTTTTTAAAATCGTTTGCAATAGTAGTGATTAAAAATAATCACTGCAATAAAAAAACGAATAGAATTCTTTGGCTTAGAAATCGAAGATCTCCCCCCCCCCCCTTTCATAACAAACGTGGTATCAGAAAAATTCATTTTTATACATAACAAGATATACGTTTTAAAACACACGCTATACCTGTATTACGTTTAGAATGCTTTTGATATATTTAATACATGCGACAAAGAATTTTTTGTCTTTCTTTTTGATTGAAAAAAGTATTTTTCATGTATCAAAAACGGGAAAAAATTACTGAATTTTAATTAATTATTCAAATGTTTACTAATACATATTAAAGCATTTTTTAATTTAGGAGAACGAGAATAAAAATTCAAAATAAATTTTAGAGTGAAACTTAAGCAATAGTATTGACTTTCATAGAAAAAAGTTACTAAATAAAATAAAGCAAAAAATTTTTTTTACGATTTAAATAAATCAAAGAAATTGTTATTTAAATATTACTAATTAACTATGCTTGAGATCATAGAAAATGGAAAATAATGATCAATGGCTAACTTCAATTTTCTTGATGGATTGTTTCTTCTCGTCACATGACGTAGCTACTCGAAGGAAATAAGACAAACTGCGTGGCCTTGAAACACAAGCAAGTGCCGAGAACTTACTTTTCTGAGAAATGCCCTAAAATTGCATACGTTTCAGAGGCAATTATCCATTGACCCTGGCCGGAGTGTTTATAAGAGCTACCGATCTATCTATTCGATGCTCAACTTCGGACTCCTCCGAAGCAGTCCCCTTGACCACGCCTCCTTACCACATCCTCTCAACCAATCAGGAGAGTCTCTTTTTATAAAGGCTCTACGACTTCAAGCCACATTCAATTTTTCAGATATGGGAGGGAGGAACGCTTCGCATTCCATTTACCAGAGACTTCCAGCGTCTATTCACTGCTGCTACGCCCATGCCTTAGACCAAGGGTGGCCAACCCAAATGACTTCGCCGGCCACTTCGAAAGATCTTCACAATCGCGCGGGGGCTGCATATAAAAATATATATCTTTATATTAGATTTGGATCCATTACAAACATTTCTTGGAGTGAAAATTTAAAACAGACTGATATATTACTATTGATTTCATTCTTTGTCATGTATACAAACATAGATAGTATAATAATAATAATGCAATGATCAAATAATGTTTAATTTATTTAATTAGTGAGATATCTGTTTGTGTTTGATAAATTTCAATTTAGGACAAAAATAGATTCGCAGTAACAGAAGCCACGTGATAAAATAATAACAGTTATGGGATTTATTTTTCACAAAAAAGAAGAAAGAAACTCTTTAAACAAATAATATTGTAAAGGGTTTTCCAAGAGACTTGACAATTTTGAATTTAGTTTGTGAACGCACCTTTTCACTTAACATCGAACTGTCACTGTCAGTTTATTCAGTAGACATAACCTTTTCATCATGGTGAAGTACACGAACGAACAACGTATGCAAATCTTAAAAATTTACTACAGAAATTCGGAGTCGGTGGCCGCTACTTTAAGAGTGTTAACTCCGATTTTCGGTCGTAATTCTCGCCCTAGTAGACAGGCAGTAACAAGTTTAGTGAAAAAGTTTGAGTCTACATATTCGTTGTGTGATGTTGCCGTGCCAGTGAGACAACGGGTTGGTCGAAGTGTTGAAAAAATCGCTGCCGTTGAAACGTCCGTAGCAAATGATCCAAATCAGTCAATTCCACGGCGTTCTCAAGAGTTGGGCATCGCCAAGACCACTTTATGGTGAATTGTGCGCGTAAGGATCTTACTTTACGCCCATACAAGATCAGGCTCACTCAAGAATTGAAGCCGATGGACCATTCGAAGGGACGTACGTTCTCCGATTGGGCTTTGGAAAAGATGCGCCAAGATGATCAATTTCATCGCAAAATCATCTTCAGTGACGAAGCTCATTTCTGGCTAAATGGGTTTGTCAATAAACAAAATATGCGGTATTGGGTGGGTGAAAATCCACATGTGCTTAATGAAAAAACACTTCATCCACAAAAGATAACTGTTTGGTGCGGTTTGCATGCCGGCGGCGTCTTAGGGCCATATTTTTTCGTCGACGACAGTGGTCGCCGCGTTACTGTGAATGGTGATCGTTATTGCGCCATGATTATCGATTATTTTTGGCCCGAATTGGAATATATGGATTTGGACAGCATGTGGTTTCAACAGGACGGCGTCACAAGCCACACAGCACACGTTACAATCGATTTATTGAAGAACAAGTTTGATGAGCGTGTTATCTCAAGAAATGGATGATTCAAGAAAGATTGGCCGCCTCGTTCGTGCGATTTAACGCCTCTAGATTTTTTTTCTTTTGGGCTACGTCAAGTCATTGGTCTATGCTAATAAGCCAATGACGTTGGAAGAGCTCAAAGCCAACATTGAACGCGAAATAGCAGCCGTTTCAGCCGAAATGTGTGGCCGAGTCATGAAAAATTGGGTCCAACGAATTGACCGCTGCAAACGTGCCCGCGGTGGCCATATGATCGAAGTCGAGTTCCATTCATAAATGTTTTGAATGTACTTCAACCCGATAAAGTTTTAGAAATATCTCAAATGGTTTTCATTTTATTTTGAAAAAAAGTTGTCAAATCCTTATTGGAAAACCCGTTACAAAATAGTCGAAATTTGTAAAGTTGTACAGTATCTCGCTGGCCGCAAAATCATTCAAAGTGAACCACATACGGCCCCCGGGCCGCGGGTTGGACACCCCTGGCTTAGACGACTGGGACGAAAGAAATTTCAACTCGAGCCAGTCGTTATTGGCTTTTATTCCCATCTTTTGTTGTTTGCAACTTGCGGAAGAATAGCCAGAGACATTTATAACAGATTTCAATGACTTTCAATCGAATTAGCTAATATTTAGAATTTTTAGCTGGGTAGTTAACATGTACAGAAAATTTTTAAAATATTATGATATCCGATCATTTTAGGTAAATATTTAAAGTTAACGAGAGGAAAATTCACATAATAATGTTCACATTACAGCTCTAAAATAATGGTAAATATTTAATGTAAGGCTTTAGGAGGCGTAGACCATGTGGACGAGTCTGTTTCCATCCACTGATCCCCTTCCAGACCCTCCATGTAGTGGTGCTAATTCAAATTAAAACTGTCGATCCTCGAAGTCATATTGGCATAGTATGATAGTTTGGAAAGAGGAGTCCACTCAGATGTCATCCTCGTCACTCGGCCGATGTGCAAAATCATCGTTGTCCAAGAAATTCATTGCCAAAATAAGAGTTATATTAGCATCCCACTATAAAGCTGCATGAAGGCTGTTGCCAGTTTAAATCTCTTCCAAGTGACGAGCACGACACTTAAGCAGGCATTCCCTTCTCCCAATTACCACACCAACGAAAGGACATTCAGCCTCGATGGATTTAATGTGCATCGACCTACATGGCCTGTCTTCAGTGGTACCAGTACTCTAAACTCCGGCCACGAGTTCGTGACCATAACCACTAGGCATCCGTGGCCACTAATATGTACGTTGCGTCTTAAAATAACGATAAATATTTATTGAGGGCGTTTGGAGGTGTCGACCAAATGGACGACAAGTTGTGGATATTTCCTGATGCCACAAAAGACCGTCGAATAATAGGGCTGATTCACATTAAATCTATCCATGCTCGAAGTCATCCCATTGGCATGGAATAGAAGTTTGAAGAGAGGGATCTGCTCAGATGCTATTCTCGTCACTCGGTCGAGGTTCAAAATCCCCTCCATACAAGTAGTTTGTTTCCAATTGTCCTTGTTTCAGTTTAGAGTGCTATGTTTATCTACAAACAATCTATAAACTATGAGTTTTTTTCTTAAATTACATTCATTCGGTTTTTTTATTCTGAATTTTTTAATTCCTTTCTGGGAAATTATACCGGAACTAACATGTAAGTTAAAAAAAAATTTTTTTAATTCAATTCCTACTTAGGTCAACAAAGAAAAATGATATCTTAGCTACTTTTTATTCAATAGTTACGATTAATATAAATATGTATATACATTGGAAAGAATCACAAAATTAAGTAGTAATTAAATTTTATTAATTATCATTAAAGTATCATATTGTCATACAAATCAATCGTGTCTATAAAATTTCAGTTGAAATGAATGCTTTAAAATGTGAGAAAAAAACACCTAAGTTTTGACATAAGTCGCAAAAGACGAAACCCACGTGGCTGTATCTGTGATTCTTTAAATAATTAGTTTCAGTCATTTAATTTTAATTCATTATAATTAAATTGTCGTATTTTTACCCAAAACAATAGTGTATAGAAAATTATAGCTCATACGAGTGCTTTAAAATGTCTGAAGAAAACCTTTTCATGTTTGACACAACTGACCAAAAGGGGCGCTATGTCACCAAAAATGATGCCAACGTGGCTGTATTTGCAATTCCTTGAATAATTAGTTTTAATCCATTAATTTTTATTAATTATATTTAAATACTGTATTGTCATCCAAAATAATCATGTATATTAAATTTCACACACAGCTCAATGTTCTCACAGTTCGCAAAACTGTGATTGAAGTAATTACAGTTATAACACTGTGTTGCTCCGGGTCATTTTTTGAAAGAGTCTATAACTATGGGCATGTAGCAGCATTTGCTGACGTCATATATGTCCATGGCATCTTCTGCGTTTTTTCTGACCTCCACCATGAAGATGGGGAGAGGAAGTTTAGAATTCCTCTGGATCAGAGTTGTGCAACTTTTATTACGGGCACACCTTCTTCGGTGAGATCCATTTTGATATTTTTAATCGAAGTGGAAGAATAGAGACCCTTGATAACCACTTTTAGGGGACGGTCAGCTGAGCAGGGTATGACGTAATATTCTTCCCCTTTTTGTTTTAGTAGAGCGGTGATAGCTCTGTGCTCCTCGATATTGAAAGGTTGGATTTTGATACAGTCACCGGTCAGTTTGTTAACTGATTCGGGGAAATTTTTGTTTAATTCTTGAAGAACAAGGTTGTAGTTCTTTTTGTACCTGAGCATTACAGGTTTAATTTTGGGGGAAAGATCAGTTACTTGCGCTGTTTTATCCGTTACAACGATTTCCGGTTCGTCAATAGCGAGGCCGGCCAAGACATTTTTTTGTGGGGATTATGTCTTCCCGAGATTGATCAGAATCCTGCTTGGTCTTTTTTGCAGGATTTTTATTATTGGTCTCAGGCTGAGACCAATAATACTCTGACTATAATACTGAAACTCTCAGCTTTAGGAGTTGAACAATTTTTCGATTTTTTGTTAACAATATTGGGTTTTTCCTGTTTCTTATCCAGAATAAGTGTTGCTGGCAGAATTGGGGACTCTGCTGGTCTTTTTTGTTTAGGTCGAAACGAGTTAGGCCCGTTCGAGTTTTTGTGGGTGCAACATTGGATAGGGCAAGGAAAGAGAACTTTCAACTCACCCAATTCTGACATCGAATTCCAGTTGAGGCTGTGCTTTCTCCTTGATGAGAGCCTCCAGCTGAACAGCATCCGTGATGTCTTTGTCGAAAGTTTCAATTTCGATCAGGTTTTGGAGATACTTGACCCGAAGTTCTTTTATTTTAATAAGCTTTTCTGTGCTTTTTATTTGTGCACAGTGAGCAAGTGATTATGTAAGGTTGGTGGTGGATGCGTGGGCGCAGGCGGATGTTCCGTGCCTAGTTCCATCGCTTCAACTCGTGATCTCTCTTCCTCGTAACTGTTCATGACGGTCTCGAGAGGCTTGCACTTGCCAGAAGAGAGCAAATGAGCATTCACCAATTCAAAAACGTAATACTTTACTTCGCGATGAGTCGAACTCGATGCAATATGACCAGATTGTTAATCTTCAATAAATCAATCAACGGTCTTCAAAGCGTGCTCCAGACGAAACTGGAGCAAGCGGAAAATTTAGATCGTACCAACTTTTAGTGAATTCATTGACTACTCTGTTTTTAATTCTATCTGCCAGGTCAGTAATGCCAAATATCCTTCAGTTTCGGCAAGCAGACAAAGAGGGAAAACATTGAAATAACAATGGTAAGCAGACAAAAAAGAGCGATTACGTGGACAAAAGACGAACTAGAATTGACTCGAAATATGACCTTTATTTATTTGCATAACTTCTTTTATATAGTGGTTACAAAAACATTAAAATAGATTTCTTTCATGGAGAGTACTTCAATTTATTCCTGGTGCATTATTTACAGAAAAAATGAAACCTTTCTTCCTATTCGGGAGAGATGTAGTAATTCTGAATGCTAATTCAACGTTTCTTTTGTTCATCTATCGCAGAAAAAATTAGCTTCTGCACAATTAAATTTTCACACTTTATGATTAGCTTTTCTGAAGATAGTATTCAAAAATAATTTCAAACTCACATTTTAGTTCTATGTGAAAGGTTTTCTGCTTTTACTTCCACATATTACATGCACTGTAACGTATGCGTGTCATTAAAATAAAAATTTTAAGAAAAATCTGTTTCATTATTATGAGAAACTGTTTTTCGATCGTAGAATCTTGTTAATCGCTTACTTTCGAAGTACGCTGTATAAAAAAAAAAGTGTATAAAAATTTGCTTTTTGCCTCTACTTAATGTTAAAACTTTAAATACCTTCTAATAAATACATGATTTCGAATAAAAGTGAGTTACATTAATTTTGTGACATATTTATTAACAAGTGCCTCAAAAATGACCGAAGATATGAAAAACCAGATATAAAAGAACGGAATAAAAATTTAAGGTTTCCTGCATTCTGCATGGGCTAACAAGGGAATGTATACACACAAAATTTCGAAATAAGTTAAAAAGTTCTTTATCAGATAACGATTTTGACAAAGAAAAACAATGAAAAAATAATTTACGTCCGTTTCATCAAACACGTTAACATTCTGGAGAGTGTTTCGAAATGGTTCACGAGTTGTAGCTTTCCAAAATTTCATAGATACAAGATGAAACGAACATAAAACTTTTTCATAGAATTTCAAGCAGATACGACATCTATCAATTAAAATTTGTAACTAAATCAAAAAACTTTTTGAGAATAAATACACTGGTACCAGCAAACAGAACATTTCAATACCTTTTAAAAAAATTGATTTTTCAAATTGTCGGTCATTTTTGTGACACCTGGAGAGGTTGTTTTTTTCCCTCATAGAACAATGTTTTAGAAAAACGTAAACTTTACATAGACGGCAAGTACCCAAATGCGAGAGCCAAGTCTTGGTGTCACCATCTAGCGGTGGCATCGCTACCAAATTTGGATGCTTGAATTAATTTTTAAAGCAAGTGCTCGTCTGCTCGTCGAGATGCCGGGATTTAATTTTGCCGAGAGTACCAGAATACATGTTATATAATCATTTGGCATGCGCGCCTGCGACTTTAGCATCAAGAAAATTCATCGACTTCAGCTGAAGTCCAACACTGGTAAGTTTTTTGTTTGTCTCATTTTAATTCTGTGAAGTTTTTTTAGCGCACTTTTTTTTATCTAATTCCAATAAATTTGTATAAGCTGATACATGGTGTATTTTACAGGCAGTTTTCTAAAAGAAAAAAGTTGGTATTGAATATGGAAAATGTACAGGTTATTGTTAGAATTTATGTTGGGACCCAATAATAGAATACGTTCAAGACTTTTTGCACTAAGAACAAATGTCAAAAATAAGTAAATAGATAAAATAATAATAAGGCTAATAATAATAAATCCGTCAAAATATAATGTTAGAAAACATTTAAAAAAAATTTTTTAACAAGACATTTATGACGTGTTGATTATTTGGAGTACCGAAAATTAATCCAAAAATTAGTAAAAATAAATATTACTTGAAAAGATTTACAACAATGCTTGCAAATTCTACTTCGATGTTTTCCATGAAGAGTCACCCAGAAGAAGTAACTGATGATTAATTTATTTGTGTAAAATTTTAAATTTCAAGTGATTGTCCAGATACAGGTGTTATTTATTGAGTGAATATTTACAAAGTTCGCACTCTAAAGCTGCATGACAGCTATTGGCGAGGCCTAATGGATTGATCAGAAGTGGATAAAATATATACAGTCGGCCCCCGATTTAATGAATTCATCGGGACAGACAGTTTTATTCGCTAAATCGGGATTATTCATTATATCGGGGTTCAAACAAAATAGTCTCTTTTTGCACTTACCTATCGGAAATTCTATAATAAGCAACGACACAAAAAATATCCACATTTAGAAATAATGCACTTTTTTATTCAAAAGCTAAAAGTGCTATTATGGAAATATTACGCACCCGTGATCTCGAAATTTTAGAATACCGCCAACTAAAAATTTGACAATTCTTTTATCCGGAAAAAATGAACTTCGAAACAACGAACCGTGAAGGTATGTGAAAAATTGAATGAGACAACGAACAAGATCCAAGGCTCAGAACATCTTGAAGTTTACACCTAGTTACTTAAAGAAAAAAAATGTTCTTAAGAATTCAATTGAAGGAGCTTCTTAAAGAAAGGATGCCTTGGTGAGTAAACTTCTTCCTCTTCCCTCTTGTACTTTATCCTATTGCACGGATCAGACCATAAGACCCCATTTACTAAAATAAATATGGAAATTGATTCTGATAATGTTAAATAATAATTAAAGTAGTAAAACTGATTAACTGTTAGCAATAAAACGAAGAAAACTAGAGTGGGGGAGGGGGTGACGTAAAGGCAAATCAAATGAATCCTCAGATGACATTTTTTTCGTCATAAACACTGCCAAGCCTGATTCTTCTTCTCCAATCGCAAATGTTTATCCAAATAAAACCGACAACCAGTTTTTCCTTTTTGATCAAGATGCGGAGAAAATTTCAAAATGAACATAAGTAATTCACAGCTTCTCATAGTAATCAAAAGCGCTCATCTTCTTGTGATGAATTAGTTCAAAATCTCTTTAGTCAATCAAAGATGCAATGTGCAAATTGATATATTTTTTGGCACCGTAAAGTAAGAGATAATTTTTTACGACGAAGGTTGGAAATTATGTGGTCTGTCGCCCAAAGCAATCCTGTAACTGAACAGTGCAACATTTATATTCACTCACTCACTCAGGCGACGAAAGTGGGTTGGTCAGTAGCTTGTAACTGTCACGATAACCAGATACGCGTGTTCGAAGCTCTTTTTGGAATTTCATACTCCTTCCGGAATCGGCATCTACTTTAGCAAAATGCTTTCCTAATTGTTGGAATACTGTATTCTGGCATACATTTGATCCCTTTTCATAGAATCCGGTTCTTCTTGTCAATCTATATCAGAGATTCAGAAAGAGGTCGATATAGACTCCAAAGTGTCTATAAGGACCGCAATGGCTCCACGCCAGCGAAAATATAATTTCGGAGTCCATGAGTTGCAATAGGGGATGTATTACAGTGGTTCTCATTAAACCAGTTCGTAACTTAAATCTTTGAAAAAAATTAATGTAGTGAAAAAAATATTTTACCAATTTAATTGATTTGTTCTCTAAATTCAGTGAGGTGAATTGGGGGTTACTAGGTGACAGTATTTATTTTATTAAGGCAAGGACCTTTTCAGCATTTCTTCCCAGAATTAAATTAAATAAATATAATATTGGATGTCACAAATTTTCTCTAATTATCAAAGACAATCTGTCGGTACCTTTTAACCTACATTCAACATTTAAATGTCCTTTACTCAGATTTTGAAACAAGCTTTGAAATTTTTTATAATAGTAATACCACAGAAGACAATAAACTCATAGAGTCACATGAGAAAAAAAAGTCATATTATATTAAGAACTGATCAGAATAGACCCTAACGATCTTAAAATAGTTTCTAAGCTTTAAAAAGAATTAAATTAAATTAAATTAAATTAAATTTAATTTAATTTAAAAGGAGTATTTTGGCTTTAAAAAGAAATACCTGTTATTTGCCGCGAATTATGGAATACCATGAGAAAGTGTTTAATTACTTTTCCAAGTGAGAGGGAGTTTCATTGAGTTTGCCAATCTCAAAAACAAAAAAAGGAAAGGGTTGGAGCTGGACACTTACTGACAAAGGAGATTTAGGGCTAAACCTGAATTAATTGATGTTAACTATTGAAAGTTTTTTATTGAAACACAAGATTTATCCCTCTCATTAAAAACATTGGTTTGTTGTTCAGTTATTCCCTGTAACAGTTGTTTTATGTATTAAATTAATTAGTTTTTATTTTTATTTAATTCATTAGCATGTGGTTTTTAAATTTTAAATGATATACCTCAATACAGTTAGAAATTTAATTCTTTTAAAGTAGATAGTAGTACCGCTGTGTCAAAAATGCCTTTAAGTTAAGAAATTTCCAAAAATTCATTATTAGATATGCAGGGGTTTACCGGAAACATAAAAACTGATTGGTAACCTCTGGTCTATGGAGTCTATCAAATTATAGCTAAGCCACTGACGTTTAAAGTTTCGCCTTCAATCAAGTGTGGGATGTTGGCGCGTTGAGAGAAAGTACTGAAAGTGCATTGTCGGGAGACTTTATAACAAATAAAGAGAACCTGAGTGTGTTTTGAGAAGTGCATATATGTATTTTGCAGTGGCGTAATACATATCCCCGCAACTCCAAGATTCTAGGGGCCCAAGACATGGCTGACGCCTTGTCCGTATTTACCTAACTTATAAAATATAAAAGACAAAACTCTTAACTTTTCAAGGCCAACACTCCCTGTTACACCACTGGTACATTGATAGAAAACATTAAGGTGGCGCCAAAGCCGTTGAAATTCATATACCGCATAAAGGAAAATTGTACAGAAAAAATCACATAAAAAAGAACCGCACAAAAACAGGTTCTACTCTAGTTCTCTTTAGATTTAAAATAAAATTTTTTATTTACTTGTAGTTTCAAGCACTGTTAAGGATGATCCTTTCAAATTATGTTGCAGTTTTTGTCAACTGTGAGCGACGTAATTCAGCAATCTATAATAGTAAATCTTAACTTTGTTAGAGTTATTCTTAACTTTTCAAACAAAAAAAAGTTGAATAGATGTTGGAGTACCTACTTCCCACAGGGAAGCTCAAACTGCTGTCATGGGAAAAATGGGGAGTTGCTTGGGATCGGTTTTACCTTAGAACTTTGCTGCATTTAAAGATATTAACGAATTTAATTTAACTTGGAAAAAAATGTCAAATATTTAGAGAATACATTAAGCGATTAAAAAAGTGTGAAAAATGAGTGGATAATCTTTATTTTAAAGTGTAATTGTTTGTGAAAAAATGAGAAAATTTTTCTGTTCCGATTTTTATTTGATCTTAGTTTCCAGCACTGTGATTCTCGCAAATAACATAGCAGTCACAACAGCGCAAAGTAAATTCACACACACACACGACCTAAATCTCAACTCCGTGAAGAGTTATTATTGA